>CM028333.1:19407742-20007742 GCA_016647705.1 Eucommia ulmoides | reverse complement strand
TTATCACTTACCTCAATATCATTTGCTGAAAACCAAAAATCTCTCATATGATTCACAACATATTAGTTAAACCTTTATCATTTTTTGTCAAATACCATTTAGTTCCCTTATAGGTTAAAAATTAGGGACAATAGGTGATAGATCCTACATTTAAATTCTAATTGGTCAAAAGTCCTAGAGGCAATAAAAACTTTTGATTTAGTCCCATTTGTTTTAAAAAAAACAGAAGCCTTGTACATGTGATAGCTATGCGTCAGTTACATGTAACTATTTTGTGTGTAATATTACTGTATAGTTACAGGTTACTACTTTTTACTTTTTTTTTTTTTTTTTGTTTTGTTTTTTTTTTTTTTTTTTTTTTTTTTTTACATATAACAATTTTGTGTGTAAAAAATTTGTTAGATGTCACAAAATCACACAAAATACATATAATTAGTTATAGGTAACTAATTATATATAGTTTTTTAGTATCATATCTCTGATATGTAATTAAAAAATTTGATATTTTTCAGTTACATGTTCCAATAATATGTAGCTTTTTAGTTACATGTCTCTGATATGTAATTAAAAAGTTTAATTTTTTTTAGTTACATGTTTCAATAATATGTAACATTTTAGTTACATGTCTTTGATATTTAACTAAAAAGTTTGATATTTTTTCAGTTACGTCACAAAATATTACATATATATATATGTAATTGTAACATGTAACTAAAGTACATGTAAAAAAAAATACTCAAATATGTGTGAAAAATAATAATTATGAATTTGTAACTAACATTAGTTACATGTAACAAAATTCACTATAAAAATCGAATGTACTTACTAAGGGCTCTCTACAATCCCTCTAATATTCCTACAATTCCTGCAATGTGGAATTAAAACACAAGTGAAATCTAACTTAAAGGACTAAGTCAAAACCTAATAATACAAAAGAATTTTTCACCAATTAGACTTTAAAAATGAGACTTTTCATCAATTTTTCCTAAAAATTATTGATTTTTTGTTTAATGTAATGACAATTTTACCTTTAACAATTTAAAAATAATTAAATAATTAAAAATTAAAATACATAAATATCATTTTAAGGTTTTTTTTTTTTTTTTTTTATATATATATTTTTCTTCTTGTCTTTTTAGACTAACATCCCTCTTTTATCCTCACCCTTCCTTTTTATTTTATGAGAATTTTATTTCCAAAAATATATATATTATTTTATGAACAAAATACCCCTCAATTAATTTTTTTAAGAAAAATATATTTTAAACCATCTAACTATTGATACATTTCTAAGTAGTCCTCCTAAATTTATGCGTTTCATTTTAAACCCTCTATGTATGAATACAATTTTAAAAGATCCGTCTGTTAGAAAATCTATCCAAACTAATAGAATTTAGAGGAAAAATTGTCATTTTACATTTTCTTCATTTTTTTAATCATTTTTTTTCTTTTCTTTTTCTTCTTCACTTCTCTATCTCTTTCACACTCTCCCGCTCAACTCTCTCTCTCTCTTCATTTCTCCCTCCCTCCCTACCGAAAAGTACCCCCTGTTACAAGGGTGGTTCACCCTCGTAGCATGGGGTGACCCCTCCTGTAACAAGGGGTGGTTCACCCCTTGTTACGAGGGTGATTCACCCTTGTAATAGGGGGTGTTCACCCTCTATGAAAGACCCCTTGTTACAGGAGGAGAACCACCCCCGTAATATGGGGTTAAACACCCTCTGTTACGGGGGTGAACCACCCCCATAATAGGGGTGCTTTCTGGTGGGGAGGGGGAAATGGAAGGAACAAGGGAGGAGAAAAGAGAGAGATAGAGAGTTGAGTGGGAGAGAGAGAGATAGGGAAGGAGAGAGGGAGAGAGAGAAAAAGAGAGAGAGAGAAAGAGAGAAGTGAAAAAGAAAAAAAAAAGAGAAAATTATTAAAAAATAAAAAAATATATAAAATTATTATTTTGTCCTTTCATTCTGTTAGTTTGGATGAAAAATCTAACAGAATAACCTTTTAAAACTGTATTCATACGTATAGGATTTAAAATGAAACGCATAATCTTAAAAGGACTACTTAGAAATGTGTCAATAGTTAAAGGGTTTAAAATATAATTTACCCTAATTTAATTAATATTTAACATTAATCACCACATAAAATATTTCACAACTACAACAAATATTCCTATTACTTCCACCACAACAATAAATATTTATTATCACCACCGTCAATACTACAACAAATATTTGTTAACCACCGCCATCACCACAATATAAAAAATCAATTGTAAATATCAAAATTATATAGTTAAAACAAAAAAAATACTAAATTTCATTTCAATGTACGCAAAAAAAATCTAGAAATTTAAAATTAAGTTAAAGACCTGGCTGGAGACGACTAAATCTGGTCTAATGGCAAATCTGGGTCAACAGAAGAGTCCTCCATAACCATCTCTTCAAGCTTGGATTTTCACCAAAGAAGTACATAGCCATGAAATTACTCATCATGTACTTGAATTTCAAAACCTCATGTGAAATCAATCAAATATTGAACGAGTTCAAAGGATTCAATGTCACTGTTCACAATTGTTCGATTTTTTCTCATGTTAATTAAGGGAATATTGATAATGTTAATTTCTTAGAGTTCATGGATAGATCTTGGTCGTCGTGGCCCAAATCGTGATTTGTGGAGAAAGAGAGAAAGAGAGAAAGAGAGAGAAGATCCGGTGCTAGGCGGTGGAGGTCGGTACTCTTGGTGGAAACGAAAGTAGCCTCTACTCATGGTGGTAGAGGATAAAAATAGAAAAGGAAGGAGATAGTGAAGGAGGAAGGAGATAGTAAAAAATATTATTTTTTAATCAATAAGGGAGGTAAGTGATATTTCACCAAAAAGATAAGGGAGGTGATTGGTATTTACAAAATGACAGGGAGATATCTGATTTAGTGCAAAAAGACATGTGAGGTAAGTGGCATATATATATATATATATATATATATATATATATATATAAGGGAGGTAAGTGATATTTCACCAAAAAGATAAGGGAGGTGACTGGTATTTGCAAAATGACAGGGAAGTATCTGATTTAGTGCAAAAAGACATGTGAGGTAAGTGGCATATATATATATATATATATATATATATATATATATATATATATATATATATATATAGTTTTTGTTAATAAAATTAATATGCTAAACTAATTAATCTAATATACTAATATAGACGTTTAAGGGAGTAAATTGTCTAGGGATTAACTTCGTCCACTTAAACATGTTCATTTCAATTTAGTTTACATTAACGACATTCATCCTATTCGACAATCTCGGTATCGAAATTTCACTTACTACCTCTCCCGAGTGTAAAGTGAATGAATATGTGACTTCGCGTTAACACCGAAGTCCCTCTTGAGCGTCTATACGACACTTGGTCACATGAGTCTTGACCCAACGTCACGGATTGCACACTTTTTAACGCTCTCCCGGGTCATTAGATCGTAAAGTTGTGTTTAAATCCTAGTGCGAATCCGGAGTTACCTCTTCCGACTGTCAAACCCCGTATTCTTAAAATCAACCCTAATACATTAACAAACATATTAAGATTGTAATAAAACGGTAAACACAATCGAATAAACATGAACAACCATTAAAAAAACATAAATTTTATATAAACAACGTTTTCATACACGAATCGCTCCTTAGACAATACATGTTTAGCTATACATGGCCTTAACCGAATATATAACAAAATATACTCTAAACATATACAAAATAATCAACCACACTAAGAAATAAAAGAGAAAAATGAGAAGACTACTCGTTATCCGAAGAATCGACGCTAAAATTGCTCCAAGAACGTTTCCTTTTCTTGGCTTTGTGATCTTCTCTTGGTTGAATGACCTTGGAGCTCTCAAGACACTCCCAAAAACGTTAACTATGTGTTTGGGGGAGAAGATGCGATATTTATAAGATCCAAAATATCAACAAAATATCCTAAAATATCTAAATTGTCTGGCGCCTGACTGCTGTAGCGGTGGAGAGGTCGGTAGGCTTCTGGTGGGTGACCGCTGTAGCGGTGGAGAGTTTAACAACTCTCTGTATTTTGACCGCTACAACGTGATTTCACTGCTGTAGTGGTGGAGAATTCAGCAACTCTCTATATTTTCACCGCTGCAACGGTGGATGCAAGTTCTGAAAATTATCCGTTTTGCTCTTTTTCTCCACCGTTCTTCCACCGACTTACTCGTTTATGGACCATTTTAGTCCATTTTCACCCCCAAATACCTGATTTAAAACAAAATAAATAAAAACTTATTAAAACGCTATAAAAATACTCGAAAACTACCAAAATCGGTTTGAGAATAAATAGATAAATTACACCTATCAGTTGATGACAACGACATCACGATTGAGATGGTTTCAAATCTGAATCCCAGATCTGGATCTCATCCATGTTCTGGCAAAAATGAACGACTGGATCTGGAGCTTCGTCATGATGAAGGGAACACGAGATGGGTTCAGATCTCATTCCGATTTGACACAAAACCTTTAACACCGTGTTCAACTCTATCGGCTTCCATTGCTCCATCGTCGGGGACAATAACATCGCAAGTAGGATGGGTTTAAATTTGATGGAGCTTTTTTATTCAATGCTTTGAAATTGTGGAGGACAAATAAATATATAAAGATATGAGAGAGAGCAGATGAGATGGTCTACGTCGTAGTGGTGGTGGTCGTTGGTTGATTCGACGAAGGAAGGAAAAACAGTGAGGATGGTGGGTTAATGGGTTGCACTTGTAAGGGTAGGAGAAATGTTGCATGGACTTGGGTGTTTAGGTTTAGAAATTTACATTTTGAACCCTATTTAATTAGTGTCTAAATTAGAGGTCATTTTTATTTGTTAATGGATCTTAGTGTATTTTAAGTTTTATTTGTTTAGTTATTTTTAAATGAATAAAGGTAAAATTGTCATTAAAGTAAAAAATATTATTTTTTAATCAATAAGGGAGGTAAGTGATATTTCACCAAAAAGATAAGGGAGGTGACTGGTATTTGCAAAATGACAGGGAGGTATCTGAGAGAGTTTTTAATCAATACAGAAAGTTGTTGAACTCTCCACCGCTATAGCAGTCACCCACCAGAAGCCTACCGACCTCTCCACCGCTGCAACAGTCAGGCACCAAACAGTTTAGATATTTTAGGATATTTTGTTGATATTTTGGATCTTATAAATATCGCCTCTTCTTCCCCAAACACATAGTTAACGTTTTTGGGAGTGTCTTGAGAGCTCCAAGGCCATTCAACCAAGAGAAGATCACAAAGCCAAGAAGAGGAAACGTTCTCGGAGCAATTTTAACGTCGATTCTTCGGATAACAAGTAGTCTCCTCATTTCTCTCTTTTATTTCTTAGTTTGGTTGATTATTTTGTATATGTTTAGAGTATATTTTGTTATATATTCGGTTAAGGCCATGTATAGCTAAACATGTATTGTCTAAGGAGCGATTCGTGTATGAAAACGTTGTTTATATAAAATTTATGTTTTTTTAATGGTTGTTCATGTTTATTCGATTGTGTTTACCATTTTATTACAATCTTAATATGTTTGTTAATGTATTAGGGTTGATTTTGAGAATACGGGGTTTGACAGTCGGAAGAGGTAACCCCGGATTCGCACTAGGATTTAAACACAACGCTACGATCTAATGACCCGGGAGAGCGTTAGAAAGTGTGCAATCTGTGACGTTGGGTCAAGACTCATGTGACCAAGTGTCGTATAGACACTTGAGGGGGACTTCGGTGTTGACGCGAAGTCACATATTCATTCACTTTATACTCGGGAGAGGTAGTAAGTGAAATTTCGATACCGAGATTGTCGAATAGGATGAATGTCGTTAATGTAAACTAGATTGAAATGAACATGTTTAAGTGGACGAAGTTAATGCCTAGACAATTTACTCCCTTAAACGTCTATATTAGTATATTAGATTAATTAGTTTAGCATATTAATTTTATTAACAAAAACTATATTTTTTATCACCTAAATAAAGTTAGGTTATGACAATTACGGTACTCAACGATAATCTATACTAATCCCTGTGGATATGAAAACTCTTACTCTTCTCACTCTGCTAAAACTTGACCCGTACACTTGCAGTGAAAATATCGACGTAATTTAGGCTCTACCAAATTTTTGGCACCGTTGTCAGGGGTTGGCTTTTAGATTGTTGTTGACATTGTGAATAAATAACTTGATTTTAATTTAGGCATTTATTTTGTTTATAATTTTTTTGTTTATAGTTTTATTTTTCCTACAGGGTACTTAAAGATATTAGATTAACAAGTACTGTTGCATTTCTTTCAATGAGATTCCGAGCCATTTTATTATACTTGATATTGATATAAGGAGTTGTTGTTTCGGTTCCCAAACCATCGTTTCCTGAGGGAGTGTCAACTACTGAACTTCCTCGATAAGTTACTAGTCGCAATAAGAAATTGGGTTGAAAGAGGCAACGATACCACCTCTTTCGTTCAATTAACTGCGGACGAAGCCTATTGGTTATTGGAAGATATGGTGGAGTATGATTTTCACTGTTGGAATTATTCAACAAGTTACCAAAGTTTGGGGGATAGTTTCACCATTTTGGCGCCATGGACTGACACCCCGGACCAACAAGAGGAGTCTTCCCCCACATTTGAGAAAATTTTGCTGAATTTATGGGAGAAACTCAGGCTTTCTAAAGGGAAACAAATGACAGGATCAATGAGCACGAGGATCGTCTTGACAATATCGAGACGGTCTACGATAAAATTGATGCGACCGTAACATCTCTTCAGACGCAAATCGGTCAGCTAATCTGTTTTATTGAGGCCAAGTTAGAAATGAAGGCACTGAGAGACACAAACTCCACACTCATCGAAAGTCACCAGAAGGAATCGGATACGAGCGGAAAGATCTTGGGTGAGTTCAATGATGATTATTCGAATAAGACGGGAATCCAAGCATGGATAGACGATTGTGATTCTTCACCATTGGAGATCCATATTGTGATACCACCATCGATCCAAGATGATCACATCTACGAGGATCCGATCTGGCTCACTTATCATTCGCCGCCATTTGCAACGTTTTTTCATACCCTTCAAGCAAATGAGCCGACAACGAATCAAGTTGAGAGCTCAATCTGAATAATGCCAAATCTCACCAGTTTTGAGGGCGTTCTGAACCAAAACCCATACGTAGTGTTGTATGACACATACTATGGGTGGAAGCCGCTCTTTGATGAGCCCTTCTCTGTGTCAGGTCGAGGACAATAAACCAAGCGCTTCTTGGGAGGCAACCTAAGGTTCTAAAATAAATTAGATCCATCACCGCCGACTTCATTTGGAGGCGAGATTGTCTCGCCTCTCAGGTACGTGTTTTAAAACCCCTTCGTCGGCATGCTTTGTTTTAATTGTTGAGAATGATGATTGGGACGCTGTGGACACTGTCCGTTTTAAGTTTGGGGGTGATGTGTAGTATGTTAGTATGTTTTATTGTTTAATTGTTTTCATGTTTGTTTAATGTAGTATGTGTTTATGTTTGAAGTTGTTGTGCATGTGCTGAGTTTTACGTTCATCTGGGTCATTACTCGATGATGATATTATCCCCTGGTTATTTGTTGAGGTCAAGGGTAATACCCATTCATGTGTGTTCTATATGCTTCGCATGTCATTTTGGTAAAGGTTATTATGGATCCTAATTTGCACGATCACGTAGACTCAATATATAACTATTCAATTGATTTGAGGCTAATTATTTATTAGCCAAATTCATGACAATTTAAGGGATTCTAGAACCTGATTGTGGAAAACTTAAGGCAAAATCCTAAGCGAGGTAGTTTAGGAGACGTGATTTAGGCATTCATTTGATTCACTTGAGCCTTTGAAACTTACCTTGTAAAATCTTTATCCCTCGTTACCCTATAGAAGCCAATTTGTCGTTTCAATTTTGAACACATAACAAATACCCAGCCCAATTGAATTCTTTCCAAGCCTATATTGCTAAACCGAAGGCACAATTTGAGTGAATCAAGTTAGCATTCGTGTATGCTACTTAAAGTGAGCGGTTGGGTTTAGGACGAACTTTTGATTGGTTCGGTATTCTAGTACTCACTTGTCATTTTTTTCTTTTGTTTTAACCACACCCGTGAAATTTTAATAATCAAATAAGTTTGAGGGTGTGGTTCACGTTTAAATATATATATATATATATATATATATATATATATATATATATATATATATATATATATATATCGTTCAATTTCCATTTCTTTTGACAAGTGAGTGCGTCGTTCTTAAATAGATGTTTAGAGTTGTTTCAAATTAATCTATGGGGGTTCGAGTGTGATTGTGTGCCAAGTATTGTGCCTTGGGTATCGTTAAGTTAACGACGTTAACCTGTTTTATATTCTCGATATACCCTTGGTCATGTTCCAAACCGAACCAAGTCCTTTTGATCTTTAAGAACTGCTTAGTCTACATTAGCGGAGAGTAGAACCCAGTTAGGTATATGGATATCCTAATCCTTTATGGTATAAGTCGTGAGCTTTATTGGTAGATAATTCAATCTAGTCTTTGAATAGTTATATTATTGAGTTTCGCACACACATGTTGAAAGGATCTAGAATGACGAAATTCTAGAACATCACATGGTGCGTTGTACTCCTAAACTCGATATGATTGAGGATTGTTGAGGGAAAAATGTTTTGGTCGTTAGTTGAATTCAAAACTCACATATCGTTAAATTTAGGTAGTTTGTAATTTTATTCATGTTTAGTTTTGTGTTAGTTAATTTAGTTGTGTTTTTTTATTTTTTTATTTTTTAGTGTGAGTGTTTTGCTCGAGAACTAGTAAAATTTTAAGTTTGGGGGTATTTGATAGGTGTGATTTATCTATTTATTCTCAAGCTGGTTTTGCTAGTTTTCAAGTATTTTTATAGCGTTTTAATATGTTTTTATTTATTTTATTTTAAATCAGGTATTTGGGAAAAAAAGAGACTAAAACGGTTCATAAACGAGCAAGTCAGTGGAAGAACGGTAGAGAAAAATAGCAAAACGGACAATTTTCAGAACCTGTATCCACCGTTGCAGTGGTGAAAATACAGAGCGTTGCTGAATTCTCCATTGCTGCAGCGATCAAAATATAGAGAGTTGTTGAACTCTCCACCGCTGCGGCGGTGAAACCACTACTGCAGCGGTCACCCGCCAAAAGCCTACTGGTGGCCGCAATTTATACGCTGCCACTTTCACCGCAAGCGTACGGATCAAGTTTTAGTATAGTGGATCTTTCGGTCGGGTATCATATCCACAGAGATTGGTTGACATTACTGTCGAGTATCGCGATTGTCATAACCTGGCTTTATCTAGGTGACAAAAATGGAATATAATTTAATACTAATTCTAAAATTAATTAATTATTACTAATACCAAAATACTAATTTAACTATACTAATTACTAATACAAGATAGTTATGGGATGGATTATCTAGGGATTAACTTTATTTACTTAAACGCGTTTAATTTCGTTTAGTCTACAATAATGGTGTTCAAACGTATTTGATAATCTCGGTATCTAAAACTCATCTGCCACCTCTTCCGAGTATAAGACGGGGGATATAACGTAACTTCGTATCAACGAAGAAGTCCCCCTCAATGTCTTAATGACCATAGGTTGCGTGAGTCTTGCCCCAATCTCATTGATTGCACACAAAACCTCAGTTCGTAAACTCCCTCGCCACCTTTATCGAGTATAAGACGAGGGATATAATGTAACTTCATGTCAACGAATAAGTCCCCCTCAACGTCTTAATGACTCTAGGTCACGTGAGTCTCGCCCCAACGTCATTGATTTCATGCATTGTGTTTACCTTATCGAAAATCTCATTTCTAAAACTCTACCGCCACCACTCCCAAGTGTAAGATGAGGGAATACATGACTTTGAGTCAACGAAGAAGTCCTCTTCAACGTCTTAATAACCCTAGGTCACATGAGTCTTACCCCAACGTCATTGATTGTCCACAATCCTAACCCCGATCGGGTTATCGAATCATGGCGTTTGTTTATTCTAATCCGAATCCGGAATTTGTTAAACTCTGTATTCTCAATATATCATTCTAAACATAACAAAACAAACAATATGATAAACACACTCAAACGTTGAAGAACAATCATCAAAGAAACAAAACTCAACCAAAACTACGTTTTTATAAACGATATTAATCTCATACATAATCCACGTTTAACCTATGACCATAGCCATTTATACAATTGAAACTGGACTAAACATGCTCAAACATATATCAAAGATAAGAAATAAAAAAAAAACCGGATGAACTTAGCCGATATCCGAAGATTAGCCGCTAAAACCGTCCATCGAACGATACTCCTTCTCTGCGTGTTGATCTTCTCTTTTTGATATATTTGAGTACTCTCCATACTTTCTCTATATTCTAACTTAAGCCTTCAGGGCTGTAATGGCCAGGGAGAGCAAAGAATATGGGAAAAAATGGTATAAATAGACAAAATATCTAAAATAAATATCTAACACTGCGCAGAGGCCACCACCACCGCGGCGGAGTATGTCGGTTAAGGTTCGCCGAGGGGATAGAGAAGACGGTGGTTGTGGAAAAGTTTTTGCTGGTTTATCGCCTAGGCGGTGAGGTTTCAGCAAAAATGGATTTTCTCAGCCTCTTCACTGCCACGGCGGTGGTCTGGAATTTGCGGCGGTGGGCTTGTTTGCAGAATCTTGCCGCCTTACTCATTTTTCCACCGTTCTCGATACGATTTGATCGTTTATACTCCGATTTCATACCTTTTCACCCCATGCACATGTTTTAATACAAAAAGAATAAATATATATTAAAACATATTAAAAACGTACTTGAAAACTAACAAATTCAGTTTGAAAATAGATAAGTAATTTACACCTATCACCTACCGACCTCTCCATTGCTGCAGTGATCAGGCGCCAGACAGTTTAGATATTTTAGGATATTTTATTGATATTTTGGATCCTATAAATTTCATCTCTTCTCCTCCACACACATAGTTAACATTTTCGGGAGTGTCTTGAGAGCTCCAAGGCCATTCAACTAAGAGAAGATCACAAAGCCAAGAAGAGTAAACGTTCTTGGAGCGATTTTAGCATTGATTCTTTGGATAACGGTTGATTATTTTGTATATGTTTAGCGTATATTTTGTTGTATATCCGATTAAGGCTATGTATAGCTAAACATGTATTGTCTAGGGAGCGATTCGTGTATAAAAATGTTGTTTATATAAAATCTATGTTTATTTAATGGTTGTTCATGTTTATCCGATTGTTTTTACCGTTTTATTGTAATCTTAATATGCTTGTTAAGGTATTAGAGTTGATTTTGAGAATACAGAGTTTGACACTTGGAAGAGGTAACCCCGGATTCGGATTAGGGTTTAAACAGAATGCGACAATCTAATAACCCGGGAGAGCGTTTGAAAATGTGCAATCCGTGACATTGGGGCGAGAATCATGTGACCAAGTGTCTTATAGAGGCTCAAGAGGGGCTTCGGCATTGATGCGAAGTCAAATATTCATTCACTTTACACTCGGGAGAGGTAGTGAGTGAGATTTCATTATCAAGATTGTCGGATATAATGAATGCCGTTAATTTAAACTAGATTGAAATGAACACGTTTAAGTGGACGAAGTTAATCCCTTGACAATTTACTCCCTTAAACGTCTATATTAGTATATTAGATTAATTAATTTAGTATATTAATTTTATTAACAAAAACTATATTTTTTATCACCTAAATAAAGTTAGGTTATGACAATTACGATACTCAATGATAATCTACATCAATCATTGTGGATACAACAACCCTTACTTTTCCCACTCTACTAAAATTTGATTCATATACTTGCGGTGAAAGTAGCGACGTAATTTACGCGCTACCATCAACGCCGGAGCATTAGCCGGAGCATTAGAAGCCAATGGAAAGCCCTAGACCTGTCGGTTGAGTCGTAGATCTGACGATTGAGTGAAAGATCTAATTTGATTAAGTCTTTGATATGATGATTGAGCCGTAGATCTGATGAATCGATTCGATTCAGATCTTTGGTTAAGATTTAATTCGAGAATCCAAAAAAAACTAACGAAATCGAAATCCAAGAATCCAGATCTAATGTTCGGGGATTTGAAATGGATGCTCGCAGATCCGAAATCGATGCTCACCGGGAATAATCCAGCGACAACGGAGCTGAAAGAGTTAATGGACCACCATCGTTGCTTCCTGCAATAAGAAAAGCTACAGCAAAGATAAAGACAACGGGGATGGGAATGATGAAGAGGGTGTGCTCTCCACAGCTACTCTATAAAGCCGAATGGCATTGGAGCAAGCTTAGTGTGAATTTTGTGAAGAAATGGTGACAGTTCTGCTTGGCAGTGGCTGCGGTGGTGTCAAATCAGCTTGGCGGCGGCGATGATGGTTAGCTTGCCGGAATTTTTCTTCGGAGTGGAAGAGTCCAAGTTAGGAGAAAATAAAAGAGTAAAAATAATTTGTTTAAAAAAATAGGGTTGTTCGTGGATTTTTTTTTTTATAAAATATGTAATATATATATATATATATATATATATATATATATATATATTTAAAACGATGGGGGTATTTATGTCTTTTAACACAAAATATTTGATCAAGGAGGTGACTGGTATTTGCAAAATGACAAGGGAGGTATCTGATTTAGTGCAAAAAGACAGAGGAGATAAATGACATATACCCTACTTGCAAACCCCTACCCAAAAAAAAAAAAAAAAAACAACTTAACCCCTCCCCCCCCCCCCCCAACCATTACTTGCAAACCCCTACCCCTACCTCATCGATTGTTTCTTCTTCTTCTTTTTCCTTTTTCTTTCTTCACTCTCTCTTTAGATTCGTTCCAGATTTGTGTGTCAATAAGATCTAACACAAATCTGGAGAGATAGAGAGAAAGAGGAAGAAGAATAATGAAAGAAACAGAAAGAAGAGGAAAGAAAGAAAGAAGCAAGCAAGCAAAAAAGTCATTTTAGAAAAATGACAAATTATATAAATAGAGGTAAGAGAAACTTTCTTGGGAGTTGTGCCCATCTTGGCTATTTCAAACTAGCCATTTCAACGCCGTGATACAATAAGCCTCGTCGATTTATTTTCCAACCAACAGATCTAGTTGTTACCCAAGTGTAGTTTGACCAACAAATCAAATTAAAACACATCTGCAACTTAACTGAAGATCAAGAGGAAGCCATAGTTATTTCAAAACCCATAGCTTTAAAGCAATTCCAGAAAAAAAAAATAGTGTTTTAAGAAATGGGTCAGGCCAATTTCAAATATAATTCTTGGCCATTACCAATTTGATTCCATTGATCTTCGCCCATGATATAGATAAACTTTCTCCAACAGGTCATAATTACCAACATACTTATGCTACATTTGGTACGCTGGAATGGAATAGAATGAATGTGGTATTGGAATGAAATGACCATTATCATTCCTACGTTTAGTGACAAACATGATTAAGCATGGTATTGGAATGATCATTATCATTTATACATTTGGTTACAAAATATATTAAACATGGTATTGGAATGAGAATAAAAATAAAACATTATTCTTAAATATTCGAAAATTTTAGAACAAAAATTTGGGAACATAATAAAATTATTCAGAGACACTAAACAAATGTTATATTGGTTATCCTTTAACCCGACAAACTAAAGGGGGTCGAAGTACTTTCGTGTTTCTATTTTACTTTTTTTTGTTCCCCAAAAAACTTATAACTGAAAAAAAAAAAAAAAAAAAAAAAAGAAGAATGAGTTGCTTATGTTCTGATTCTAGGATTTTGTTGTAAAAATCTGAGAACAGAATAGAATAATTTTTTTCTATTTTACTGATTTTGTTTCAATCATTTTGTTAATAGACTTAAGATAAAAATATCAAACCCCACTTATACCTCACTTGTTTAGTGCTTATGTTCTCATAAAATTAGGAATACAAATAAATATATGGGAGAAAAGTTGTTTATTCTGAGTTTTATATCTATGTTCCAGGTTTTCTTGGAACAAAAATAGAAATATGGGAACAAAAATAGAAATCTGAGAACAAAAGCAAAAATATGTTCCCAGATTTTTGTTTTTGTTTTTGTTCCCAGATTTCTGTTTTTGTTTTTATTCCCATATTTCTGTTTTTGTTTTTTCCCAGATTTCTGTTTTTTTTTTCCCAGATTTTATTTTTGTTCCTAGATTTATGTTTTTGTTTATGTTCTCATATTTCTATTTTTGTTTTGTTCCCAGATTTCTGTTTTTTGTTCCCAGATTTTTGTTTTTGTTTTTGTTCCCAAATTTCATTCCCATATTTTTGTTTCCGTTCCATATTTTCTAGGAACAGAAACATGAAAGCAACACCACCATATTGTTGTTTCTGTTCCCAGAATTTTATTTTCTGTTATGAAAAATACAGAAACATAAGTATAGATCATTCTTCTTACCTAATATCTCATTTCTTTTGAGATTAGGTAATTTCAAGATTACCTAATATCTCATTTCATTTGAGATTAACTAATCTCATGAGTTGTGAGATTAGTCATTACTTGGGAATGAGAATGAAAACTAATCCCACTAACCAAACGTAGGAATGAAATGATCATTCCCAACTTCATTCCAATCCCAAGATGAATCTCATGTACCAAACGTGACCTTAAAGAATCCGGGCAGAAGGGTTTGTAGCAATGAAAATCATAATCGTAATAATTCGACAATCAACCAGGGGCAGTAGTTAGGAGTTATCAGGCAACGTCAGTTTTGTCCGTCTAAGAGATGTTGGTGCTGGTGCGGAAGCTTAGGCGGTGGTATGGTGTTATGTAGGGTCAATAACAACTTTAGAGTTGGCGCATTTCCGAAACCGCAACCTTAGCTAATTGGATTAGACCAGATGAGTGTTTAGGATTGCTGATTAGGACTTCATTCAACATTTCATTTGCGAAGGCAACATCAAGGGCTACAATTGTACCGTAAAGGAAATCAAATGAGAATTTGTTGAGATATTTGATCTTAAGATATTTGGTGGTAGAGCTCATCTATTTTGCAAATCTTCTCGATGGTGTTTGTGACATTGATTTTGGGTGTCACAAGGTAGACGATTTTCACGGTAGCGTAGGTACTCTTACTCAAATTAGGGTAAATCGTACGCCCTTTTCATCGACCATCTTCTTTTTTCTATGAATAACCATAGAATTCACTCAATTTTTAGATTTTTTTTTTTTTTTTAGAAATTCTAGATGTTTTTGTACCTAAAAATGGATAATAGGATTAAATTTTGCCTTTATCTTTATTAGATTTAGTTTAATCAGTCAAGTTAAGATTGCAATCAACTGTTCCAACGGGGAGAAATCAGGGAAAATAGAACTGGGGTAAAATTTGTAGACTTAGGTTTGCACAATAGAAATTGTGACCCTGAATATTTGGAATTCATCCTCTATTAGTGTTGTGGACAAGTATTTCAACCTTTGTAGGAAACTTGTTGTTGCTTGATTGTGCCACATTTTACGCGATCTGATACCATTAATTTAGTTTCGTTAATCTTTTAAATTAAATAAATTAGTGTGATTAAATTATTTTATTTGTTTTCTAGATCTAAAGAATTGGATAAAAAAAAAAACCGCACTATTTGGAAGCAAAATGCGCAAGAAAAGAATCAATCAGATAAAAGTCGTAGTTTACGGCACTAGAATGAAGACCATTGTCTACACTTTTGGTCATAACTAATTATACGGTAGGAATTTTGAGATAAAAGAAGTTTCATATGAAAGTAAACTTTCTAACCTTTCCAACGACTGGTTATATAGCAAAGCCGGTGTTAGCCCAAAGTTCTTTAAACAATTAAGTTCTTTAAACACAAATAATCAATTTTTCTAAATCAATTATTATCTTGTTATGTAATAGAAATGTGTTTAATACTAATTTTACACCCAAACACAATATATGAAATAAAACAACGCAACACACAAGAATTTATTCTGGTTTAGCAAGCTACTTTTACCTATGTCCAACCCTCCGAGCTCCACAGAGATTTGGAATCCACTAAATCCCTTGATTCCTTTACTAGGTTGGAATCAAACTCTTATAATTCTCGATTCTTTTCATAGGCAGGCTAATAATCAACCTAACACTCTCTCACTTATCCTTTTCACAGGGTTAGGACAAACCTTTACAATTCAATCTTTAATTCAATTACAGACTGAATCAAAATCTAGTTCTTTTCAAGGAAAACTAATAACCTAACCTTTTTAACAGAACAAAGATCAAACTCTAATTTTTTTCACAAGAAAAAGATCAAAACTTAGCTACCCTAACTAGACACCGTCCCAAACGTAATCCTCTCAAACTCAAAAATACAAAATAAAATAAAATGTAAGTTTATTTCCACAAGGAGTTTCTACTACCTCAATACTAGTATACTCAATTAATGGTTCAAATAATTATTATGTGATAGATACAATGTAAGACAAATAAAATATGATTAAATAAATAAGTGGGTAGCACAAATTAAGCACGTAATGAGATAATCAAGTAAAAATCTGTTTAAAGATTTTCAGGTTTTTAAGTTCAAAATGATTTTCTAATAATCCTAAACCAAGCAATCAACATAAATATGATTTTAGAAAGTAAATAATAAAGTTTGAATGGATCTCACCGGGAAACACTGAAGACAACGATAATATCGTAATTAGATCTCAAATCGATAACACCAAACAACAAGCGCTTTATATCAAAAACTTGAATAGAATCTCTCATAGAAATCTCAGCAAAAATCTCACTCTTATAAAAGCTCAAAACTGATGTCTAAACTCATTCCTGAAAGTCTTATTAAATAGTCCTAGAACTAACCCTCCAATAGTTAGTTTTTAAAAGATATACCATAAAATGATATTCTAAGACCTCATATAACATATCCTATCAATTTAGGTATGTTTTATTTAAAATTATTCTTTAAAATAATCATTTAGGTCCATAAAACGTTTCCCAATTTAAAACCATTAGAATGGGAAGTATTAAATCATTTAAATTAAGAGAATCTCAAAATACATGGACCAAATCAATAGGAATCACATAATAAGTAAATCATATTTTAATTTCACTCAAATACCCCAAATCTCTCTTCTGTAATCATAAAAAACTGATAGTTTTTTTTACCAAGAGAACAAATCAGTCAAAATATTGACAGCGACAGTCGGTTGACTGACCACTACATTCGGTCAACCACTCTGTGCCAAGGTTGAAAATAGTCGTTGGCCTTACACCTTGTCAGTTGACCTACTCACCCAGTCGGTTGACCTATTGGATCAGTGTCTTTCCCAATTTTTTCGATTCAAACACTGTTTTATTCGGTTGACCGACTCGATCAGTGTGCTTACTTCGGTACCCATTTTAGTTATTGTTTCAAACAATTGACATATTACTTTTCTTGGTTAACCGATTAGATCAGTTGGACTCCATTTCTATTCCCAAAACTCATTGTTTTGATAAGTCAACTGGCCAATTTTGCCGGTTGACTGAATTGACCCGAAATCACAATATTTTATACTTTAAAACACATTTTTTAATTAGGCCATTTATCAAAACTATTTTACATAAGGGGCACATAAAATATTTCATTATAGGATATTAAACTTATCACTTCTTATCATGATACCCATAAGATTACTTCATTTTTAAGTGTCGTCTGTGATCTTAATTCGGGTTACATTAAGAGTATATAATTAAGTAAAGAATTATTTTCAGCTAGTTTTCTTCAGCATTTTCAAAACTCTTCATGACTTTATCCTGTCCATCTTGCACCCTTTATATTTTCTTCAACGAATCTTCTTCTTAATCAAACACATGGAACTATAAATTTGAAACACTCAATCAAACCATTAGTTCCACAAAAAATTCAATACTTAATTAATCATCAAAACTTTGGATTCAACAACCGGAGTCTATATGAAAGGGATAAGAGAATTTGAAGTTGGCACTACGTATCTGACCAAGGTGCATGCGTTGCCAGCATACCATGCTTGACTTGACTGTAATAGATTTGGGTGATGATTTTGGGCCAATTAATTCCATTTATGGTCATCATGAGAGGATTCAAATAAGAATTTTTTGGGCAGTTGACCAAACTTGATACTCAAGCCATTTTATTTATTTTTACTTATTACCAAGCCTTTTTCTTCCAGCTGTGGGGGTAGGTTGTTTTTATTATTCTTCTCCCACCCATTTTTTCCATCACCTTCTTTCCATCTTTCCACCATTTTCTAGAAGGTAGAAGGCCCAAGTTCTTGAGAGAAAAGTGGTAGTGGCATTTTTTAGGATTGTATCTGAGAAAATATCGTTTTTCACGATAATGAGTGGTCAAACTTCCTTCAACCGGGTTAGGATTGTGGTGAGATATTTTTGGGTTTATGTGATATTATATTTTTTTTTCATTCTGGATATTGTGTAAACCATTGCGTGGCATGAAAATTGTTATTGATTTGATTTTATTATGGCTGGATTTATTGTCAAAATGTTCAAGCAAAGATTTTGGTTTAGATCCGATTACTACTAGAACATTAGATCTAGTACATGTGGTCTAGATATAATGGTCACACAATCGTAATATTGGGAATTGATTATTGGTTCAGATGGTTAATGTCTAGATTTTAATTCACTCTAGATTAGTGTAATATAGGAATAAAATGCCGAAGATAAATCATGCCGGTGAATAATTAATCCAATCTTTTTAAGTAGTTTCGGCTTGTAGTTGGAAACACTCATTTACTCAAATTCGATTTGAATATACAGGAAATGCAAAAACAACATAATTCTCAAAATATGAAACTCACAATTTCTAACCTGGTTCTATATTTTTATTTTTTTATTTTGTATATTTAATATTTATTTTTCTTTCAATTAAAAACCTAAACAAAAATCAAAATATGTTTCGTCTTAGGAAAAAAAAATAAAAAATCAATAGTTACAAGACCAATCCTTATGATTCGACACCTTACTTGAATGTCGTACTCATTAGTATCGCGGTACCAATTAAGGGTATTATTTTTTAGAGATCATTGTTAAAGATAAAATTAAGTTCATTTGGAGAATCAAAGGACAAAAGAGTTCAACTTGAACTGTTGAAGAGGAGTGTAAAGTTGAGGGGATTGTTCAAGACCTCCCAAGTGTTATGTCCATGAACAAGGGTAAGGTAACTCCTCTGTAGGAGATAGAAGATAAGGGAATTGATCATATATCCGTAGTAAATCAAAGATAGAATTTCGTGTTCAAAAGATCCAAACTAAAGAATATCTCTAGCAGTCAGTTTAAGGTAAAATTTAAGAGGAAGATGATGAAGAATTTAGATGGTTCTATGAATTATAATTATCTCATTCAGAAAATTTTCTTTCTGATGAGAAGATTAGTATTTATTCCAGAATTACTTTTCAGAGAATAGTTAAAGTGATTGAGATTGGAAGAATGTTAGGCCTTCCCATAAAGCTACCTTCCCATAAAGCTCAAAGATTTGGAGTTTAAAAAGAAAGTTTCTATATTGTTCGATAGGGAATGAGAAGTTATAAAGTAATTTTGTTCTCTTTTGTTTTGTCATCATGTTATTACTTTGCAGTTATTTTGATTAGTGTTTAATTGGACGTTTTATTTTAAGTTACACCTAATGGTGTACTTAGTTTTTTGATGTAGTTGCAGTGTGGTTGTTGTCATGTAGTCTGCTTTTGATTTGATGTTTTGGAGGATAGTCAGGCCTATGGTACTAGAGAAGTAAAATGTGTTGATTGAATGGTTAATTTTGATGAGGTGATTTAAGAAGAATGTAAAAGGTAGGAATACACTGCCATGCCTAGATTGAGAGGGATAGAGAGGTTAATTTGAATACCAATCATTGCTTTCGACAAGAGAAATTGAATTCTGGATAAGGAAGAAGGATGTACTCCATGCCTTTCCTAGAGACAAAAGAAAAGCATATATAACAGGAGAAAAGAACATATTATCAAAAAAAAAAAAAAAGGAACGACAGAAGAACTTTTAAGTTTGTCGAAGGCAGAAGGAGAGTTCCTAGAGAATTGAGAAACTAGCAACAACAGGGGTTTGCATTGGGATTTTACATCAGAATCACCTGCCCTTATGGCAGTTGGTTTCTTATTTTGTTTGGTATTCTATAAATGAAATATGGAGTTTAGTATATTGGTTGTGTTACTATAAGAAAAAAAATTGTATGAGCAATGAAATCTAATAACAAAATTAAAATTATTTGCAAAAGAGTAGCGTTGGTGAGAAAATTTGATTTTGACGCTAAAACTCAATGACTATTTGCCACGATGTAAAAAAAATCCTCACCAAAAGTTTTTTTTCCTTTTGGCCACTAAATATAAAATTTGTCACTAAATTAGTTACAAATACATCCCCGCAATTTTTTTTAGTTCGATAAATTAAAACCTATTAGCAAGAAATATTTTCGTGGTTAAAAAATTAGAAGTATATAGGCAAGAAATAATTTCCTAACTAAAAGTGAAATTTCTTGTAGTATTTATTTGTTACCTTGAGTGTAACCCAGGTTGCTGGGATGCTTGGTGCTTGGATGTTGGCATTGGGTGGATTCCCTTTTTGGAGTAGCTAGTCTCATCCCTGGGTTTGTGGGACCGTATATATAAACTATGTATTTGGACTGGTGTTGGGAGTCTTGTGGGGCTGGCTTGTGTCGTATATATAGTAAGGGAGACTCTTCCCCTTATTAGTTTATATAAACAATGGCTATCCCAAAAAAAAAAACAGAAAAAAAAGAGGCGGGGGTAGGGATGGGGGATGGTGGCAGCGGGAATTGCAAGGGTGGCGTAGATTGGGGGTAAAAGTAATTTTTAAAAAGTTTAGGAGTAAAAAATATTTTAAAAAAAATAGGGTGTTAGTGAATTTTTAAAAAAATAAAAGGATAAAAATATTTTTTAAATGATAAAAAGACATTTGTGTCTTTTTACCAGAAAAATAAATCAGAGAAATTGATTAATATTTTGTAAATGATTGGAGAAACATGTGGTTTTAAACGAAATGACATGGAGAATGATAAATACCTTCCAGGACAAGAAAATTAGTGTTAAACTATTGGTCTTTAGCCTTCCCCTTTTAATAATAGACCATCATCCGTAATTAGCACTTTAATTAAGATATCCTCCGCAAGAAACTTTGGTCCACGTTGAATTATAGGTTGGGCCAATGCAAGAATCTAGTCATCGTTTTATGGACGCAAGGAATATATATATATGTGTGTGCGCAATGCATACAATCTTGCCGTATGACTGCATGAAAATACACAAAATAACAAAGCAAAAGAACCACTGTATTGTCGTGTAGGAACCTTGTATCTCAACATAAAGCAACTCTCTTTACTCCTCTCTCTATCTCTCTCTCCATGTCACGTTCAAGACCAGCTCCACTCTCTCTCTCTCTCTCTCTCTCACGCACACACAGGGTTCGAGAAAGTGTAAGAGAATCACTCCAACCTATAAAGAAAACTAAACCACCCCTTATCCCACGATTATATAATCATAGAACAAGCAGAAGCTTCATTACCTTCTTTCTGATTTCTTCACCAACTATATTCTCTCTCTACAAGAGGAGAGAGAGAGAGAGAGATGGCTAGGGTTTGCACTAGAAGTAGCAGTAAGAGCTGTCTTAAGGCCGTGTTTGGGGTACTTGTATTGCTGGGGTTTATATTTTTATTGTTGATCAATGGGGTTCTGGAAAATGATGAAACTGGAGAAGCAAGAGTGTTAAGCCCTTGGCCGGTCGGAAGTTCGAAGAAAGTTGTCGGAGGATCAGGATCCAAGAAGCTTCGTCGAGAATCTGATCTAAACTACTATGTGAGCAAAAGAAGAGTTCCCAATGGATCTGACCCCATTCATAACAGGTACCTATATATTCACTATGTTTCTTAGTTAATATTAACAAGTGATATCAAATAAATTTTATATTCAATTAATATTAAGACGTGATATTATTAATTGAATGATTAAAAACTTATTCAAAATACTAAAAAAATTGAAGACCAAAAATTATACTTGTCTAATTTGAAGTAGACTAATCCACTGGTTTTTCCCAGAAAAAATTTATATATGCTGATAATTTAGAGAAAAGAAAAACAAATTTTCTATATTTGTGTGTGTATATAAATTAAAATTATGATAGTAACGTTAGGTTGCATGTTAACTGTCACGTTAAGTTTTATGCATTTCATGCATGCCCCCATTTAACGTGAAGAACAAAAAATTCAATATGATTATGATTCTATTAATTTTCATTGAGCTTTCTTTGTTACGAAGGAAGGACAACAACACAACTAATTGTGTGTGTGTATATATATATATAAAGAACTTTGTCCTCCATTAACGAAACTTTTGAATTTAAATTTTAATTTAAAATTTTATATATACGATAAGTACTTATTCAGAATTCGATCTTTTTGAAAAATACTCCACGAGTAAAATCTTGAATGTATTAATCCGATGTGAGAGAGTACGCTTTTAAAAGATAATTAGTCGAAGCATACATAAAATTGATTCAAACACACTATCTAAAAAAATTACTTATCCGTTTGAAAAAAGTATTTTCTCTCTCCATGCTTTATTTTCTTAATCAAGTTCTAAACCTTTTCACGTTGCCTTTCTCTTTGTGTTTTTCTCCTTTATCTCCTTTATCTAATAACTTCATTTATTAATTAAATAAAAAAATAAAAGCAAAATATTATTTGTATTTTACAGCTTTCAGTTAGGCATCTTTTTTAAGAAAAGCAAAATTGTACTTCCATGACACTACTAATATAAACAACAAAAATATATTTTTTTTAATAAAATCGTGGGTTTTGACACTTTGTACCTCTGAAGTTTGACCAAATCTCACTTTGCTCTCCATAGTTTCAATTCGAAGATATAAAGCCTTAAAGTTTTCTTCATCATCCTAGTACATTTCAAGTCATTATTCCCCTTATAATTTTAGACAAAAAATAGTCGCTAGCCATAAACTTGACTGTTTTTTAAACTTTTTTGGACAATTTTCAACATTCTCATTCTTTTTCCCATCCAAATACTCAGAAATATACATATAGCATAATATATATATTGTAAAAAATTTGTAAGAAGAAAGAGAGAAACTGAAAATGTCCATAAAATCCTCTTAGATATTGTTAGGTGTACCAACATTGACTGTTTGACTGTAAAAACCCTAAAATCATTCTAATTGTCTTTTTTCCTGTTTAAACACAGGAGAGCAGGAAACTCTCAGCATCCGCCTGGTCAAGCATAGAAAGAAGCTTCGGCATAAGTGCAAAAGACAACAACACTTCACATTTGTTGCCTTTTTGTATATGTATTTTGTTCTTTTTCTTTTGATCGTTTTTCACTTTGCACCCCTTAATTTCATAGAAATTCCACTTCCACTCATATTCTTTTAATTTGAACACATTAAATCCTAAAATATCCAAATCGTGTCAAGTGAGTATTTTCATAATTTTTTATGACATAGGCGATTCCATGTCTAGCACGTGGTTGATTTCCGTCATAAAAAACAACGGAGTTATCGATTCGGACTGACTTGACACGATTTGGATTGGATACCTCATGGTTTAATGTGTTTAAATTGAAAGTACAAGGTCTAAAGTGTAATTTCTCCAAAATTTCAGAAGTGCAAAATGAAAAAAAAAAAAAACTCATTTTTTTCTAGAAAATTGTGTTATTTATATTAAAATTTTAAGAAAATTCGGCTTGTGAGATCTTCAACTTTTTAAATTACAATTTTCTCTTTTTAAATTCTAGAATTTGGACATTCCAAAAGATATATGTAAATTTGGGTCGATCTAATATAATTTTTGTATTCTAAAAAATTAAACGATGATCTATATATATAATAATCTACATGATTATTATTAAATAGTTGAAAAATATTAATTAATTAAGAAAATAATAAATATCATATTAAAAATATCACTATTCTAATAAATATTGCTCCATATTTTTTTATTTTTTTTTCTCTATAATCTAAGTTATTACTAAAAATTAATTAATGCATACACATTCTAGGTGTTCCACGGACACTAATTATGTATACAGGGCGACCAAAAGGATCGCTCAGACTCTAAAATTTTGGCCCTTCAAATATCGTTTTTTTAGATATTTTAATTTTTTTTTTTTAAATATGATTATTTTAAAAATATATATTTAAGAAATTAAGAGTTCCGTTTTAGGGTTTTTGATGTTTGAGGACCAACCCCGTACATATAAAATGACTGCAAATTTCAAATCGCGATGCGAATATAAGAATTATTCATAGATATGGAGATATATTTTATTATTTTCCTTTGTTTAATTTAAATGGAAAAAGGCATGCAAATATTTTGCATGTGGCTGGGAGAACAAAAAAATATGAGAACAAGAAAAAGTGGATGTAACGCACAAATTAAGAATCTTTTCTTATTTCTAATTTTTCTATTTTCCTTTCGTATTTCATTATTTCTTTGTCATGCTGAAATCTGATCTTTTCTCAGTTTGTGTGGCCATTAGTAATTTTTCTAAACTGTCTGTCTTTAATCTTTTCTCCGCTGGTTTTCCTGTTAAATCTATTGTTAAGGGGTTGGCTCCTCTTCTTGGATATCTCTCTCCTAAAGAATATTCTGTTGTGGTGTCTGATCATTTAATAAGATGTTCTATCTGGCATGAGAGTATCTTCATCTATTGGTCCTCTACTCGTTCCCTCTCCCGTTGGTATTATAGTTGTATGTCATCGTGGTTGTTCTATTGTATTTTCCATTTTAATATCCTCTAGATATTTATTGACTTTTTCCAGTTCTATGTCTACTTTCATGGATTCCATTTTGATTATTGTATTAGTATCAAAATTAATTTTTATACTTTCTATATTTTTAATTGTGTCTAAAGGTTTTATGTTTGGATTTCCTGCATATAATTCTTCTATCAATTCCATGTTCCAATTTTTTTTATTAACATCTATTATTTGTTTATGTGTGTATCATAATTTTTCTAATCTGTCATATTCATTATTTAATAATGCGATTAAATATTCTTCAGTTATTTCATTCTCGTAATTCATATGGGTAAAGTTATATTCTTTTTTTATATTAGCATATGTTGTTTCTTCTTTATTTTATTTTTTTATTATTTTGACTATTACTACTACTGGCCTAATATTTATAATCTATATATATATTTATGTGTTTGGAATATGTTCCATTCTCTATCCATCAAATCAACAATCTTTGCTTTGAATTGTTGGTGTTTATTTTATAGGATATCAGATAAGTAAAATCCTAATTGATTAATTGCCTATTACCCCCTTCTAATTTGATCTTGTTTCATTTTGCTTCCTCTACTTTAAAAAAACTAAATTTTATTCCTTTCTACTTCCATTAATTTTTTTTTAATTAACTTAACTGAATATGTTTAAAACGGTTGAAATTAAAATTTTCATCAAAATTGACAAAATTACCATTTATTTAATTTGTCATTCTTAAAAACAATAGAAGTAGAGAGAGTTAGCAAGACAAAAATACGTTTTTTTTTTGTTTATTACCTTTATTTATTAAAGTTAAATTCAAAATAAAGGAAATTTATTTTATTTTATTTTTAACAATCTCTCTAATTTTAAAATTAATTTTTTTTTATCTAAATTTTACATAAAATGGAAAAAATTACCATTTATTTTATTTTGTCTTTGTTGAAAAAAAAAAAGTAGAGAGAGAAAAGAGTTAGAGAGAGGAAATTATATTTTTTTTTGTTTACTACCTTTAAATTAAAAAAATAAAGAAAATTTAATTCATTTTATATATTTTTTTATATATAAAAATGTGAGTTTCTAATGGGGTGATATGTGGATTTTTAAAGTAGATAACTTAAATTGAAACAAGACCAAATATAAGGGGATTAAAAAAGCAATTAAGGCAATGTTAATTTGATTGGGAGTTGGTGCATGGGCATGAGTTGTGTTGATTCAAAATAAAAAAGCAAATCCACCAAATTAAAGGTGTCTGACTGCTCCTCAAAAAAAAAGAAGAAAGAAAAGTTCGCCATCGCATCTCTTCTGTGTTCGTCCTTTTCACTCCATTCTTTCTTTGCTTTGCTTTGCTTTTGTTGTTAACTTGTGTCCTTCTTTGAATGGATTAAAAAATCCAAAAAAAATATAGCCAATTTGTATATTTTTATATGTATATTAGAAAATTGTTGGGTATTAATCTCAATATAAGTGCGTGGGCATGGTTTAAACGTGTATATCATGGGATAAACACTTAGGTGGCGTTTGGTTAGTGTTCCCACTTTTTTGAACTCAACTGGGATGGGTTAGATTGAGTTGAGTTGAGTTGAGAATTCTGTTTCCAATTGGGTACAGAATTGCGTTTGGTAACGACAAAATTCTGTTTTGTGCTGGGAACAGAATCGCGTTTGGTAACACATAATTCTATTTTGTACTGGGAACAAAATCGCGTTTGATAACACATAATTATGTTTCTTGCTGGGAACATAATTGCGTTTGGTAATGAATAATTCTAGAATTGTTTCATCAATTCTTTCACAAGGTTATATTTTAATTAAGAATTTAAAACTTTTTTAAGTTTGTTGGAATATATATAATAATATCAATTCTTCCACAAGTTGAGATATATATCATTATATAAAAAAAACTTGACAAAAATTATAAAAATAATATCCTTAATTGTTTTCTTCAAGATCCCAAAAATTATAAAAATAAATTACAACTTCAACTTCACAAAAACATCAACGGCTCAACTAGAACTTTCCACCGGGCTCATTGCTGCAAAAAAATAAAATAAAATAAAGGAGTGTTAAACCATTGATAAATTTGTTGTAATCTAAATAAAGAAAATATTTAAACTTATTTAATTTATACACACCGGATTTGAAGCATGCCAAATTTGTTCGGCAATTAAATCCCTATTTAATCCCATTTCGATGACACTCTGATTACTCGTTCTGATCTCAACTGGAGCATGTTGTTGACGTTGTCCCTCTTCCTCTTCTACATATTCCTCCCCACTCCATCGTTCAAAGAGGTTGTCATTTAAATCATGCAATCTTATAAAATCATGAAGCATACAACACGCAAGTGGAATATACTTTTGCACGCGCATCGGATAGGGAGGCATTTTCTTGAGTATTTTGAATCTAGCTTTAAGCACACCAAAACACCGCTTTATAACATTTCGGAGAGACGAATGGCATTGATTGAACTTCTCTTCTATTCTAGTTGGATGTCTACCTCTAAAATCTCTCAAGTGATACCTCTCCCCCCTGTATGGTGCCAAGAAACCGTGTGTATTTGTATAGCCCGAATCCACAAGATAATACTTTCCTGCATGTGCAATATTTATAAATAACTAAGACCCATAAATCTACAAATAAAAACATTATATATGTATGTGTGTGTATTTATACCTAGGGGAGGTACCAGAAATAAATTTCCCAAGTTAGTGACGCATTCAGAAAATACTTTAGAGTCATTGGCCGTTCCTTCCCAGCCAGTATATACGTAAGTAAAAATCATATTGAACGTACATACGCACATGACATTCTGAGTTGTCTCTATTTTACGGCCCCAATACGGAATTTGATCTTCTAATGGGACTGATGCATCAACATGAGTCCCACCAATTGCCCCCACACAATCCTATTACATAAACACCTAAATAAGGATTAATAAAATTATAAATGTATGTATTTTAAGTAAATACTCTTTTCATATTTAAAAAAAAAAAAAAAAAAACTTTACCTTAAAATAAGGGTAGAACCTCGGATTGCTTCTTATTTCCAGAGGGCATTCGTTTAAATTCGGAAGTGTAATCAACTCAATACCCAATTTACATATGGCCTTCAACACACGACGGAAATAACGCGATACAGTCTCCGTAGAGTGTTGGAAGCGATCCGCGGTTAGTCGCATAGAGTCATTTTGGGAGACGATATACAAAAACATTCCCACTTGCTCTTGCACACTAACGTTCCTCGAGTGGTCGAGGTAACCTTTAGATATTAAAACGTCACAAAGCATCTTAAACGTAACTTGGTGCATCCTGAACGTATCGTAGCAACGTCCATCATGCTCTTCTAAAATTTCTTTCATATATATACATCCTTGCAAAGCGGATGTTCTACAAGCTTGCTTCTTTTTTAGTTTACGCATTTTTTTAAATACTCTTAAATAAGCAAGATAATCTAAATTCAAAAGCTGTTGATCATAAAATATTTCTTCAATTTCAGCCAAATTCATCCTATGATTTACAAACAAGAATAAAAAAAAATCAGTCAAAAAAAATAAAAAACGCTACCAACACAAGAATTTCAGCACTGCTAACAAAAAAAAAACTGCTACACTGCTACCAACACAGGAATTTCAGCACTGCTACAAAAAAAATAAAAAAAAATAAACTGCTACACTGCTACTAACACTGGAATTTCAGCACTGCTAACAAAAAAAAAAAAAAAACTGCCACTGCAAAAAAAAAAAAAAAAAAAAAAAATTGCTACAAATTTCAGCACCAATTTAACACATAAATCAGCACCAATTTATCACTATTTCAGCACTAATTTAACACATATTTAAGCAAGAAACTGTCATAATTTAACTAAAAAATTCAGCACTTATTTAAAATGAAATACACTTATTTGTCTCCATTGTAGACATAAACAATAATACACAAATAAAAAACAAATAACCACCTAAATAGTCTTAAACACACAAACCAAATAATTGTCTTAAAACATATTGAACGTGGCATAAAATCAACCAACGATGCCTTTATTTGTTTCCTCTCATCACCCATGTCATTTGCATTTCCACAGAGAGTTCTATAAAAGCAACTTTGAATGCAGGGTTCGTGGTAGGCGTATCAAATGCATTTAAAAACTTTTCCTGGTTCGTAACATTGAGAGCATTGAGAGCTCGCATGGCCTGCTTTAGTTGTTCGTCCTTTGGGTCCATCACTTCTACTACGTTATTAGCTGAAGACACGGTGTTATTAGAGTATTTTACCGCCATACCTCCAAGTATATCGTTCCTCATTTTTGTGGATTCAAGAAAAGCTGTTGTCATGGACTCCCATCCATCATCACTACTTTGACGAGCACGCTTTCTTTTTCCTTTCTTATTTTGCTTTGAACCTTTTGGAGTTACCTCCATTACATCTTCATCACCCAATTCGTTATGATTTTGCCCATAAGTAGGGTCTGTTTCATCCAACGACGATGGAGGTTGGGTAGATGCATGTGCATGTTCTCCCGTTGCAGTGGTATCTCCATAAATGAGTAGTAACTTGGGGTATAAGGGGCAACCGTGTTGCCGAAATTGTTTCGCACTCTTGTTAACCTATTACACATTCACAAAGAAAATAATTTGTTAATTGTGTAATAAGCCAACAAACATGCAAGACAATTTCAGGAACTTAGAAGAAACAACATACCACGACCAAACGCCTCCACTGATCGTCAGATGCGTATATCCTACCGGTGGTGGAATCATATGTCATTCCTGCCCCCGTCTCCTTCAGCAATGAACTAAAATTCCTATAGACCAATCTCAACTTATTGAACTTGTTCTTAAGTTGTCCAAGGTGATACTGACATTCAGTTCTTTTATTCATTTCATGCTTCATGAAATACCAACTCTCTTTGGTGAACGTGGTTGTCGTCCTATTGTTCTCAATCACCTCAGCTTCCATTAGTTCAACAAAAATAGTTACATTTTTTTCACTCCACATATCAACCGCTCCTTTTACTTCCATAACCGAATCATCGCCACTAATATGAACAGTGTTTGACATCTGCATTGATATGGCTAATATGAACATGTTCTGTGATATGGTTCAACTATGGACAAGTTCAAACTAGTTGAACCATTAGTTAAAAATACTTTATCAACATTTATTATAACCATTAGTTCAATCATCTAGTAAAAATACAAATTAGTTAACAATACAAACTAGTTTAAACAAATAGGGACAAGTTTATATGCAGAAAAGAGCAACAGCAATAGAAACAGAAACAGAAACAACAACAGATCCGGTAGAAACAACAAAAGAAACAGTAACAGAAACAGCAACAGCAATAGAAACAGCAACAACAATAAACAGCAATAGAAACAGCAACAACAATACAAACACAGAAATTATGTAATAATACCAACACAGAAACAACAACAGCAATAGAAACAGAAACAGAAACAGAAACAGCAATAGAAACGGCAACTCAAAGTAGGTATCAACATGAACAACAATCGATTTAGGTATGAACATGAATATCAACATCAACAGAAATAGCAACTCAAAGCAAACAAGGGAATAATACCAACTCACCTTTGGTATTAGAAGGCGTAGATCTCACAATGCAAAGCAGAGAATCACAATGCAAACCAACGGAATAATAGCTACTCACAATGCAAAGCAAAAAATACAAATTAGTTACAAATGAGTTGAATCTAATATAGTATTAGGTAGGTATGCATTTTATCTATTCAAACCAGACAAATGAAACGGTAACAGAGTGATAGAGACAAATGAACATGAACAACAAGGGAAACAACAACAGATCCGGTTGCAAATCTATGGATTTCAAGCAAAAAATCCATGGATCTACAGCCAACAAGTGGAAATCTGAATGAAAAATCCATGAAATCTTAACCTAAATTCAAGAAATGGATTTCGTGAATCCTTAACCCAAATCGATTTCGTGAAGTTTCGAACATGGATTTCGGAGCTAGGGTTTCGATTTCGACATAGAAACAGCAACAGAGGGGAGAGAAAGAGATAGAGAGAGAAGATTCGTACATGGATTTCGGAGCAGCGACGAACACCTTGGAGCAGCGACGACGAAGAAGAAGAGCAGCGACGAACACCTTGGAGTAGCGACGACGAACACCTGGAGCAGCGACGACGAACACCTGGAGCAGCGACGAAGAAGTTCTTCAGCGATAAACACTCTAGGGAAGAAGAGCAGCAACGAAATGCGATGGAGGAGGAGGAAGATGATCGGGGATGTGGGAATAAAAAGGAGAATGGATTCTTTCATTAATAATATGAGTAATACCGAGCGTGTCCCATTTTTGAGAAGACATGAGTTGGGCACAAAAAGAATCAACTATTTTTTGTTTCCAATTCCTTTAGCTTTTTAAGAAACAATTCTCATTTTCGGGTTGGGTTGGGTTGGGTTTTGTGCGTTGCCAAACGCGTTCCCAACAATCAATCCCTGAATTTTTGGGTTGGGTTGGGTTGGGAACACTAACCAAACGGGGCCTCAATTTTCTGCTTATTAAAAAATAAAATTACTAATAACGGTTATTTAACTTCCCATACTAAAAAAAATAGGTTAATACTTTAAATAACATAAAAAATCTCAATTTTGGAGGTGTATTAATTTGACACAATATTGTATGATACAAAATAAATGTGTGTAACATGGGATGTTATCCATTTTCAAATCACCTAATTTATTAATAATTTTACAGTTGTGTTAATTGTTGGATGTAAACCTCATAATCAATCTTGTAATCTTATATTTATCACTTGTATCTGTAAAATATTTCAATCTCAAATAGTAATAAAATATTTTTTTTTTGTATTATTCTTTAATTATATCACAATCGCAGTGAACATTGGATATTAAGTTGAAGTACTGTCTTGACTCTTTAATATGATTAAAAGGCAGAGACCGAAAAATATTTGGTAACTTGATATTCTAAATTTTTTCTAATCAGTATTGGATTGTTAAAAGAGTGTTTTTTTTTTTTATTATTATTATTATTAATTAGTCCTTATTTAAGAGATAGTATATGAAAAACCCAATTAAAAAGTTTTCTTATCCCTTGAACCTCCAACTACAATGAATTTAGTTTTTGATCCTTGACGACCCAAATAAATTGTGAATAGACAAATATGCCCCTCTATATTTAATAAACAAACCCCCATTCACCGTTTAATCGCTCTCTCTCTCTCTCTCCTCTTTCTTTCTAAATCCTAACATCTCTATCTCATGAACTAGAGGAAGAGTTGTTTACACTTTTAGAATTTTTTTAAAACAAAATTACTGAAATAGTGCAGATTCAAATTTATTTACACTTTTAGTGCTACCCGGGGTTTGAAACCACGGGTAGTGGTTTTGGGCGACGTATACCCGGGGATCGGATCCCCGAGTATAATTTTTTTTTTTTATTTATTCTTCTACCAGGGGGTCTGATCACCGGGTATACACAGTACCCAGGGATCGGATCCCCAGGTACAAATAAAATTTAAAAAAAAAAAATTGAATTTTTCAAGTGCAAATCCTCTATAAAAGCCAAGACTGTGATTTTTATTTTACAGATTGCGATTGAGTATATTTGCTGCTTATTTTCTCTACACTTATAGTTTTCGTTCTTCTTCTACACTACGGTTGTGTGTTACTCTACCATTTGATTTCGTCTTCTTCACTTCAGTTTTTTCTTCCTATTAGAGGTACGTTTATTTATATGTTTTGTTTAATTTATTTATTAGTTAAATTTGATTAAATAGTTTTGTTTAATTTACTTATTGCTACATATTTTAAAAAATATTATAATATAAATGAGTTAATGAATTAGTTTAGTTGTTAATTTAGTTAGTATTAATATGTATGCATGCTAATTAAATGATAATTTAAGTAGTTAAAATGTGTGCATATGAATTAAATGATAATTTAGCTCGCATAGAACTTTATAAAGAATAATTTGAAGACATGCGGAAAGTAGACTTAGTAGATGCTCACGTAAAAATAAAATAGTTATTCTCAAGGGTCACACTACAAGATCTTTGCTTTGATAAGAAATAATAGAGAGTTCTATTCATATATCTAATAATATTAGAGGATTTGGTGTGTCTTGTATTTTTCTTTGTAAAAAATAGAAAGTTAAATAAAATAAGCATTTAAAAATATTGATAAACAACAAAAAAAAATTATTTAAAAAATAACAGTAAAAGGAGAAAAACTCAATTTAAAAAAAAAACAAAAAAAGAAAAAATCAGTATATTTCTTTAACTTTTCCCAAAAAAAAAACTTTTTTTTAATTTTTAATTTTATTTCTTTTGGAAAAAAAAAATGAATTTGTTATTAAAAAAAATAGGGAAAATTTGTTATAAAAAAATAGGGAAAAAATTAGTTTATTTTATTTAATTAATTTTTTTTTAACTTTTCTTAAAAAAAAAGGTTTTTTGAAATTTTTATTTTAGTTTATTTTATTTAATTAAATTTTTTTAACTTTCCATAAAAAAAAAAAAACGTTTTTTTAATTTTTTATTTTTTTTGGAAAAAAATAAAATGAATTTGTTATTAAAAAAAAATAGGGAAAATTTGTTATAAAAAAAAGGGAAAAAAATTAGTTTATTTTATTTAATTAATTTTTTTTAACTTTTCTAAAAAAAACTTCTTTTTTAATTTTTAATTTTAGTTTATTTTATTTAATTAAATTTTTTTAACTTTCCAAAAAAAAAATGTTTTTTTAATTTTTTATTTTTTTTTGGCAAAAAAAAAATGAATTTGTTATTAAAAAAATAGGGAACATTTGTTACAAAAACAAAATAGGGAAAAAAATTAGTTTATTTTATTTAATTAAATTTTTTTAACTTTTCTAAAAAAAATAACAGAAAAAGAGAAAAGTCATTTAATTTTTTTAACTTTTTCGAAAAAAAAAAACATTTTTTTTAATTTTTAATTTTTTTTCGAAAAAAAATGAATTTGTTATTAAAAAAATAAGAAAATTTTGTTATAAAAAAAATAGGACAAAAATTAGTTTATTTTATTTCATTAATTTTTTTTAACTTTTCTAAAACAGAAAAAGAAGAAAATCAGTTTATTTTTTTAACTTTTCTTAAACAGAAAAAGAAAAAAATCAGTTTATTTTTTTAACTTTTCCAAAACAAAAAATGTTTTTTTTAATTTTTTTTAATTCTATTTTTTTCCCAAAAAAAATAAAAGAATTTTTATTAAAAAAATAGGGGAAATTTGTTATAAAAAAATAGGAAAAAAATTAGTTTATTTTATTTAATTATTATTTTTTTTTAACTTTTCTAAAAAAAATGTTTTTTTAATTTTTTGATTTAGTTTATTTTATTTAATTAAAAATTTTTAACTTTCCAAAAAAAGAAGGTTTTTTTAATTTTTTATTCTTTTTCGAAAACAAATAAAAATGAATTTGTTATTAAAAAAATAGAGAAAATTTGTTATAAAAAATAGGGAAAAAAATTAGTTTATTTTATTTAATTAAATTTTTTTAACTTTTCTAAAAAAAAAAAAAAACAGAAAAAGGCATAAATCAGTTAAAAAATTGTTATAAAAAAAAAGAGCAAAAATTAGTTTATTTTATTAATTATTTTTTTTTTGACTTTTCTAACAAAGAAAAAAAAACAGAAAAAGAAAAAAATCAGTTTATTTTTTTAACTTTTCCAAAACAAAAAAATGCTTTTTTTAATTTTATTTGTTTTCGAAAAAAAATAATAGAATTTTTATTAAAAAAATATAAAAAATTTGTTATAAAAAAATTGGCCAAAAATTAGTTTATTTTATTCAAATTTTTTTTTTTAACTTTTCTAAAAAGAAAATATTTTTTATTTTTTATTTTTTATTTTAATTTTTACGAAAATTAAAAAAATTGTTCTAAAAGCAGTTAAAAAAACTTTTTTTCTTAAAAAAAAAAAAAATAGAAAAAGGAGAAAAATCAGTTTATTTTAATTTTTTAACTTGTCAAAAAAAAAACCGTTTTTTTTAATTTTTTTTATTTTATTTTTTTCGAAAATTCAACCGAAAAATGAATTTGTTATAAAAAAAAATAGAGAAAATTTGTTATAAAAACAAATTCCTATAAAAAAAGGGGAAAAATTAGTTTATTTTATTTAATTATAATTCTTTTAACTTTTCTAAAAAAAATATTTTTTAACTTTTCCAAAAAAAATGTTTTTTTAATATTTTATTTTATTTTTTCGAAAATTCAAAAAAAAAAATAATTTATTATAAAAAAAAATTGGGAAAATTTGTTATAAAAAAAAATTGGGAAAAAATTAGTTTATTTTATTTAATTATAATTTTTTTAATTTTTCTTAAAAAAATCATTTTTTTAACTTTTCTTAAAACAAAATTAATTTGTTATAAAATAAATAGGGAAATTTTGTTATAAAAAGAAAAAAAGGAGAAAAAATTAGTTTTAATTTTGATTGATCGTAATATTTTTTTGTTTTGTTTTGACTTGTGAAATGATAGCCGCTTGAAATGGATCACATTCGGTTGTTATTTTATTGGGGTGGGAGAATATTAGAAGGTACTGAGTTCGGGGTTTCTTATAGTACATCATCAGTAAAATCTTTGATTGTCCAAAGGGGAACAACCTTGAAGGAATTGATTGAGATGCTAAAACCGTGTGTTTTTTAGGATGGGGCTACTGGAAGTTTGAAATTAAAGTGTAGGATGCCGATGGCACTGTTGGGGGGAAATTTTAAATATACTTTGTTTTCTATTGGGGACGATTTAGCATTAAACCAAGTGCTCGAGTTACCTCTTTACATATCATCATTTCTTGCTGTTGAGGTGTATGTTGAAATAGAATGAGGATTTGATCATAATCCGATTTTTTTTTCCCAAACTGGTCATTTCACCCACTTAATGGCTCCAAATTTTAATCCATACAATACCCAATCGTACCCCCAGGCAGTGCAGTCTAATTACGCTCTTCCATCTCCATACATCCCAGAATAACATCATTCTGATTACACTGTCCCACCCCCCTACATTCCAGAACAACATCGTGATCATGGCACCAGTTCTGTTCCTCTACATCACCATTTTTCACCAAGTAGTCCACCGCAATACAATACAAGTAATTATGGTAGTGAGTTTGATACACTTGATAGTCACGGTGTGTCAGAAAAAGAGTTAGATACAGATGTTGCGTTGGAGCCCGAGGATGATGGGAATAGAGATGAAGATCTAGATGTTCGGCCAAGCGGGCAAGGGAGTGAGAGTCAACAATTTGAGTTAGAAAACGTTATTCTATTTTTCAATAACTTGGAGTGGGGTGATGAAGATGACATGGCGAAATACGAGCCGAAGTTGCAGAAAAATTTCTGGACACTGGAGATGGACGAATTTTGTATCGGTATCGTCTTTAAAAATAAGAAACATGTCAAGCATGCCATCAAGTATTACCATATCATGAAGAACAAAGAGTATCATGTGGTGTAATCGACCAAGAAGGTGTGGGTGGCTAAATGCATGCATGGATGCGGTTGGAGGTTGCGGGCGATTATAAAAGAAAGCCATGGTATGTTCCAGATTACGCAATACGAGGGCCAACACACATGTTTTTTTAATCAAACGACATTAGATCATAAAAATTTGGACCTTGATTTTATTTCGAACTTAATACTTGGACAAGTCGAATAGGATCCAGAATTAAAGATGATTGTTATCGTGGCTTCCGTGAAACATTCTCACGGATTCACCATCTCCTATCGAAAAGCTTGGTTGGCCAGATCTAAACCCATTGAGACTGTGTTCGGAGATTGGGACGAATCATATCTAAAGTTACCGAAGTTTATGGTCGCATTGCAGCACTACAATCCGGGTACGATTGTCGAGTGGAGCACTGTTCTGACTGATATGCCTAGTTACATGACATTTGACATGTTGTTTTGGGCATTCAAACCTTCAATTGACGGATGGCGTTATTGTCGGCCTATTGTCACGATTGATGGCACCCACTTGTACAGTAAATACGAGGGGAAGATCTTAATTGCCATTGGAATGACACCGTCCAATAAGTGTTATCCTTTGGCTTTTGCCGTCATACCGAAGGAGGACTATCGTTGCTGGCGATGGTTCATTTACATGCTTAAGTGCCATATCGTTAAAGATCGTCCTAAGGTAACATTGATATCTGATAGACACGTGGTCATTCTTAGTGCGGCTGACAACATGTGGCTTAACCAACCGAACGAGCCCGTCCGATATCATCGATATTGTTTGTGTCACCTTTGCAGTAATTTTAACACGTTCGCTAAAAATCAACATATGAAAGATCTTGTTTGGAAGGCGGGTGCTGCAAATCAAATTCGAAAATACGATGCAATCATGCAGGAGATAAAAGTAATTAATGTTGAGGCTTATAGGTGGTTGGATCATATTGCACCTTATAAATGGACTAGGGCACACGACGATAGAAAGCGTTGGGGAGTGATAACCACCAATTATGCTGAGGTATTTAACAATTGCGTGAAGAGTGCAAGAAATGTTCCAATTACCGCATCCGTAAAAATTACTTTTCACATGATGGTTAAATACTTCGATGTTGGTCGACAAGAAGTAATAAATAACTCAACTGAATGTCACCTATACGTTAAACACGTCGTCAAAAAAATACAGAAATCTCAAGCCAAGTCCAAAACTTACGAGATTCATATATTTGATCGGTAAATTATTAGTTATTATTTTTTTTTTCAGGTTACATATAATTGTTGGCACATATAAATTAATTAAATATATATTTTTGTAGAGCGAATGCAATCTATCATGTGAAAACAAAAAAGACTCTTACTGTGGACTTCATCGTTCACCAAGTCACATTAGGGGATAACGCTGATTGCACTTTTGGGAAGTATAAAATATGGCGATATATGTGCTCCCATATACGTGCTGCCACTGAGTATAGTGGCAGTAATGCGTTCCAGTATATTGCCGTTGAGTACACAGTGGTGAATCAATTGATGGCGTGGGAGTCATCTTTTCGACTGATTATTCACGAGGATTACTGGCCACAGACAAGTTTACCGAACCTAATTCCGGACCATAATAGACTTCGAGTGGTGCAGCGTGGTCGACCAACATTTACTCGCATTCGAAACGAGATGAATCAGTCACGAAGAATAATGACAAATCAGTATAGTTTGTGTTCCCATACTGGATATGATAGACGAAAGTGTCCATCCCGACCCCACCATACACCCAATTATTCTTGTCCAATCATTGTAATGGATGTTTATGGATTTTTTTGTCGCACAATTTTATTTGTAATGAATGTTTTTCCTAATTTATTTATTTGATATGACAATTTTTATGTATTATAAATTTCATGCACTTGTCGCGCACATTTATTTGTAATGGATGTTATATTTTGTTTGTAAATGTCATTAAATTTTAATTTGGTACTAATAAATTTAACGCAAGTGTTGGGGAAAAAATTTCAGTTATGTATCACCCTGACTCAGAAGTTACTATAGTTCTCCACTTGCAGGCCTAGCATAGGTCTAAATTAGTCTGGGCAGGATAAGTTAATATTTAATTTATTACATTAATTTTATCATTTTATGTTATTGATTCTGTCTTAATTAATGTTAATTAATGTTTCAAGATATTGGTGTGCTAGACTGTGTGGGATTTGATGTAGGGGAATGGAGAGCAAACACTCCCGCTCGAGTCGTTGAGCTAATAGAATCGGCCGAATTATGGTCCTTACAGGCTGTGGCCGAAGCGGTTTGATAGGGCCCTGATAACCACATTAGTAGAGAGATGGCGTCTGGAGACGCATACTTTCCATCTACCCGTTGGGGAGATGACGATTACGCTACAAGACGTGGCTGTCTTGTTGGGGTTGCCTGTGCATGGGCAACCCGTTATCGGCCCTAATGACACGCGGTTGGTAGAGAGTTGGCAGAGACTCTGCTCTGATCTTTTCGGCGTGGTACCGCCGGCGGTTGTAATAAGGAACGGTTGTATGAAGCTCAATTGGCTAAAGGAAACCTTCAACAAGTTCCTGAAGATGCCAGTGAAGAGACCATCCATTGCTACGCCCGGGCATATTGCATGCTTTTGCTTGGCACCATGTTGTTGCCTGATAAATTGCAGAACATGGTCAAGCTCGCCTACCTCCTACTGCTCCGCGACTTGATACCGCTTGTTAAGTATAGTTGGGGCAGTGCGACACTAGTTGTGCTATACCATGAGTTATGCAAGGCAACGAAGGGTAGAACCAAAGATATTGTTGGGTGCCTATTTCTGTTTGAGTGTTGGGCCTGGGAGCGATTGCCAAGGCTTCGACCGAATGTTGTCCCTATTCTCGATTATGATGAATTGTACGAAGAACTGGCTTTGGACAACTTTTTGTTCCCAGCGGCTCCGAGGGGTGCTTGGTAAGTAATTAGTAATTTGTTTTTTATTTTATTATCATGTAATGTAAATTTCCATCCATATATAGTTAAACTTCTAGTTATTTTATTGGTGTACAGGTGGACACTTAGATTCCGTACGGAACACCAGCTGATGCACGTTTTGATCGTCTATCATGATCAGTTAGATCGATTGCAGAATGGCGAGATTAATTGTTTATTTACATCAAATTTTTAATTTATTTTTTTATTTCATATTTTTTGGACAGGTCGTCTGGATGCCATATCATCTGCAGGATTTGCCTCCATACACTAGAGATGGAGAACAAATATGGATGGCAGAACTGCCCCTTATCTGCTACGAGATTGTCGAGTACACATATCCCCTACGCGTACTACGACAATTCGGTTATCAGCAACCGATTTCTCAGTAGTGTCCTTGGGATCTGATATTGCACACCACTAGTCAGCGAGGACACTACGGTGCTGACTGGATTGTATTACACTGCCAGCATATAGTTGCGTGGAACAGTCGACAAGCACCTGATGTGGGCAGCTTCTTGCAGGGGATAGGGGTTGACCATGAATACATGAACTGGTATTGGAGAATCACACGAAGGTTCATGGTCAACCCGGAGTACCGACCCAACTTCAGTTATTTAGCAACAAGATCACGAGCGAGGTTCATGGCAGGTGACGTTCATCCTGCTCCTCAGACTGTTCCTCAGCCTACTTCCCAACCATGTACTGCTGATGTCAGACCATCTGGTATGTACGGCATGGGTACTAATGCCAGACCGTCTGGTATGTATGGCATGAGTGCTGATGCAGGACCTTCTGGTATGTACAGTATGGGTGCTGATGCCGGATCGTCATCCACATTCTATACTCCGAATATAAGCGAAATTATTTCAACTTCAGGAGTCATTCCTCCGGCGGCATTTGTCGAACCCAAAAGATTACAAAGACAGGTGTCACCGGTGCAGTGGTTTCGGGACGACGCCGTTACCACCCCGGGAAGTATGCAGCAGTCGTTCATGGACTTTGAACAAGTTACACAAGTTCATGAGGAGGCTGAGGAACCTCCTATTGCTCAACGACGAGGGCGGATGAACATCCGACCTCGGGGCTGCGGTACATAGCTTGTTATGTAGTTGTTAGTTTAGCTATTGGAATGTAAATACATTTTTTTTTTTTTTTGTAAATATATAGTTATATAGGAACTTATGTAGTTAGTAAATCCATTTTTTTGTAATGTTTGGAGATTTAGAAAGTTGTTAATTTACCGTATATATTACTTCGCAAATGGATAAAGCATTGAAATGGGAGATCGAACAAGAAATTGTTAGAAAGCATACAGAGTAGAAATTGGTTAAAATGAATATATGAATATGTTCTAACAATTGTTAGAAAGTTGTTAATTTACCATATATGAATATGTTCTAACAATTTCTTGTTCGATCTCCCATTTCAATATTTTATCCATTTCAGAAGCAATATACACGGTAGATCAACAGCTTTCTATGGAAATGTAAGTACAATTAATTATAAACAGAAAAAAAATATTACATAAATTAGAATCATGTTTAGCAGTGTTCATTACAAAACTCATAACAAAGACAATAAATAAGAAATACAGTATATAATATCAAGAAAATAGTTACAAGAAAACACTTAAAAAGACAATTGAACTACAAAAAAAATATTTATTCTTCATTTGACATGTACCCCTCAGATAAATATTCATTATTATTCATGACGTTATGGTATTCGCTTGGAGATAGTGCTCTGTTACTTGCGGCAGCCATTTCATTGGCTAGTTGTAGTAGATAATATCGATTCTTGCGTAACAACATTCAATTATTCTCCAGGCAAATTTGTGTAATTGCATCTTCGATCTCGGTTGTGTCATCAATTATGCATCGTCTACGCATCTGAAGACTTCTACGATAAGGAACTGGTGCATTCAGATCTTTCAAACGAGATACAAGGTTGTTAGACTCATTCACCCTGTATTCCCATTCTTGGCGTAGACCGACCTGATACTCTATCGGGTTGGTGTCTTGATCATTTCAGTAGTCATCATAGTATGGTCGTAGAATCCAACATCTTTGGTGATCCCATGGTCTAGGCCAACCCCAAACACTGTACGAGTTCTCTTCACTTGAAAAACCAAATGAGCTTTCTTCACTTGAATTAATTTTGAAGACATCACGAAAATTATAGGTTGAATAGTTTGTTTCCAAATATTATACTGCATAAAAAAATTAGATTTTTTAAAAACATAATTATTGAAAGAGATTTATGTACACGAGACTTAACTAAAAAAAACTAACCCAACACTACCTATCAATTGAAAGAGAGAAAATCAGTTGTTCGGTAGAAGTAGCGTTATTATAATTTAACGTTGAACCGATACATTAGACTTCGAAGAAAATACATAGTTAAACTGCAATTCATCAACGCGAAAGTATTAAACATCACTCTCAACATCAGACATTTCAATATCTGACTGATATTGAGGTTTCCTTGCGCATCTCATTTAAGTACGCGCTTTGGCAACCAAACTTTGTTCGAGACACTCATGTGCTGTCGTTTCAAGCTCGTGTCGAAAAATTCGAATTTGCATTCGGTTATTTTCTTCGCGGTACCGATGCAACGTCATCTGAAGGTTATGTGGTGTGTCTATGGGCATTATTCTAGCTAATTGATGCACTATTGGAATATAATATTGCCTGCATCCGTCCACTATAATCTCAGATTAGTTGACACGATAAGTGTATTCCTCCCGCATCCTTGCAATCCACCGTGAAGAGTAACGAACTCTTGGATCGAAAGAGTATAAGTATTCATCTTCCAAAAGCCAATAATGTCCCATTGAACAATACAGATCTCTCACCGTGTACATTTTTCAATTTTTAAATTTTTTTATTTAATTAACTTAAACGGAATATAAATTCGATATCAAGTTAATATCAAATTCATAAATTAAATTAATTTGATTTTAATTGAAATACTAAAATTAATTTTAAATTATTGAAGAACTAATTTTTTTTAATAATAAAATAATTTTTTTTAAACACATTTAAAAAATAAAATTTAATTAATTTGATAGAGAAAGTTATAGAGAAATTAATTAACTAACCAACTATAATAGATTAAACTAATAAATAAATTAAATAAAACACATAAAATAAACTTACCTCTAGTAGGGAAAAGATATTCTGAAGAAACCAATTGCCAGTGCTTAGTGAAGAAGAAAAAAAATTATCAAAAAAATAAATTTGATAGAAAAAATTGTAGAGAATTTATAGAGAATTTGCACCGGACTCCGGACTCCGGACTCCAAATGCATGAAATTCAATTGAAGAATTGTTATGGTCAACATGAGATGACCCTTCAGTGGCTGCTTGGATCATCTCATGTCAGCCGCTGCAGCTTGCAGCCGCTGCTTGGGAACGGGCGATTTCACCTGTTCCCGAAAAATTTAATTTTTTATTTTTTAATTTTATTTGTACCCGGGGATCCGATTCCCGGGTACTGTGTATACCCGGGGGATCAGATCCCCGGGTATAAGAATTAAAAAAAAAAAAAAAAAAAATTATACCGGGGGATTGGATTTCCAAGTATACGTCACCCAAAATCACTATCCGGGATTCAGAATTTCGGATAGCACTAAAAACGTAAATAAGTTTAAATCTACACTATTTCTAATTTTGTTTTAACAAAATTAAAAAACAACTCAGGAATCATATGACTTTAGCAGCCGCCTACATTACCAAATGCCCCACTTCTATCCGCCCCTCTCTCTCTCTCTCTCCCTAAACCCTAACTAATATAGGGAGATTATACAATGCTCTTCCCCTGTTCTTAGCTCCATGTCCTCAAATCGAATTTGCTAAATATTTTCTCTGCGTCAATTTGGGTAGTTTCAGAAGATGGGATTTTGTAATTTGGGTTTCCATTTGATTTGTCCTTATTTTCAGTGCTGAAGAAATTATACTGTAGAAATGGGTCATGTTGACGAACATGGTGCAGACGATGGTGGTCTGGGCGGTCAAGAACGAACCGTCGCCGTCTGCCTCGCCGCCGTCATCCAACTGTCGTCCAAATTTGCTGCTCGTTATCCAACCGTTCGTCTTCGTGCCGACGATTCTCCAGTCTATCTTCACGTTCGTAGTTGTCCAACCGTCCAGATCTGGACGTCTCTCTCTCTCTCTCTCTCTCTCTCTCTCTCAATCTATCTATCTATATATATAAAGAAAGAGATTGTGTGAGCTTCAGTGGTTAGGGTTTTCCCGCCGCAAGCTCTTGATCAGTCTAGCTACCGTCTCTTCTTCGATTGGAAGGATCGGCGGTTGAGCGTCTCCCTTATTGGGGTTTTTCGTCGCGATGCCATCAACAACGGTGCATCACTGCTAGGCTCGCGGTTTGCTAGATCTCGATTTTGGGTTTCGTTGCACATCAGATCTGGATGCCGGATCGTTCAAATCTATGAATCTTGAACGATTTTTTCTTCGCTGGTTTTGATTGGCGGTGACATCTTGCAGTTTTGCTTCTTTCTCCAATTTCGTCGCTTAAGGTATTGTGTTTTTTCCTGGGCTATTGTTTGATGTCTTTGATTCGGGAACGGGAACAGAAATTAGGGAACGGAAGCAGTAACCAAATGGGGGCCTTAGGGAATTGATTGTTTTGGGTGGTATTCTTAGTTGAAACATTAAAAGGTGGCGTTCGGTAATCACTCTCATCCCAAAAATTTTCATCTCATTCTCAGATTTTTATTAGGTATAGAGTTTGGTAATCCATCCTATTTTTTTGTTTCTGTTCCCATTTCATTCTAAAATGAGAATCTATCCCACTTTTTGTATAGGAATGAGAAACAAAAAAAATATTTCTCATAATTTCCATCCCATTTCCAAACCAAAAAAAAAAAAAAAGTCATTCCCAAAAATCCTTCGCCTGCTCATCACCTTCATCATTCATCCCCTTCGTCTGGTTCATCATCTTCTTCTCCATCACCTTCGTCTGTTGCATCACCTTCCATCATGTTCGTTATCTTCTTCTCCATCCGTCATCGTCTGCGTCGTCTTCGTCTTTTTCTTCTCCATCACATTTGTCGTCTTCTTCTCTATCCGCCATCGCCTGCGTCGTCTTCGTCGTCCTCCTCTAATTCGTCGCATTCTTCAACCGTCGTCGTCGCCATTATCTTCGCCTCGTTACCGTTGTCATCTTCGTCATCTGCTTATAGGGTTTCAATTTTGATTTCGAAATCAAAATCGATTTCGACTTCGAAATTGAAACAGGTGATTTCTCCAAATCAATTTTGGCTCCCATTTTTCGAAATCGATTTCAAAATCTAAATCGAAACCTTATTTCGATTTCAAAATCGATTTTTGGCTCCCATTTTTTGAAATTGATTCCCAAGTTTTTGTTTCTGCTCTAAAATTTTAGTTCATTGCTGTTTGTTTAAATCGTGTTCTTCGCTTTAAAATTTTGGTTTCGGTTTCGATTGGGGTTTAGGGTTTGATTTCGATTTCAATTTCTATTAGGGTAGGATTTCAATTTCGATTGTGGTTTAGGGTTTGATTGCTTCTTGGATATCATTATCAAATGCGATTTTGTTCTTAGATAAAAAATAAATAAAAAAAATTGTCGTTGCCAAACGTGATTCTGTTTTCAAGAAGGAAATAGAATTTTTATCATATCTCATCTTATTCTCATCCCACTACATGGGATAAACATGAAACGGTTACCAAACGGGCCCTAAGAGTCCGTGTGGTTCAATTTTTGAATAGTTATATTTTGGTGTTTGATTGTAAAAATTAAGAACACTTCAATTACTTAGCTAACCTTGTTAGTTCTTGTGTAATTATCTATATTATGAATTAGGATGGGTTTTAAAAAAAAAAAATCGTCAAAAATTGGGATTGATTTGAATGAAATAGATTGATGGGATTGGATTATAAAATTTTTTAGAGAGAATTCTAGCTCAAACATTTCATGCCCCACAAGACAATTCCTTAATTTCATATTAATGTTAATATACAAAATCCAAAAAAATAAAGATATGTAACGTTAACACACACAAGCAAATGGGAAAGATGCATTTATATTAACACACACATAAAAAGAACATGAAAATGCGTTGACGTTAATACTGACAGACCCAAAAATATGTATTAACGTTAATGCACACTCAGCTCAAAAAAACAAAATATAACATATGGTAAGTTAATGTAAACGAAAAGACAGGGGGGCTAAAAATATAAAGTTGTGTTAATATTAACCTACAGAACCTCCAAAAAGTAAAATATGTTAACACTAAAACATACAGTCTGATGGTGAAAATGCGTTAACGTTAACGCACATCCAACCCAAGTACACAAACAATGGATATGGTACGATCATGTTAACGTTAATACACAAAACCCTAAAAAATAAATATATGTTAACGCTAACACACACAAGCAGAGAAGATTAACATCAACACATACAAAAAAAAACATGAAAATGCATTAACGTTAACATAGAGAGGCCAAAAAATCTGCATTAACATTAACACACACCCAATCCAAAAGATAAAATATAGCATACGGTGAGTTAATGTTAACGTAAACACAGGGGGTTCTAAAAAATGAAGTTGCATTAACATTAACGCACAAAACTCCCAAAAAGTAACATACGTTAACGTTAAAGCACAACATGGATATAAAATTCAAATGTGAGATTCAAATTGTAGTTTGTAATATAGGTAAGGTGTATTATTTGAATATTTACGTTAACATTAACGTCCGTCACCTATAGTAATTAAGATTTACCTTAACGTTTATGTATTATTTTAAAGTGGACCAAAAAAAATATGATTACATCATAATGTAGATCTTTTTGGGCAGGTTATTTTGATATTTTTTATTTTGAAATTTTTTATTTGTTTTATACTAGTGAGAAAGTATTTTACAATGATGATGTTTTTGTTGTAAATATGAAAAGTTTATGACTTTTGCCTCGTCACAAAGGACAAAATGACAAAATCTGTAAATATGAGTGAACAGTTGGAGGTAATATTAGGGACCTTTTTTCTACAAATTATATGAGGACTAAAAACTTAAATAATTGGGTCAAAGGTCTATTTTCCAATTTTACTATCTTCGGAGGACTATATAATTAATTACCCTTGTTAAAAATGGTTTTCAATAATTTAAACTAGTTTTTTTCATTGTTTCTCTTTACGAATTGTGAATCTCAAACCATTAATATGAGATATTAGAATAATCATAATGGGACTTACTATCGTAGTAAGGGATTGAACGTAATTATATTTGATGTCATACATGGTATTTTTGCCTGATGTCAAAATAGGATATCAGAGTTGCGATTGTATTTGTGATCTTCTAACTTAAGTTGTTGTACATTGCATGTGTGAATTGCTATACTTTGATAATATTATGTAAGTGTTGTTCTCTTACCATGAGACTTCAAATGTATTCATTAAGTATAATAGGGCATACATATGAATAAACGAGTATACAAGATAAGATTTATCACTCTCAACAAAAGAGATGTATCTTATGTGCTTCGATTTAATAGAATTCACTCAAACCTCTGGCCAACGCAATGTGATGATTGCGATGAGATTCCAATTTGTATCACAGTGAATTATATTATCAATCGAAATACATATATATTAGGATTTTTTTACTCAACCATACCATGTTGGTATTTTCTGGTAAACTGATAGAGAAATCATATAATACGATAATCATATCTGGGGAGATTCTCTTGATTAAATTCTTGTCAACTGCACATGGTTATGATATGTGGGTAGATATGAACCACAATTGCAAAAAATGTCTTAAAGGAAAAAGTGTTTTATTTTGGAATGGCAAAATTATAATTGTTTCAATTTTAATTGATTAATTAATTAATTTTGCCATCCAGATTTTGGTATGAATCTAATGGGTCACACACAATAGAAAATTGAAGTTAGAAAAATCCTTGAAAAAGAAACGGATATTAATTAATGTTGAACCTTACAAGTTTCAAGGTCAAAGTGTAAATACAGAAAAGAAGGGATCCAGGGGCTTGAACCCTGGACAAACTTTATAAGGTTAGAGACCATACTAGTCGCCCACCCTAGCTATGAATTTTGGCCTCCCTTGCTATTTCAACCAAGCGTCTCAAAAGCTTGTTTGTGAGATTTCGTTTTCTATACTCTTCCACTTACTAATTTTAATCTTACTACCCCCTAAATTTAAATTAGAGCTACTTCAGATTTTTGGGATTATATTCATTCTTAGAAATCTCAAAAATACTTTTCGTTCAATAGTTTTCTGCATGGATACTCTTAGAGGTAACACGGTTGTGTTACTTTTGAGATAATCATTCTCCATTACCGATTCTTGATCATGTTTAGACAATTTTCGAAGACTATACTCAAATCACGCCTCGGGAATTACTAGTTTTGAGGTTGAAGTACCGGAAGAGGTAACCGATTTATTAATTGTGATTTAATAGTATTTGTTTTATTGTTTCAATGTTAATATGGATAGATCCGACTTAGAGGAATATGATATTAAATGTGATTTTTTTTTTTATATTCCGTTGCATAAATCTTGTTTTTTAATATATGTCCCTTCATTAATTGTATCACAGTGTCATATGATGCAGAATGAGTGTGCGTAAATCTTATTTATTTCCAAATAATTCAATTTATTAATAATTTTGTGGGTATCTTAATTTCAACATAGTGTTTTATAGTGCAGAATGAATTTGCGTAACATGGGATTTCAAATAATCCAATTTGTTAATAATTTTGCAAGTGTGGTCATTCCAACACAATGTTGTATATATGCAATGCACCCTAGAAAGAAAAAAAGATTGTTTTTCATGTTTAAAAAAAGAGTGTCTCTTTTCGTTCATTTTGAAAGAAAAGTTATCCTTTTGAGTGCTTTTAGATAAGATTATTTAAAAAAAAAAAAAAAAATCTTTAAAAACAATTTAGGGACTTTTCTAAGTGCCAATTTTGAAAGCATTTATTTGGGCCGATTTTTATTAAAAATTGAGTCGTCAACTAGCAATGAGTTCTAGGTCACTAGGATTTTGAAAATTATTTTTATCTTTTAAAATGGCCCGATATTTAACTCAAAACATTTAAGGTCTTAACCAGAGAATTCTTTAAGGTTTGGGGTCGGTTATACTCGAGGAAGGTCTTAAGCACTCCAAAACACCCATCTGAAGAAGGTAATTTTGTTAAAATAAATATTTTAAATTAAAACAAGTCCAAATAATTTTTTTCAGTTTGATTAATGTAATAAGTTTTCTTATTTATTATGAATTAATACTAAAAGAAAGGTACGAAAATAAATTAAAAGACAAAATGTTCCCCTTTCAGACTGCCTATTGATTGGATGGAATTGATAAGTTTGTTTCCCCACCCCTAGGGAATTTTTTTTAGGTTATCTTAGGAAAAATAATATACTATAAAAGAGGAGAAAAAAAAAAGTAAAAGTAAAAATGTAAAGCATTTTTTTTAGGGGATAGCTTATTATGAAGAAATCTTTTTTTTTTAAAATTTTTTTTTTAGAAACATAAAGAAGACATTTAGGAAGATTCTTATCATGAAGAAAATCCTTATGTAAAATAAAACAACGACAACTTTTTTGAAATACTTATTATGAAAAAAATCTGGATTGAATAAAACAGTTTGAGGATCCTTGAAATCTTCAGGAAAGTAAAAACAAATTATTTTTCTAAAAAATAATTACGAAGAAGTTTCAGGAGTTGAATTAAAAAAATACATTTTTTAATAGTTCTTATTATGAAGAATCTTAAACAATTTTTAAAATCTTTTTATGAAAAAATCCATTAGTTAAAGTAAAAGACAATTTTAATTTTTTTTGAATTTTTTTATCATGAAGAAGGCTTTGGAAAGAAGAAAAAACGGTTTTGAAAAAATCTTTTTATGAAGATATTTCTTTGGTTAAAGTATTAAAAATACATTTTTTTTTTGTTTAGGGTTTCTTATTATGAGGAAAATCTTAGAATGGTAACAAAAAAAACTTGATTTTTGAAAATCTTGTTATGAAGAAATTACGGAACATAATGTTAACACAGTTTTTGAAAAGTTATCAGAAACTCTTTTTTTTAAAAATAAAAAATTGAAAATCCTTATTATGAAAGATTTCTTAACTATAAAATTTTGAAGATATATTAAAAAAAATAAAAATAAAAAAAATAAACACCTCTTTTGAAAAACCTTAATATACAAGAATTCTTATTTAAAGTAAAACATTATTTTAAAGACTTCATGATATGAAGAAGCCTTAAGAAAATAAAGACAATTTTTTATGAAAATGAAATGCACATGTTTTTACCGATATAACTTTAACTAAAAAAAGATTTGGGGAAAGGTCTCCCTCGATCTATCATTTAAAGTTTCACACAAAATTGGAAAATCTAAAAATGAGGTATAGGAAACTCTCCATTTGTCAGCCTTTAGTTAAGATTTTTTTTTTTTTTTTTTTTTTTTAACATAGACAAAAAGTAAAATACAGAAATATAAAGTGCATGAAATTTGAAAGCGCGAAAAGGTGCAGAATGAAAAAGTAAAGTACTAGAAAGTAAATGACAAAAATATAAATGCAAAAAATGTAAAGAGCGAAAAGGCGTATAACAAGAAATTTAAATGACATAAATGTAAAGCGTAGAAAGATGCATAGCAGAAAAGTAAATGATTGAAATTTAAAGTGGAAAACAGTAAATGCCTAGAGTAATTACGGAAAAGTAAACAAATTTTAAAGTGTTCTAATGGGAACGCCATCTTAGGTTTTTATTATTTTTAGGTCTTCCTTTAAAGTGGTAAAATAAAAATAAACGGTTTGAGGGGGCTTTTAGGGTTAGACTTACCTTATTTAGGGAAGTAGCCTTTTCCCTATAAATTTTTTCTTCTTCTTTCTTTTTCTTTTCTTTATCTCTTTATAAAGAGTTTTGGAGATCTTTTTTAGGGAGAAAAGGCAAACTCTAGAGAGTATTTGGGAGTTAGAGAGAGAGGGAGGTCTTGTGTGTGTTTGGGGGTAGAAGTCCCCCAGTTTATACTACCTTGGGTTTGTACACTCGTGAGTGCACAGATCCCCTGATTTCCATCAAATGGCGATTGATGGGGGGATTACCCTCTATTTCGTGAAATATACTCTTTAGCCCCAAAAAATAGTATTGCGTGTTTGACTTTGAAAAATCACCCAATTAAGTCTTTCCACTTATGGAAATGACCTAGGGATGCTCAAAATTGGCTATCTCAACTCCCAATAATGTAGCGACTAGCAAGTCTTTGTTTTATTCCCAGGAAGGTGTGCGCAAAGTGAAATTGGTGTTTTAAGCACCCTTTATTAATAAAAATGCATTTTTTATTTTTTCTTGAAATTAAAATTGAAATAAGGAAATTCAAACATCATTCATATCTTCGGAAATTTAATTTCAAAAAATAAAATGCAATTGGATGCCAATTTGATGAAATCGGCAAAAAATTCAATTCTTGGGGTCAAAATGAAAAGTCTATGCAAAAATTGAAAATTCTTAAAATTAGTGGGCAAAAATTGAAATTAACTATCTCACAAGTGATGCTCACTTGAAAACCGCTTTCAATTTAATTAATTTGGCCCCAAAATAACTTTTATAAATTTTAATTTTGATCCAAAACTTTTATCATCGTCGGAACTCATTAGGAATTGTTGATTTTTATATATTAAAACATTATAAAAAATTAACTATTGAATCTGGGACAAAAATTAGTCCCTTCAAACATCAGTTTAAAGTTTTTTCAAATTTTCACTTTAGACCTGAAAGTTTTATTATGCAAAAACAACCGGGACAAAATGCGATGTATGCAATATAGAATGTATATAACTGTGTGTAACATGGGATCTTATTATATATTGAAACTTGAAATCAACACTAAAAAGGTATAACAATAGAAAATTGTTACATTCTTAAATATTTTTGTGGTTTTTGTGTTGAAGTTTACGTTATGGTTTTCAACCTCAAACGTGAGAAAACTGAAATAATTATTTGCATACTTCCTTTACTTACCAAAACTGAAATAATTCTTTGCTTACTTCCTTTGTTTACTGAAACTTTCTTTCTCAATTTGGGAAAAATAAGAAACATCAATTACCTCGTAGAAAAATAATCGATATCCACACTTTACTGTAAGATTAATTTCATTTTGTGAAAACCATCAAATAAACATGAACATACATATTGAATCATTGGTAGCCGAATTTCATGTCGCCACTTTCACAGCAAGTGTACGAGTCAAGTTTTAGTATAAATTGAAAAAGTAAGGGTTGTCATAACCACAAGAATTGGTTGAGATTATTATCGAATACCATAATTATCATAACCTAACTTTATCTAGACGATAAAAAATGTGTTTATAATCAATAAATACTAAACTAAAATACTAATTTATCTAATTATACTATATTACTATATTGAGATGTTTAGGGAATGAATTATCTAGGGTTTAACTTCATTTAATTAAATGTGTTTGATCTCGTTTGACTTACGTTAACGGTATTCTCATTATCTGACAATCTATGTATTGTAAACTCATTCACTTCTTCTCTTGAGTGACAAGTGAATGAATATGTGATTTTGCGTTAATGCCGAAGTCCCCTTCTAGTATTTTTTAGAACACATAGTCACATGAGTCTTACCCCAACGTCATTAATTGCACACTTTCTAACTTTCTCCCGGGTTATTAGATCGTTACGTTGTGTTTAACCCTAGTCCGAATTCGGGGTTACCTCTCCCGAGTGTGAAATCCTGTATTCTCAATATATCTAAACAAGCATATAATTGAAAAATAACGGTAAACACAATCAAATAACGAAGAACAACCATTAACGAAACACCGATTTCAAATAAATCACATATTCATAAATTATATTAATCCCTAGACAATATCCGTTTAGATAACGGCCATAACCGTATATACAATGATAAACGAGCTAAACATGGTCAAACAAACTGTCAAAGTTAAGAAAATAAAGAAAGAAATGAACGAACTTAACTGTATTTCAAAGATCCGCCACTAAAACTACTCTGAGAACGTTTCTCCTTCTTCGATTTATGTTCTTCTTCTTTGGGGTTTGGATAAGCTCCCCAAAAACCTCTCAAAATACTCCCTAATATGTTCTAAGTGTGTTGAGGAAAGAGGTGAGGAACTAGGGAGCCAAAATATCAAAAAAATATCCCAAAATATCTGTTTTGTCGGTAGTCTGACCGCCGCGGTGGTGGGATCACCGCCACGGCAGTGGAAATGCAGAGATTTTAGTAACTCTCTACTGTTTAACCGTCGCGGCGGTGAAACCTTTTGGTATTTGGATGTAACTTTCTCATCTGAACTCTTGATTCAAAAACTTATGGAAATTTAAGACAAAGATATACAACTTCTATGTTTTGAGTTTTTCCAAAATCAAGTCGAATCATTGTCCAAAATGGCTTTGAAATTACTGCACTTGTACCGACTTTGTCTCTTTTCACCTATTTATTCAAAAACCTAAAAAACAATACAAAAATACATTAAACTAACAAAAGTGTTTGAAAATATACAAATATTTGAATCTAAAAGTACTCGATTTGTTGGTAAATAAACCACTCATCAATCATAAAAAATTAAAATATTGAATTTGCGGAAACGTACATAAATCCATAACAAGAAGATTGAAATATCCGAGTTTGAGGTTTTATAATCTTCTAGATCTATACTTTTTTTTTCTATCTAAATTTCTCTATGATAATCAAAATCAGAAGAATAGAAAAACCTTTTTTGATCTGGGGACCATGACTCCGATTTATAAACAATTGTGTCTATTTATAAACAACTGTGTCTGTTTATAAACAATCGCGTATGTTCGTATTTTCTATTTTAACCCATCATAAAAATAGAAATTACACTTGTCTGTACACATTAAAACTCACACTTAATAATACATTAATTAAGACCCCAAAAGTTAAATTAATTACTTTAATTGACCTAATTTTATTTGATAGCATATAATTCATATTATTTAATATATAAGCCCATACATTTTATTTTACTCAAATAATCTCCCACTTAGGCTATATATGTAACTTTATAAACGTGAAATATACTTTAGGAGCTCATAAGATTTGCTATCAAAACTTTATGCACCTTAACAATCTTGTCCATTAACCACACTAATACAGAACCAAAGCGATCCTCGTTACATATATCAATACAACTAATGACAAAGATTAAGTATGGATGTGTAGAATGGAAATTTCATGTAATGTGATCTTAACATGCCTATTTCCAACTGGTTATCCTTAAACCTTAGTGAGATCAAACCATACAAAATCAGAGTGAATAAAAACTGAATACTTTACTGCAGTAAATAACCATAAAATCCATAACACATATGTCTATAAAAGCATCTAAAATACAAACTCCCACTAAACCGGTATATTCTGAAAAGAAACCATACCCATATGAGTAGTGTGCTCATGAAAGACCTTAGGTGGTAATCCCTTAGTGAGCGGATTTACAATCATAGAGTTTGTCCCAATGTGCTCTATAGACATAAGTCATCTATGAACTCTTTCTTTAACAACTAAGAATATGATGTCTATAAACTTTAACTTCGTAGAATTCTTGTTGTTGTTGGAATACAGTATTGTTGATTTATTGTCACAAAATAACTTAAGTGGGCTTTCAATGCCATTTAGAATACGTAGCCCCATGGAAAAATTTTGCAACCATATTCTATGATTGGACACCTCATAACAAGCTACAAACTCAGTTGCCATGATGGAAGAAGTTATAAGAGACTGTTTAACACTCTTCCAAGATACAGCACCTACAACAAGTAAATAGATATAGTCTGAAGTAGATTTCATGCTATCTCAGCATCTAGCAAAATCGGAGTCAGAATATCCATTGATCTCTAACTGATCTGATTTCCGATAGGTAAGCATGTAGCCTTTTGTTCTCTGTAAGTACCTCATGACTCGCTTGAATGTTATCCAGTGATCCTTTCCAGGACTACTTAAGTAGCTACGCAACATGCCAATAATGTACGCAATATCTGGACACGTACATACTTGAGCATATATCAGATTTCCAACTGCTGACGCATAAGAAATCTTTTGCATCTCCTAAATCTCAAAATCATTCTTGGGGCATTGACTGAGACTAAATTTGTCTTCCTTAGCCATAGGGGTGTCACTTGGTTTGCAATCATGCATGCCAAATCTTTTAAGAACATTCTCGATATAACTCTTTCGTGATAAACCAAGCGTACTCCGAGAGCGATCCCAGTGTATTTGTATACCCAACACAAAAGAAGCTCACCAAGATCTTTCATATCAGATTTCTTTGATAGAAATCTCTTGGTTTCGTATAACATGCCTATATCGTTGGTAGCAAGTAATATGTCATCAACATATAAAACCAAGTAAATATGTTTATTCTCACTAAACTTGTGGTATGTAGAATCATCAACCACATTCATCTCAAAACCAAATAAGATGATAACTTAATGAAACTTGTAATACCATTAACGAGAAGTTTGTTTAAGCCCATAGATGGATTTCTTTAACTTACAAGCCATATTTTTTGCATCTTGATAAGTGTGATCCACCTACGTATTTCCAAACCAAATTAAGTTAGTTTTTGAGCGTTTATATAGTATTTTATTATGTTTTAATTAGTTTTCTTACATTTTGTATAAATAAGGTGTGTAGGGCAAAAAGATAAGAAACTAGAGTGAAAACGATGAGATTGAACCAAAAGCGGTCGAAGAACGATGGCAAAAACAAGCTCGGAGGAAAAATTGTGAAAGAAGACCACCACTGCAGCGGTGAAGATGCTGAGAAAAGAATAAATGTTACTGATGGACCACCGCCTAGGCAGAAATCCAGTAGAGAAAACAAAAATAGGCTACTGACAGCCCAGCGCCTAGGCGAAAAATCCAACAGAAACTTTTCCTAAGCCACTGCTATCTTTATCGCCGCGGCGGTTACCAACCGACCTAGTCTCCGCCTAGGCGGTGGATCCCTTCGCCTAGGCAGAGAGCCTCTGCACAACCTAGATATTTATTAGATATTTTGTAGATCTTTTGCCTATAAATACCATTCTTTCTCCCCTCCTTGTGAACCCCCCAGCCATTTGGGCACCTTAAACTATATTTAGGCTAGGATTTAGGAGTTTTAGAGGTGGAGATCACATCCCAAAGTGGAGAAGACGGTAAATCGATCGTTGAGCGTTCTTAGCAGTTTATCTTCGGACGAGGCTAAGTTCTTCGATTGTTTTTCCTTATTTCTTTAACTTAGGATATTGTGAGCATGTTTAGCTTGTTATTTCATTGTAAATGCGGCTAAGTCCATAGCTAAACATGGATTGTAGTAGGGATTAACACTATATTTATAAATATGTTGTTTGGATGATTTCGGTGTTGCGTTTATGTTTGTTCTTCGTAGTTTGATTGCATTTATCGTATTGTTTGTTTATCATGCTTAGTTAGATAAATAGAGAATACGGGGTTTTGACAAACCCTGGATTCGGATTAGGGTAAACAAATGCCACGATTCTATAACCCGGTCAGGGTTTGAATCATGGACAATCGATGACGTTGGGACAAGACTCACGTGACCTAGGGTTGTTAAGGCGTTGATGGGGATTTCTTCATTGACACAAAGTTGTGTTATATCCCTCATCTTACACTCGGGAGAGGTGGTGATAGAGTTTTAGAACGGAGTTTGTTATTTGGGTAAGTACAATGCATGATCCAATGACCCGGTCGGGAGTTAGAGTGTGTGCAATCAATGATGCTGGGTGAGACTCACGTGATCTAGGGTCGTTAAGACGTTGAAGGGGACTTATTCGTTGACTCGAAGTTATATATTCCACCGTCTTATACTTGAGAGAGGTGGCGGTGGAGTTTACGTACCGAGGTTGTCAAATAGGTCAAACACCGTAAATGTGAGTAAATCGAAATCAAACACATTAATCCCTAGGCAATTCTTTACCCTAAAACATATTAGCATATTAGTGTAGTTAATTTAGGTTATATTAGTATTAGTTTAATTAATTAAATACATTTGTTTTTCGTCTAGATAAAGTTAGGTCACGACAAACGCAGTATTCGATAATAACGACACCAATCCCTGTAGATACGATAACCCGATCATAACGATCACACTATACTAAAACTTAGACCTCGTATACTTGCGAGTGTAAGTAGCGGCGTATTTCGCGCCCCTACCACATCTCTCGACACAAAGTTTTCTGGTTGCACCATATAGATTGTTTCGTTAATGTCACCATTGAGAAACGCAGTCTTAACATCCATATAATGAAGCTTGAGTTCAAAATGCACCACAAGTTCCATTATTGTCCTAAAAGAGTCTTTCGATAAAACTGGAGAAAAAGTCTCTTTATAATCGATACCTTCTTTATGTGTAAAGCCTTTAGCGACAAGACATACGTTGTATCTCTCCACATCACCTTTCGAATCCCTCTTGGTTTTAAATATACATTTGCAACCAATGAGTTTCGCACCTTCAGGCAATAGAACAAAATTTCAAATGTCATTGTCTTTCATGGACTTTATCTCCTCATTCATTGCATCAATCCACTTTTGAGATTTAGAATTTTCCATGGATTGGCGGAAGTTGATTGAAACATCTTCCACCGCACCAATGTCAAACTCATATTCTTAGAGAAATACAATGTAATCATCTGATACTGCACTTCTCATTTCTTTAGTAGATCTTCTTAATGGCATAGGTTCTGGAAGTGGTAAAGTTTGTTCTTCTAGAATGGGACGTTCGTGGATATTATTTTGATTTGGATCTACTTCTTCAACAATGTCAGGAATAGGAGCTTGATCAATGTCTATAATAACTGTGAGAATATCAACATGTTCCTCTTAAAAAACAAATCTCTAACCTTATCTCCCCCAACAAACTCAACATCCTCAAAGAACCGGGCGTTTCCCATCTCAAAAATTGATTTCGTTGTAGGATCATAGAATTTTTAACCCTTAGATTTTTCGGAGTATCCAATAAAATAGCAACAAACCGTTCTTGAATTCAATTTATTTTCACGTGACCTGTAAGGCCTTGCTTTAGATGGACATCTTCAAATGTGTAGGTGTTTTAGACTAGTCTTCTTGCCTGTCCAAAATTCATAAGGGTTGGCAGTTACTTTAGTTGGTACTCTATTAAGAATATATACCGCAATCTTTAATGCTTCACTCCAAAGTGATTCTGGTAAGTTAGAGTGACTAATCATACTCCTTACCATGTCTTTGAGCATTCTGTTTCGCCTTTCAATAACACCATTCATGCTTGGAGAACTTGGCATGGTGTACTGTGGGACGATACCGCACTCCTCTAGGAATTTAGCAAATGGGCCCAAACGTTGTTCACTTGAACCGTCATACCTACCGTAGTATTCACCACCACGGTAAGATTTAACGCTTTTAATCCTTTTGCTGAGTTGATTTTTAACTTCAGCTTTGAATGATTTGAACACGTCCAATGATTGAGACTTTTCATGAATAAGATAGAGGTAGCCATAACGTGAAAAATCGTCTATAAACGTGATAAAATATTGTTGACCATTCCAAGAAACTATAGGGAAATGGCTCACAAATATTTGTATGTATTAGTTTTAAGACATCTGTAGCCCTGTTGGCACTAAATCTCTTTATGTTTGTCTGTTTTCTCTTTATGAAATTTGTGCAAACTTCAAAATCTGAAAATTTAAGGGAATCTAGAATCTCATCTGACACAAGTCTTTTAATTCTTCTTTTAGAGATGTGACCTAATCTCTTATGCCATAATGAAGCGGAATTCTCATTGATTAATTTCCTTTTAACACCTCGAGTACTTAATTGCAAAGTTTCATGATATTAAGCAACTGTATCAAACATATAAAGATTATCTACATAAGATAAAGAGTCGGTACCAACCAAATTTGAATTCTAAAAAAAGACTAAATTTATTATTTTCAAAAGAACAAAAATAACAAAATTTGTCCAATACAAAAATAGAAACCAAATTGCGTCTAAATGATGGTACAATAAATGTCTTATTCAAATACAAATAAGTATCAGACTTTAATAATAATCTAAATATCTCAATTGCCTCAACTTCGACCTTCTTTCCATCGCCTACAAAGATGTATCTTTCACCATCATTTGGTTTTCGACAGCTCAAGCAGCCCTGCGTAGACACACTGGTGTGACTGATTGCACCAGAATCTATCCACTAAGTGTGTTTAGGTACCAAAGTCAAATTAACCTCATAACAAACTAGATTAAGAAGTGTACCTTTCTTTGCACGCCAAGCATGAACATTCTTCTTATCTCCCGCAGCTCCACAGAAGAAACAACCATCAACATTCTTTTCTTTATGTTGTTTCTTTTGATATAGAACCTCTACAGGTTCTTTATCTTTATTTCTTTTCTTCCCTTTGTCCTTGGTAGTACTAGCCAAATGAGCACTTTATGTCTTTTTTTGTTTTAGCCTTTCCACTTCTTGTACACAATATGAGATGAGCTCATTAAAAGAGCAAGTCTCTTTTTAATAGTTATAGCTCACCTTAAATTGACTGAATTGTGTGGGAAGAAATATCAGAACCAAATGTACAAGCAAATCCTTAGAGAGATCAAGCTTAAGTGCTTTTAACTTTAAAGCGAGATAAGTCATTTCCATAATGTACTCCCTAATATTCCTATTATCTTTATATCTCATTGAGATGAGACTTGCCAAAAGTGTACTTGTTTCAGCCTTTTCATTCTAGGAAAATATGTTCTCAATTTCTCCTATGAACTCTTTGGTTGTCTTTATCGTTTTCGATATTGTGCTCCTGAATACTTCTAAAATGACCTTCTTTATGATCATAAAACGCATGCGATTTGACTTCTCCCACCTTTCAATGTCCCTCTTTTCATCAGAGGAATTTTCTTCAATAAGAGATGCAGGACAAGGAACCCTTAACGCAAGGTCCAGATCCATTGCACTGAGAACTATATGGAGGTTTTCTTGCCATGACTTGAAGTTTGTGACATTTAACATAAGCATAGAATTAATACTGACAGTAATATTTGAAGTAGAACTAATAGCTGAATTATAGAACAATCAAACGAACAAAATAAGATCATATAAGTCTCAAAACAAAAATAAATTCAAATAAAGGCAAATCCCATCTTAAGATGTCGGACACTCTATTAATATTTTATCTTTAGACCAAAATATTAACTTGTAAATAATATCTTGGTATAGTAATCAAACACTGATAATAAGAACATATCGAACAATAAATCTTCCTTTGGGCCGATTTATTCTTCATATGTAAAATCAAATGATTATTATGTGTTTATTACCACAGGTGTGCATGCAATTCTGTTAAATATTGATCTTCCTTTGGACCGATTAATATTAACATAAGTTACATGCACATAATCTTTTTATATTTCAAAATAAAATTAATTTTCACAAGAGATGTCACTTTGATGACATATTGTTTCAATTAATTTATTTTAAAATATATATTTAAACACACCAATATTTGAATTTAAAATTTCTTGGATACAAGTAAGCATGAGAGTAATGCATTATAACTTCAACATATTTGGATATAAATAACAACAACATAGCCATAGTGTTTGCTTGTCCTAGTGGTAGTTGGGTGTTGCTTTGTCACTGGAAGTCTAGGGATTGAATCCTATTAGGCTTGTCTTATGCCTTTTGTTATTTTAAAAACAAAGAAAAAAATATAAGAATGCTAGGAGTCAATCCTCAAACCCAAATCAAGACCAATTGCCGCACCTCCAATGAACCAACACGATGGTTCAATAATAATGTGCAAATAAATATTAAGAACCGACGCGTCATTTCATTAAATAAACAAAATAACGTCGTTTAGGTCATCTTCTTTAGGGAACCAGAACACCATAACATTCGAAACAGTAGCCCGAATTCTACGTTTTCCTTTAACTTTGAAAAATCATCTAAAATCAATCACACGTCCAAATTTTATAAACTTTATATCGTTGGACTCGTAATGAAACATATAATTTTTTTGTATAAAACTTTTTCAGAAATACTGAACTTTTCAAAACAAAATATTTTTGGCCCTTCCTAATTTATTCTCAATAATTCAACATGAAATGGCTCTGATACCACATATGAGATTAATTTCATTTTGTAAAAACCATCACATAAACAGGAAAATTCATATTGAATCACCAAGAATTAAAATATTGAATTTGCAGAAGCGTATCTATATCATAATAAGAAGATTGAAATATCCGAGTCTGAGGCTTTATGATTTTTCAGATCTACACTTTTGTTTTTTGTCTAAATTTCTATCTAACAATGGGAATTAGAGGAATAGAAAAACCTTTTGTGATCTGGGGACCATGACCCCTATTTATAAACAATCATGTTTGCTTATCAACAGTCGCGTCTGTTTATAAATAATCGCGTCTGTTCGTATTTTCTATTTTAACCCATCATAAAAATAGAAATTACGCTTGTCTCTACACATTAAAACCCTCACACTTAATAATACATTAATTAAGATCCCAAAATTTAAATTAATCACTTTAATTGGTCTAACTTTATTTGATAACCTATAATTCATATTTATTTAATATATAGGCCCATATATTTAATTTTACTACAACATTTCCAAGTCTTAATCTCTAGAAATCATCGGTGATAACACGGTATGTCTTGAACCCAAAAAAATCAGAAAAATATGAAATATGATTATATAAAGGAACTCTAAATTTTTAAATTTTCAATTCTATACTTCCCAAATGGTAGTCTTGATATTAAGGCTGATTGGTTATCGAATACATATTCCAAAATTTTTGGAAAGTAACTAAGATTTTACTAACTAATGGTATCTTTGGCTTTCTAAAATAAGTAAGGATTTTCAGGAGAGATATAATGGACCTCTGAAAAGTTTATAATTTTAAAAAATAGGACTAAAATCATTACAAAATAAGATTTGAAGGTTTAAAAACGATAATAATTTTTATTTGTTAGGATAATTAGTAAATTTTCCTAAAAATTAAGAGGATTAAAATTCAATGGATGGTTTGAAAGGAACGTAGAAGGCAAGTAAGTAGAAGGGAAGTAGAAATCATAATTGGTGCAATTTACAATTTAGTCCCAAATGGTAAATGAATATTATTACTCTAGGCAATATAGTAAAATTATTGCATGACATGCACAAATTTCATCCAGGGTAATTTTAAATGTACATTCCCTTTTCTAAATGTAGATTCACATTTGAAAAAAAAAAATTGCAAATATTATTTTATCTTTCTACTACCTTTAAATATTAATAACTTTAATTTGTTTTACTACCTTTGTTTTCTAAAATATTGATAATCCCCAAATCCCAGCCCCCCATTTTCCCCTGTCGGCCCTGTTCTCTATTCCCTCACCGGCACTTTCTCCATGTTCTCTCTCTCTCCTCCTCTTCATCTTTTTCTTCTTTTATCTCTTTCTTTCTCAGCCGCTCAACTCCCTTTATATGTGGATGTATATAGATAGATTGATAAATAGATATATACAAAATGAGGAAGAGAGAGCTCTCACCCACTCTATCTCCCTCTCTCTATGTATGTAGATAAATAGATATATAGAAAGAGAGATAAGAGTAAGAAAGAGAGAGAGAGAGCGAAAGAAGAAGATAATGAGAGATTGGTAAAGGGGGTGACTTGAGAGATAGAGAGGGGAGAAATTTTTTTATCACTGACAACAGTGAATGATGATCATGTGTGCTAGGTGTCACGATCCAAGCTTTCGAGGCTGGAAAGCGGCCCGTGCGGCGCTAATTAGGAGATCGCCTAGTAGCAAGCCTGAAGATCAGAGAATATCAAATAGCGGAAGCAGTGTCAATAGCAACGAGTTTTCCTACAACAACACATGCTGGCAATGTAGAGAAGAATACAATTACAATAACAATAACAATTGTATTAATATCAAAGGCTACAAGATGTGAAAGGCTTGAATGACTTCAAGAGCATATCCTTCCACAAAGTACTTTAAGCAAAAAAATACAAGTGATAACAATAGACATCATTATGCTCGAGGAGACATAATGAGGTCTTTTACAAGAAATGAAGGAAATAAACTAAACTAAACTATACTACACTAAATTATTCTAAAAAACAAATGAAAAGTGTCACAAGTAAGCGTCCATGTGCGAGAACAAGCACTGGACAAGCTTAGACCATGACATCCTCCCCCACTTGAGCAGTCGACGCCCTCGTAGACTTTATCTTGTTGTATTCTTTGATGATGTCCACAAATGGCAGCAAGTCTTCTGCTTTTCCCAGCTAATCTCTTCATCTCCAAGTCCCTTCCAATTGACTAAATACTCCTGATGTTGTCGACGTGAGGCACGGACCACTCTATTAGACAAAATTTCTTCTGCTTGTCGAACGGCTGGAGGCCTGGTGCTAATTTGGTGTCGAGAAGGGTGGTTGCGAGTAAGGTCATCTTGATCGGCATGGAATAGTTTGAGGCAACTGACATAAAACACAGGGTGAACTTTCATCCATGTAGGATTCTCAACCTTATACGAGGCCTTACCAATTTTCTCAAGAACTGGACAAGGGCCTTCATACTTGCGAACTAGACGTTTGTCCACTCGGCACAAGAAGCAAAGTTGTTCTGGTACAAGCTTAATCATCACAAGATCTCCCAGGTGAAACTCTAGAGGTCTTCGTCCTTGGTCGACCCATTTTTTCATCCACTTAGAAGCTTTCTCAAGGTATGCTCGAGCAATTTCGGTGTTTTGCTCCCATTCCTTGGTGAAGTTGAAAGCCCTTGGAGACTTCATTTTATATGGCATACCTACCGAGTGGGGTAAAAGTGGTTGCTGGCCTGTAACAATCTCAAATGGACCTTTGTTGGTAGATGAGTTTTTCTGAGAATTGAAACAGAGTTGGGCTATGTCGAGCAGTTGTACCCAATTTTTCTGGCTAGAATTAACATAATGGCAGAGGTACTCCTCCAGAAGTCCATTGAATCTTTTTGTCTGGCCATCAGTTTGAGGATGATAGCTTGAGGAGAGGTTAATGTATGAGCCGAGAAGCTTGAAAAGTTCAGTCCAAAAGGAACCAGTAAATCGCGCATCTCGGTCGCTGATGATGTTTTTTGGGACACCCCAATACTTGAAGACATGTTTGAAGAACAAAGCGGCAGTGTCCTCAGCAGAGCAGAACTTGGGTGTTGGAATAAATGTTGCGTATTTCGAGAATCGATCCACTACCACCAAAATTCCACAAATGTTTCCGACTTTTGGTAAATTTGTAATGAAATCCAGTGAGATGCTCTCCCATGGTTTGTAAGGAATTGGCAAGGGCTCCAACAAACCTGGGAGCTTAGCCTTTTTGACCTTATCTTGTTGGCAAGTAAGACAGGTCTTGGTATAGTCCATCACTTCTTCACGTATTTACGGCCAATAGTATCCCTGTTTCAAGAGAGCTAATGTCCTCTGCCATCCGGAGTGCTCTGCCCATGGTGTATCATGGCACTCTTTAAGGAGAAGTTTTCGAAGTTCCCCAGCCCGAGGTACATACAGTTGGTTACCCTTGGTGAAGAGCAAATCATCTTCCACCCAGAATTGACGAGACTTCCCTTCTGTTGCTAGCTTGAGTAGAGATCGGGCTAATGGGTCCTACACCTTTATCCGCTCCCTCAAGTTAGTGTTTAACTCACTCGTAGAAACATGAGCCAAGAACTTCATCATGGAGATCATGGCCTTCCGACTCAAGGCATCGGCGACTTGGTTGGTCCTACCTGCTTTCTATTCAAAGTTAAAGTCGAATTCTGCTAGTAGTTCTTTCCACCGAGCATGTTTGGAGGTTAGCTTTGGTTGTGTTTGAAAGTGACTCACCGCGGTGTTGTCAGTCTTGACTACAAATTTGGACCCCAATAAGTAACGTCTCCACCCTCGACGCAATGTACTACGGCAAAGAGTTCTTTCTCATGAGCTGAATACTTTCTCTCAGTAGTATTCAATTTCTGGCTCTCGTAGGCCACTGGGTGAGTGTTCTGTAGAAGTACCCCACCTAGAGCAAAATCCGAAGCATCTGTCTGAACTTTAAAGGGTTTCAGCATATCTGGTAGAGCCAATACGGGGTCACTCATAACCGCTTTTTTCAAGTCTTCAAAAGCAAATTGGCACTTCAAGGTCCAATCCCACTTCTTTTCCTTTTTCAGCAGTTCTGTAAGAGGGGCACATCTTCGAGAAAATACTTCAATGAAGCGGCGATAGTAGTTAGCCAATCCTAAGAAAGAACGCACCTCCTTTAGGTTGGAGGGTACCTGCCAATCTTGGATCGCTTTGATCTTATTAGTATCCATGCGGATCCTTCCCTTCTCGATGATGTGTCCTAGGAACTTGATACTGGTCTGAGCAAAAGATCACTTTTCTTCCTTAACATACAACTCATTCTCCCGAAGTTTTTGAAATACCAATCCTAAGTGTTCGATATGCTCCCCCATTGTAGAGCTATAGACAACAATGTCATCCAGATAGACGACCACAAACTTGTCAAGATAATCACAGAACACTTGATTCATCAGGGTGCAAAAGGTTGCAGGAGCATTCGTAAGCCCAAAAGGCATTACCAAAAACTCAAAAGAGCCATAACGCGTGACGCATGCCATTTTTGCCTCATCTCCCTTGGCAATACGGACTTGGTAATATCCTGACCGTAGGTCGAGTTTCGTGAAATACTTAGCCCTCGTTAACTGGTCAAACAAGTCCGCAATCAATGGAATCGGATACTTGTTCTTGATTGTAAGTTTGTTGAGGGCTCGGTAGTCAACACACATTCGTAAGCTACCATCTTGCTTCTTTTGGAATAGCACTGGAGAACCATAAGGAAATTTGGAGGGGCATACCAAGCCAGACTCCAACATCTCCGTAAGTTGTTTTCGAAATTCAGAAAGTTCTGGAGGAGACATCCTGTAGGGTGCACGAGCGGGCGGTCGTGCCCCCGGAATGAGTTCAATTTGATGATCCACACCTTGCTGAAGGGGCAATTTTCTTAGGAGTTTGGCTGGCATCACATTGTTGAAGTGATTCAGTACTCCTTTATTGTAGTAGGGGTCATCCCCTCGGAGGAATTATTTTCTTCAGCAAGTACGGCCACAAACGTGGGCTCCCCTCGACGAACACCTTTCTTGAATTGCATGGCTAAAAGAAAATTATCTGAAGTCTGTTGTTGAACAGAAGGGATAATGCACGGTTTATCCCACATCACACAAAGAGAACCAGAAAATGGCATAGGGACTGATTTTGTTTCCCTAAAAAATTCCATCCCTAGTATAACATGAAAATCATCCATAGGTACCACTGTGAAGTTGGTTGTTCCATCCCATGAATGAATCTTTACAGAGGTCCCTTTAGCTCTCCCAACAATAGGGCGCGCATCAGAATTTACGGCTTTCATCCTACCAAATTCTTTCTCCAAACGTAAGCCCAAGCGCGTTGCGTCGGTATTGGATATGAAGTTATGTGTGGCACCAATATCTACCAGTGCTTGGGTATTCTTCCCATTGATTTTTAGGTCCACGAACATGAGACCTTTGGGCAAGTCTTTTCGAATAGGGGAAGTCTGTTGTCTAACTGCATTAAGCATACGAACAGCACTCATTCGTGTCTCCTCTTCCTTTTCTTCTTCTTCCTAATTATCTGAGTGGTCTACCTAGATTGATATTTGTAGAGCTGTCAAGGCATGTTTGTGAGGGCACTCCGAAATAGGATGAAAACCTTTGCACAAAAGACACGGAGGAGAAGAACTTCCCTGGGTCTTGTTACCCCAAAATGGAGACCGATTGGTTGAATTGAAGGAATGTCCTGTGTTAGATGATCGACTTGAGTAGGGGGGTTGACCTTTATACTGGTTCTTCTGCGAGAAGTTCATATTTGGAGTTCTTTCATTCTTAGTCATCCCAAATTTCTGAAATAGTCCCCTATTCCTATCATTTCGATTTCCATTTCTGTCTTTTCGTCTCTCATTGTTGTTGGTAGACTCAGCAGAGTAGTCAACCAAGTGTTTGGCAGCGGATATTGCAGTAGACAGATTTTGTGGGCGTTGTCTCTGGACCTCTTGCCGTGTCTGATTCTTGAGACCGTCAAGGAACCAAAATAATTTGTCCTCTTCTGACATTGAGCGAAGGTCTAACATGAGGCTTTGGAACTTTTTCACATAATCTCGTACATTTCCAGTTTGCTTTAGTTTCCTCAATTGTCGTCGAGCCAGGTACTCGACATTTTCAGGGAGGAATTGGGCTTTCAATTCCTTCTTGAGACTTTCCCATGTTTCAATGGTGCATTCTCCTGCTTGGATATCTTGGTATTTTGTTCGCCACCACAACTTGGCATCTCCGCTTAGATACATGGTGGCAGTTGTCACCTTCGTATCTTCAGCCGTGGCCCGGGTAGCACGAAAATATTGTTCCATATCGAATAGAAAATTTTCCAGCTCCTTGGCGTCTCTTGCGCCGCCATAGGATTGAGGTTCGGGAACGCGAACCCTCGAAGTTGGTAGATCAGGGTCTTTAGAAAGAGCCCGGTACACAATGTTCCTCAGTTCTTCTAGCTCGCCCTAGAGCTCCAAGACTGATTTTTCCATCTCAGCATGATGGCCTGTGGATGTTGCGGCAACTCAGCCCATCCGTTCTTTCAGGTGATCGATTTGGGGGTTATGAGACGTCCCATCCCCATTAGCGTTGGGGTTTTGAAGAAGAGTTAGAACAGCGTCGATGCGAGAAACGCTTTGTTCAAGAGCGTCGAGACGATCTTTAGTTATCATGGGTTTTAGCAACGTAGTCAGGCAACGGATCACTCCGTTGCTCTAATACCAACTGTCACGGTCCGAGCTTTCGAGGCTGGAAAGCAACCCGTGCGGCGCTAACTAGTGGATCGCCTAGTAGCAAGCCTGAAGATCAAAGAATATCAAATAGCGGAAGCAGTTTTAATAGCAACGAGTTTCCCTAAAACAACACATGCCGGCAATGTAGAGAAGAATACAATTATAATAACAACAACAATTGTATTAATATCAAAGGTTACAAGATGTGAAAGGCTTGAATGACTTCAAGAGCATGTCCTCCCACAAAGTACTTTAAGCAAAAAAAATATAAGTGATAACAATAGATATCATTATACTCGAGGAGACATAATGAGGTCTTTTACAAGAAATCAAGGAAATAAACTAAACTAAACTATACTACACTAAACTATTTTAGAAAACAAATGAAAAGTGTCACGAGTAAGCGGCTATGTGCGAGGACAAGCACTGGACAAGCTTAAACCGTGACACTCAGGGGGACAAAAATAAGAATACAAAGAATATGTAGAAGTAATGAAAATGACAATAAATTGGACAAGAGATATAACGTGATTCGACACAATTTGTCTATCTCCACGGATAAAGAAAAACGAATGATTTTACTAATATGAAAAAAATTTACATAAAATGAGATAAGTTCTTAAACTTAAAAACTAATAACAAAATCTTCCCCAAAAAAATACTCTCTCAACAAATACACTAGTTTTGTACATGCAAAATTCCTCTTTGGAATTTCCAATACACTTCCAGACATCTATTGTTCTACCGAACACTCTTTTAAAGAGTAAATTCAACTCACAATTGTTTAATAAAAAAAAAAAAAAACCACATTGATAACCAAATTGAGCCAACATTTTTAACCCTTTTTTTTTTCTTCCATAAATGTATACACATGCATGAAAGTATCCAAAACTGGCTAAAAACGTCTACCAAATTGAGTCAATTTTCAACAGGTTGGTGATGCATGCTTATTAGAAAAGAAGGAAGAAGAAAGAGAAAAATGCAAAAAAAAAAAAAGAAGTTAAAGTGAACTATTGGGTGAATAAATTAAGGGATTTTTATTGTTTTGCCCATATTTTGGGTTCTCTTTCCTCCATAGACTTTTTAAAAAATCAGGTTGTTGTTTAGTCCTCAAACAAAACATTGTTAGTTTTTAATCTTTAGTAGGAAGTGAATGGACATATTTACCCATATATACTTATATATATATATATAAAAAAATAAATTACCCTAATTCACGAATAACCCTAATTCTACTATCCACAGTCGCAAGCCACATTTAGTTTTGCTCTTTCTCTATCTTCCTCACAACCTCAAGCCAGAACCATCGCTGCAAACCGCCGGCCACATCCATCACCGTGAACTGCGGACTATTCCCTCTCTCTCTCTTTCTCTCGCCGCTTGTCGTGAATCGTCGGCCACATCCACCGCCTTGAACCGTTGACCGCTTCCTTTTTCTCTTTCTCTCGTCGTTCGCCACTCTCTGTTTTCCCTTCATCATTGGTCGTTTGTCGTGCTCGCACTTTCGACATTCGTTTTGCTCTCTCTCTCTCTCTCTCTCTATATATATATATATATATTAATTTCCAGATCCACTTGCTAGCTCGCCATTCGCTGCTCGTCGTTGGCCGTTCACTGGGCTCACCCCTATGACGTCTGTTCCAATCTCCGTCGTCGCTTAACTATTTTCTTCGTTCAGATCTAAATCGCCTAGAGATTATCGTTGTAGATCTAGATCTATTGTCTGTTGTTCACCGTTGGTCTACTCATGCTCTCTCACTCTCTCTCCTTCTCTCTCTCTTTCACACAGATCTAGACAATTCAAATATGAAATTTTTCTAGATCTATATTTTTCCAGATAAGGGTGAATGTTCATTTGGAATTTTTTAGATATGAGGGTGAATGTTTATTTTTTGCAGTGTGTTTGGTGAATATTCTTAGGATGAATGTTCATTTTGCATTGTTGTTTGGTAACATTCATATTAGTTTAGATCATATCGGTTCAGGTTTGTTATGATTTGTTTGTTTTTTTGTTGATTTTGATTGAATTATTATTTGTTGATTGTGATTGTTTTTTGTTTGTTCTTTATTGAATGTTCACACCTGATTATTTTTCATTGATGTTAATTTTTTCTTTTAATGTTTTTGATTCATTTTATTTTTTTTATAATGTTCAGTTGTTGTCTTTAGATTTTTTTTTTAATTTTTTTACATTTTTTTTGCTGAACATTCACAATTATTTTAACTAGTGGTGTGAATGATGATTTTGTGAGCATAATAAAAAAAATGTAAAATAGAAGAATATGTGAACATAACAAAGAGAATATTATTGATTATATAAAAATTGTGAACATTTACAATTGTACAATCAACATTAACATTTACTAAAATGTTTAAAAATAGAATAATAAAAATGAGAATGTTCATATCTTGCTAAATTTTACACAATGACATTTTATGTAAATTATGAAGAAAAAAAATATCACGAAAACATGAATATTTTCTAGAACATCTCTGATGGCCGATAACTTTATTGTAGTAGTTAGCGGTCTATTTTCTTATTTTTACATCTCTTGATGATTAAATAATAAAATTCTCATGAATTAAAAGGTAAATTATAATTAAATAAAATCTTATTTATTTATTTTAAGGGGGTACATTTAAGCCCACCCAATTTTCACTACTTCCAAATAGGTCATAGGCTGAAGCCTAAGAATAGCAGTGTCACCACAGACATTTAAAATGAATTGACACGGATGGCTCTTAAATTTCTTTAAAAATAAGTAAATAAATTACTAACTGACAAAATAAGTAAGACCAATTATTATATCATCTGAAGAAGGAAGTAGTTTGCAAATTGCAATAAAATCTCATCTTGCGGGCTTCTCCATGCCTGTTTTTGGACTTGAATAATATAAAAACTTGGGGTAATTATATTTTGCCCCCTCCTATCTTGACTTATTTTCAATTTCTCTCTCCGAACTTTGGAAATTAGCAATTAGCTTACTTTAGGGTCGACTCTAATCTCTTTAAATAGAGCTTAGGGTTTTTTTTTTTTTTCCCTTAGATACTTAGCTCTCCCTCCTATTTACACTTTGATTTTCGATTTTTTTTTTTAAGTTGTTTGATATTTCTACTCATTCTTTTTAAAAGACTATCAGATTTTTATTCTTCATTATCTGTACTCATTAAATTCATATCACAATCTAGACAATGGAAATTAATTAAGAAAATATCTATTTATCTTACTGGTATTTTTTTAAATCTCCAACAATTACTCAATCTAGAGAAGTAAGAAAATCTAAGGAAAATGTGTTTTTGATAGCCCATGATAACAAACAATGAAAAACCACAAGCGTAACAAGAGGGAGTGAAGAGAGGGGCAACTATCCCGTCTTGGCTTAGGCAGTCATTAAGCCCCTTGTAGGGCTTCCAATTGCCCACCAAAACTATTTTGGAAGCCCTTTTTGGAACAATTCGCTGAGCGTACAACAAGTCCTAGCTTTTGCATGCGTACTCTTCGCATTCTTTGTTTTTTTCTCAAGCTAGACGAAGATTGGCCCTCAAGTGTAAAGGCAGAATGAAGTTTAATTACAAGATTCACTCGTCGAGCAAGGACGAAGTCGGTATCAATAATATTACCAACATAGAATATTCAACTCAGATTTTCTATCATAACATACACCATTACAACTCAAGTCAAAAGATCATATACGCCATTGCAACTCTGATATTCTATTTTAACTTTAAATAATATTACCAAAATGGAATATAAAGTATGATCATATTTAGGCCCTTGTTCCTAACAAGTCCCATGTGGATGTTTTATTATCTTGTACTAGTAATTTTGAGATTGAAATTCACCATTCTCAATAAAAAAAATCATCTCACAAGTTAATATAGTTGAATTATTAAGTACAAATTTAATAACTCAACAATTAAGAACATTTAGAATATCAATTACCAAATATTTATGATCTCAATCCTTTTAATCATCATTTAAAGCTAAGTTATTACAAGTGACAATTCATGGTATCTTAAGAGTTATATAATGTGGTGATATATAAAATACAAAATTTGCCCTTATTAATTATTTATTTACTTAAGATTATTTTTTTCTAAAATAAACCAAAAATCTAACAACTAAGATTGTATATAAGGTTTATCCCAATGAAAAAAAACTTCATTTCTTCTTCTTATATTCTTTTTCCTCTTCTTTTCTTATAAATTTTATATATTTATCTTATAAATTTGTTTTTATCTCAAAAGATAAATAATAATAATAATAAAAAATTGTTATCTCATAAAAAAGTTCTTTTTTTTTTTTTTTTTTTCCAGGGATCCTAAAAAAAACACATTTCTAAGGACCACTAAAATTGGACTTATGTTAAAAGTAAAAAAAATAATTATCATTTCAAAATTATCCATCCTTTATATGCACAAATTCCACTAAAATTTTATTTTCTGGTAAAATTTCACTTAATTTTATTTTTCCTTAAAATGTATAATTTCTTTTAAAATGTCATTGTTAATCCTAAATGATTCAAGTCCTAATTTGATGATTCAATTAACTTGGATGTTCGTCTAGACTAATATCTCGTTTGAGATATGATTATAGTATTTAAGAATATTAGTCACCAAGATGGTGATTTGTCAAAATGAGATGCATTAAACAAAAAGATGAATGATCGGGATGATGCAAGACGATGATATGACGAAGATATTTTTTGAAGAATCATTTTTTGTATTATTAAAGTAAAACAAAACTTACTATTAAATTCATGATAACTCGACTAGGATCACTCACTACACGTCAATATGCTATTAGATGCTTATATGTGTGATTATGTGCTTAGAAGTACTTGACTTCTTGTCTTAAATTGTGTTTAAGGTTAAATTAGTTAAAAATTCAATCAACTGATTGTAACCGAACTTTGAAAATATTAAATTTGAGATCAAATAGTCGAGTAGTTAGGAAAACTATCGATTGATTGTTTCAAGTTCCCAGAGATTTTAAAAGATGAGGCAAAATAGTTGACTAGTCTGGATATTCGGTTGACTGGTTGAATCATGTTCTCATAACCTTTGAGGATTTTCTTAAAACGATCGATTGATTATGATGGGCAGTCGACTTAATAGTATTTGATTTTTCAAATTTTGTGTACATTTTCCGAAGATCTTTTTGCCCCAATTTTAACGATTAATATTTTTAAGGGTTAATTACACTTTACCCCTGTAGTTTGGCCCATTTGTACTTTACCCCCGTGGTTCAAACGTTGTCACTTATCCCCCTGTGGTCTTGGGCCTAAGTGCAAATTTAACACTTTCTGTTAACTTTGAAAGATGTGTGGTTCACGCGCCATTTATGCGGATGGACATGTTTTTTGTATTGTTTTTCACCAAATGCATTTTTCTTGTTCCCATTTTACCCTCCATATGTCTTTATATAATCTCGAACACTTCTCACACATTTTCTACACCAAACCAAAACTTCTCACTTATTTTTTTTTCATCCACAATTCATATTTTTATTTTTCATGTCTTCTTAAAGTATTTTAAACACAATTTCTTACATTCTTCTTCCCTTACACATTTTTTTTTTGTGAAATACACCATCTTAATAACAATAATACACCATAATAGACCATGTTAATATATTTTTGATATCTTCTTCAAAATACACAATTTCATAAAAATACACCATATTAATATATCCAAATATATCAAAATACATAAAAAAAAATATATATATATTTCATCATGATGTACCATGATATGAAACAAATATAAAAAAGAAATTCAATGACATTATAATGTCAATTTAAATTACATTATTTCACCATAATAATTCCAGTGATTAATTCAAAATTAAAATATAAATTGAGAGGTGATAATGTAATTTATTTCCATACCCACCCAGAACATCCGCTCCTCCATAGTCATCAAAACAGCCGCCCCTCCATGGTCATCAAAACAGCCGCTCCTCCATCATCATCCTCCATGGTCGTCCTCCAAGAAGATTGTTGTTCGTCGTCTCCATCATGTTGTTCGTCGTCGTCTTCCGCGTCCTCTGTCATCCTTCGTCGTTTGTTCGCCTGGTTCATCATCATCCTCATCCATCAATGACGTCATCTTCTTCGTCTGCATCAATGGTGTTCGTTCATCCACGTCATCTTCTATGGTTTCCATTTCGAAATCGAAACCCTATTTCGATTTCGAAATTGAAATAGAAATAGGGTTTCGATTTCGACCGTGTTCGTCGTCGTCCTCATCTTCATTGTCTGCTTTCATTACAATGGCGAAGGTTTGGCTCTCGATTTCGAAATCGAAATAGGGATTGATTTCGAAATCGAAATAGAAACAAATTTTCGATGCCTATTTCGATTTCAATTTCAAAATCGAAATATGAGGGTTTATTCTTGAATTTGTTCTTGGTGTTCTTGAATTTGTTCTTGGATTTGTGATGGTAGTGGTGGAGACGACGAAGATGGCGGTGAAGACGACAACGCGGTGGTGGTTAGAGAAGACGATAACCACGGCGGTGGCTAGAGAAGACGACGACGATAATTATGAAAGGAGAGCTACTGCCGAGCGTGGCCATCCAGATCCGACCTCTCTGTGACCAACGCCGACCAAATCTGCGACCAACACTGACCAAAGAGAGAGCGAGAAGGAGAACGAGAAATAAAGAGAAAGATGAGAGAAATGGGAAAGAGCTAAGGGTTAATTACACTTTACACCCCAATAATTGTGAATAATTATGGAAGGACAAAATTGACATTTTATATTTTTCGTCAACAGAGTTAGCGTTGCACTTAGGTCCACAAACCACAAGAGGGTAAGTGACGACGTTCAAACCATAATGGGATAAAGTGCAAATGGGCCAAACTACAGGGGGTAAAGTGTAATTAACCCTATTTTTAAATTATTTTTTAAATGTTCTGAAATGATGACAATTGATTAGAATTTATTTTTTTTTTATGTAAAACATTTTCGAAATTGAGAGTTTTATCATAAATTCGTTTTAATATTTAATTTTTCTGATTTCATAATTCGTGCGGTAAAATTTCTTGACCTATATTTTTTTTTAGACTTTTGAATTAATTAATTTGAGGCTTCAGTATGGACTTATAAATGGATAGATTCATTGTAAACAAATATATTCATTGGAGATCTTCATTTTTTTAGCCTATTTTAGAGCTGCGTTTTTGGAAAACATAATAAAGATTTTGAAAGTGAATAATATGAATTTTTGTAAGAGAGATGACTAAAGATTCAAAGAGAGAAAGGAGTGCAAGAAAATTCAGTGAAAAATTCATGATACTCTTGTGAATTGTGTGATAGTTTTTGTGAGGGAAATACTCATTTGAAGATAATCAGTGAAACCAGTATTATGAGTTTTCAATTCATATATTCTACTGAAAATTTGATGAGATCGTTCTGATTTATTTGAAGTTTCTCTGTGATATATAATTGTGATCTATATTGTGTTTATCTGAAATTATTCTATGGTGAAATCCTGAGTTGATTCTTGAAATCAAACTTTGAATCTGATAAAATCTTTTTCTATAAAATGATTAAATATCTGGTATAATTGATTTTGTTCTCCACCGTACTTAAACCTAGATTTGTATAACATGATTGATTAAAATTCTTTATCTTGTGAATCGTGCACACTTTTATCACCTAGTTTGAGCTTTGTCATTGAGTTTAATCTTTATGAGTGTTGGTAGAAGTTTTTTGTAAGAAAAACAAAGGATTTTTTTGTATTATTGCGAGGTCGTAACTCAGACCTAAATATACCTAATCTGAATGAGAGTATGATGGAGTATAAAGGGAATTTACTCAATTAGGATTGTACGAGTTTGATTTTCACCTGGGAAGAGAATTAAAATTTAGTGAATTAATTCCCTATGAGAGCTCAAGCGAGTAGACGTAGGCAAGAGTAGTTTGCTGAACGACTATAAAATTTCTAGTTTCAAGTATCACTATCCCTTTATGTTTGTGTGTGCCTAGAAATAACACTTTCATACTTGATCAAAGAGAATCAACTAAGTATAAATTATTTGATTAAAATTTTTAAAATTACCCAATTCACCTTCCTTTTTGGTATACCTTTGGACCAACACTCATAAATACCCTTATGTATATTTCACTTAATTTTATTTTGTAATATCCATTGATTTTTTTTGTAATTTTAGTGAATTTAAACTTTCAATAACAATTCCACTGAATTTTATTTTTTATTCAAAATATATAATTTTTTAAAAATATCCTAAATACCCTTACATGCGTTCCATTGGATTTTATTTTATTTTCTATAACTATTTTACTGAAGATTTTAAAATATTAAAGTATTAAATTTTAAAATATACCAAAAATCAATAAATGTTATTCCACTGAATATTAAAAATTCCATTGAATATAGAAAAAATAAACAATTTCACTAAAAATACCAAAAACAAAAACTCATATATCATCCTCTACATAAATCTAAAGTTCAAAAATGAAATATGCATAAAACAATTCAAGCAAAAGTAAACATTCACTTATATAAATAAGTGAAATATACTACAAATTCACATTTAGATTTGAAATTCCATTGTAAGATATATTCCACTGAAGAAAATAAAAATATCAAAATTGACAATCTAACTACATTTTATTGAAACTCAATCAACTAAAAACACTAAAATACTTTCAAATTGGAAAGAATCCCAATTCACGGTTGAAATATAATTGAAAAATGAATATAAAATCACATAATTAGTTAAGTGAAAATCCACTGAAGAAAATATGCATAAAACAATTCAAGCAAAAGTAAACATTCACTTATATAAATAAGTGAAATATACTACAAATTCACATTTAGATTTGAAATTCCATTGTAAGATATATTCCACTGAAGAAAATAAAAATATCAAAATTGACAATCTAACTACATTTTATTGAAACTCAATCAACTAAAAATCCACTAAAATACTTTCAAATTGGAAAGAATCCCAATTCACGGTTGAAATATAATTGAAAAATGAATATAAAATCACATAATTAGTTAAGTAAAAATCCAGTAACATGTGAATATATCTATAACTGAGAGAATTACCAATTACCTATTGAAATTTGAAAACAAGTGGCTACGAATCTATTGAAATCAGAAACAAAAATCATTGAATTAGTGAAATTCTCTCTTCAAACAAAAATGAAAATCATATCATATACTATATATTAAAAGTGAAGGGTAAAACTAAGAATTAACCACAACTCAAAATAAGATATCTCTTTAATCTCTTTATTCCTATCATGACCAATATCTTTTTTCCCATTATTAATATTTTAACCTTAGATTTCTATGAGTTAATTATCCCTAATTTTTTGAAAATATATATTTTCACCGCTTTATTTTTAAGAAAAATCAATTACAATTTTTAAAATTTTATATACTTCTCTAATTTATATAAATTTCAAGTGAAATCCTAAAAAAATTATCCTTTAAAAAATGTTCTATGTTTTTTGCCATATGTAGATCAAGAATCAAAATTATAACATCAAAGTATTCAAATTAAAAATATGTATTAATATATTTTTTTCTAGACCCGCAAATTATGCGGGTCTAAAACTAGTGATATATAAAAAGCAAAAGATCTAACATGTTAAGTGTTAGGAGGTTCCAACTTAAAACCATATGGTACTAAATGAAGTATCTCTTTTGATTTATATAGTAGTTTGGAAACTCGCAAATGATTGATGTAGGACATGAATCTAACGCCCGCCCTTGAGTACAACCTCCGGTTTGCATGAATTATTTGAGTACGAGAGAATGATGATGAAAAATGTGCAACCATCGGCTTGCACTGATAATTTGACTACGAGGGAAAGAGAGACCCATAACCTTGGCTCTGATACCATGTTAGGAGGTTCCAACTTAAAACCATATGGTACTAAGTGAAGTATCTCCTTTGATTTATATAGTGATTTGGGAACTCTCAGATGATCGATGTGGGACAAGAATCTAACATTAAGAATTCATTTGAATTAGTAAATTAAGAAGATAGCTACAAACAATTAATTAGATCTATAAACGATTAGGTGAAAATCCACCAATAATTAAAAAAGATTAAAAATCCAAAAATGATTAATAAAAATTAAGTAGAAAATCCTCCAACCGATTTGAAAATTACAAAAAGGATTGAATAGTTCTATGTTGGCATGCTAGGTTTGCCAATACATATGCAACTTAGTGTAATCCCTAAATGAGTGTTGGACAATGGACTTGAATTCCCAAGATCTTCTCAGAAAGACAATTTAGTAAATTTAACAACATAATTACAAATAATTAATCGGATCTATAAATGATTAAGTGGAATTCTACTAATAATTAACAAATTGATTTATAAACGATTAATCAAAATGAAGTAAAAATCTAAAAATCCTCCAACCTATCTAAAAATTGCAAACGCCATATTACGCTACTAAAAAGTACATCTAGAACTAGCTAGATTGGGTTAGATTTGACCAGATTCAACTTAGATCTGCCCTCTACATCTAATTCCAATGAAGTTGCAAAGGAGACAACAAAGTCTAAGAGGTAAATAAGAATTAGAGAGATAAATAAAATAAAATAAAATAAAAAGACAAAGAAAGAGGTGACTTCAATGGCTGTGGAATTGGCAGAGGTGTTAGCAGTGACAAAGAGAGAATACCATGAGAAAGAGTAGAGAATATATTGCTTTCAATGGCAACATTATGGTGGAAGAACAACGGAGAGACCAAATCTAATCATTTTCTAAGTAGATCTGGCTAGATTTACTTAGATTTAACCAAATCTAAGTAGGAAGAAACAACAAACAAGCAGCGAGATAGTGACGGCGAAAAACGAAGATGGTGGTGGTAGAGGAAGACCAAGAACTAGGAATAAAAAGGAATATGAAGATGGCGGCAATGAAGGAAGTGGATGGGGAGACGACAACAACAACTTGATGTGGCACTGATAATAGTAATGACAACGGTAAAGAGAAACAAGGCGGCGACAGAGATGAATGAGGCGACGATGATGGCCTGTGCGTTATATGAGAGAGAGAGAGAAGGTATTTAGGGTTTCGAGTATTAAGGGTAATTTGGTCATTATATTTTTTAAAGAGGAGTTGGTACTATTTTTCTTTCTTTCTAATTTTGTAGTTATGGACAATGTTTATTTGGTTGGCTCTCAAAAAGTTATTTGATTTTAAAACAGAGCATTTAAAGGAAAATTCGTATAAAAAAAATATATATGTGTGTATATGTATATTCTTCTATAAAAATGTAATCACACAATTTTTTTTCGTAAAATTGTTAACTTAAAAAAAATATCTTTTTTTTTTTTTTTCCTTCTATTTTTTTCTCATAATTTTTATGTATTAAGTTTTATGTATTTATTATACATCTTTTATTATTATTTTTTTCTTTTTTCTTTCATGCTATTCTTAAAACGAATCACAATTAAAAAATAAAAAAGATAAATAAAACAAAACAAAACAAAAGCTTTTAGAATATTATCTATAAAAATAAAAATCATGAACATTTTTTCGTCATTGTTCCCTATTGGCCCAGTAGAATACTAAAGAGGAGGGATGAATTGGGTAATTAAAAAAATCAGAATAAAACTTCAATAAATCAAATAATTAATTTTATTCTTAAATTAATTATTATCTTTATATCACAGCAAAATTAATTAATCAACTAGGTGCACACACAAACAACAAAAATAACAAAGTAAATATTGCAGCACACCAAGATATATCCTAATTCACCAAGTTACTCTTGGTTAGTCTAGTTCTTTGAGCCCCCGGAGATTCGCACCCACTAATACTCAAGATTCCTTTAAAGGTAGGAACCAAACCCTCACACCGATTCTTTTATAGGCTCAGAATCAACCTTTACAATATCCTTTTCCCAAGCTAAAAAAAAACCTCTACTTTTTACAGGTTAAAGAATAACCTAATCCTTTTTAACACTAACGCTCAAGAATCAAAATTTCTCACAAACACTCCAACTATAATTTTCACAGGTAATGATGGAACATTTACAAATCACTCAAAACACAATTCTTATTCAAGAAAAATCACTATCTCAATCTCTTTACAGGAAGAGACTGAAATCTGGCTACCCTTGATTAAATACCCCCAATGGTATTTAACCCGTCACAACTCACCAATACAAAAATTGATAAGAAGTAAATTTCACTCGGAGCTTCTACTACCCCAGATAAATAATAATTCAATTAATATCCCAACTAATGATAGAAATACGTGAGATACAAAAATCTGATTTTAACAACAATATGGATAGCAAATTGGAGCACGTAATCAGATTAAAAAAATTGTTTGTAAAAATATTTTCTTCAAAAATCAGAAACAATTTCTAAGATCAATTTTCAAATATAGAATAATCAAATAATGCAATGAAAGAATATAATTGGAAAGATCTCACCCGGAATCTACAGAAAGAATGATTAGAACGATGTAACTTTAAATCCGGTAGCAGCAAAAATTAATAGCAATTGATCTTCAAGATCGTCTCTCAAAAAAACTCACAATATCTCAGAATGATGACTCTTATAATAGCTCACAAATGATATGATATGATTTCTCTCTTGATTACTCCTTAATTGATATATGAAATTCGCAAGTCTATATAAAAGAACATGTAATCAGCCTTTTAATGGTTAGTTTACAAGTGTCATGACAATTAAAAGCTCTTATAGACCCCTTATATCATAAGGACTTCATTTAGGTTCAATTCCACTTAAAAATATCTTTCAAAACTCTCAATTAAATCCCTAAAGTATTTCTCAATCTAAATAAATAAGTATATAATCTATTTCAAGTACCAAATTGAGAAATATTAATATTTAATGAATCGTATTAAAATGATTTAATTAGAATATGAACCATATCTTAAATATAGAGAATATCCTCGAAATCTCTCTCAAATCCTAACAAAAAATGGCTACTTTTGGATTTAAACTCGGATCAAACAGTATCTTGAAACTACACATTCAGTCGACTGCCCATTTCAGATTGTAGCCAATGGAGTTCATCGGTCGACCGCTTGGTCGACTATTCAATTCAGAGAGTTCATCTTACTTTCACCGGTCGACTTGTCAGTCGACTACTCAATTCAGAGAGTTCATCCCAAATGGTCGGTCGACTAAGAGATACAGGACCTTTCAGCTTCTACGTCTGGTAGACTTACCAGTCGATTACTGTCATTGGATCTCTTCTTTAAATTCATTTTTAACTCATTTTCTTTTACGATTTCGTCCCTTTATCCATTTTCTCTCTTAAATAATCTCCACTAATATTCTTATATTTCATTTTATTCATTCAAAATTATTTCTTTTCAATTCACATAGAAGCAAATAATTTCACTTAACCAAAACACACATAAATGATAAAATACATTTTGTGCCATGTGTGTGTTCCTAAATGAGATATTAAGAGTTAAGAATCACCTGGGTTGTTTTCCCTAATATCTTCAAACTCTTAATTCTTCTTCATCATCTTGACATCTTCATTTTTCATCCATTTAATTTCACATCTTCATTACTGGAACTTTAAATCACTGAAACACTCAATTAAATATTAGTTTCATCAAATCATCAATACTTAATTGTTAATCAAAATCTTAGGATCAACATTCCCCAAAAAAGTAATCATGAATTACATTTGTCTTGTTTTTATGTCCGACATCAGCTGACGAGGCGACGACAAACTCATGCAACCTCCTATTCCGACGGGCTCCGAATCAGCTGTAAGTATTTTTCTGTCCTTGCTTATGCATCCTCCGACTCAGTAGTAAGTGTTTTTGTTTCTAAAATTTATATTTTGTTTAATTTGTTTAATATTTATAAATTTAGAATTTGTTCTTGACTCTTGAGCTGTTGATTGTTATTTATTTGATTTGTTTAAATCAATGTGTTTAGAGAGGATTTTGGTTCTTGAGTTCTTGTTCAGTTGATTGTTCTTGATCTTGTTTATATAATTGTTATAGATGTAAAATTGTTAATTTTTGTTAACATGATTTAGATTGATTTGCTTCATTTTCATTTTGATTCATTGCTCTTAATTTCAATCCATTTTCTTTTTTATTTGCTCCTCTTAATTTCATTCATGTTGTTTTGCTTTTAATATAAGGGCAATTACATTGTAAATCCTCCAGGTATTGACACTTTTTTAATTGATCCATCTCCGTTTGAGCGTTTCATTTTAAACCCTCTATGTATCAGCACGTTTTTATTTGGTCCTTCTGTAAAAAAAACTATTAAAACTAACAGAATTGTGAGGACAAAATCGTCATTTTATATTATTTTATTTTTTAATATTTTTTTTCTTTTTTTTGTTTTTCTTTTTTTTCTTTGACCTATATATATCTCTCTCTCTCCCCCTCAAGACATTCTCTCTCTCTTCCTCCTTTGCTCTCTCCCTCTTCTTCATTTTCTCTTTTTCTCACTCTCCCCGCCTGCCGGAACCACCCCCTGTTATAGGGGGTGACAATAGGGGGTGGAATCACTCCCGAAACAGGGGTGGTTCACACCCTGTTTTGGGGTGGAACTATCTCGAAACAGGGAGTGGTTCCACCCCCTGTTGAAGGGTGTAAACCACCCCCTGTTGCATAAAACCACCCTACGCAACAGGGGGTGAAAACACCCCCTGTTGAAGGGGGTGCTTTCACCCCCGAAACAGAGGGTGGTTCACCCCCTGTTTTAGGGGTGGAAATACCCCCGAAAGAGGGGCTGAAAACACCCTTTGTTCGGGTCGGCGGGGAGAGAGAGAGAGGGAGGGAAGGAGGGAGAGAAGAAGAGGAAAGAATGAATAGAAAGAGAGAGAGGGAATGAGATAAGAGGGAGAAAGATAGAGAATTGAGCGGGAGAGAGAGAAATGTAGGGAAAAAAAGAAAAAGGAAAAATCATTAAAAAGTAGAAAAATGTGTAAAATGACAGTTTTGTCTTTCTATTATGTTAGTTTTAACAGATTTTTTGACGGAAGGATCAAATAAAAACATGCTGATACATAGAGGGTTTAAAATGAAATGCTTAAACTGAGAGTGACCAATTAGAAAAGTGTTAATACCTAGAGGGTTTAAAATGTAATTTCTCCTTTAATATATTATGTATTTACTTAATATCAAAGGGAAATGAAGAACAAAACAGGGGCGCAGTAAAATACTAATACTTGGTTTATATATATATATTTATTAATGATGTAATTATGATATCACGGTTTAACACCGGTTCACCTGCCGGTTGAACCGGTGACCCATGACTCGGTAACTTTTCCAGTTCGATGATCGGTCTAATTTTTAAAACATTGTTAAAAAAGTGTTTGATTTTAAAACAGAAAAATTCGTTAAAAAAAAATGTTCTTCTATAAAAATGTAATCACACAATTTTTTTCGTAAAACTGTTAACTTCAAAAAAAATAAACAAATCTCATCCTCTTTTTTTTTGAGTTTTTTTCTTTTTGTTCTTCTATTTTTTTTTTTCTTATAATTTTTATTTATTTCTCTTATAAGTTTGATGCATTTATTATACAACTTTTATTATTTTTTTTTCTTTTTCTTTCATGCTATTCTTAAAACGATTACAAGTAGAAAAATCGAAATAAAATAAATAAATAAACAAACAAAACAAAACTAAAGAATTTAGAATATTATTTGTAAAAATAAAAATCATGAACATTTTTTCGTAATTGTTCCCCAAAACCGTTAGGTATATACCAAACCCAAAATTAAAAACAAAATCGCCATTTTTTAAATGATTTTAATACCGAGCCTTTTAATTTTATACAAAACTCAAATCTCAAATCATTGTTTTTTGGGTTAATTACACTTCACCCTCTTGTGGTTCAAACGTCGCCACTTACTCCCCTGTGGTCTTGAGTCTAAGTGCAAATCTAACACTTTTTGTCAAAGTTGACAGATGTGCGGGTCACGCGCCAGTTATGAGGATGGATGTGTTTTTTGTATTTTTTTTCCCTCCAAAATGCATTTTTCTTGTTCCCATTTTACCCTCCATGTTTATGTATATAATATTCAATATTTTGAGGGGTTATTGTGTATTTTGTTTCCTCTTCCTTGAAATATTTTTAAATGAAATTGAATTTAATTTAATTCAATTAAAAATATTTTTACTTGAATTCAATTGAAATATTTTTAAAAATTGAAATTAAAAATATTTTCAACTAAATTGAATATATTTTTAATTTCAATTTTTAAAAATGTTTCAATTAAATTGAAATATTTTTACTTGAATTCAAGTAAAAATATTTCAATTGAGTTTAATTCAATTAAAAATATTTTGAATTGATTTCAATTCAATTAAAAATATTTTTAATTTCAATTTTTAAAAATATTTCAATTGATTTCAATTCAATTAAAAATATTTTTAATTTCAATTGAATTTAATTTCAATTGAATTCAAGTAAAAATATTTTTAATTGAATTGAATTCAATTGAAATTAAATTTAATTTCATTTAAAAATATTTCAATTGAATTGTAACCTTTTTTAAAATTTTTATAAAAAAAACGAAATAAAAAAGAGTAAAAACTAAAAGACAAAAAAAAAATTCTTATTTTTATTAAACAATAAAAGAAATAATGGTCAAACTTTAGGGATATAAAGTGTCAAAAATACTTAAAAAAAATTAAACCCACTTGATTTTTTCTCTCCTCTCTCTCTCTCTGTGGAAGTTTGTCCCTCTTCTCTCTCTCTCCTCTTTCTCTTCTCTCATCTCAAGAGTCGTCGCCTCATCTGCTTCCTTCTCAACCTCCGTTCACACCTAAGCCTGCTCCGAACATCGTCCACCCTCCACCATCTACCACGCTAGCCACCCTCAACCATCCACCATCGACCACGCTGACCACTATCTACCACGCCGGCACCCTCAATCGTCCATTGTCTTTCTCTCAACAACATAAATCTCTCTCTCTCTCTAGATTTGAATCTTCTGGGTTTGTATCTTCGATAATTAAAAGTCCAATACAGCAATGAATAGAATACGAACAAACAACGTTAAATGTAAACCCCAATTATCCAACAAAATCGAGCCAAAATCATATATATATATATATATATATATATATATATATATATGTCATTGACCTACCTTATCATTTTGCACTATACCAGATATCTCTCATGTCATTTTACAAATATCAGAGACTTTCCATATTTTTTTGTTCAAACACCACTTACCTCCCTTTGGACAAAATTGCCCTTAGGTTATTTTTTTAAAAAAATTCATTAGCACCCCTATATTTATAAAATTATATTTTCTACCATTAATTTTTTAAATAATTATATTTACCTCTCACCACCACCCAACTCCCATCACCTACCATCACTTCCTACCGCCGCTACCACCTACCACCCTCCGCCACCCTTCCACCGCCCAACTCCCACCGCCACCTCCCACCACCCACTGCCCAACTCCCCTGCCACTACCTATCGTCGCCACTACTACCCACCGCCACCGCCCACCGCCGCCACCACCAACCCTCACCACCACCGAAGAGAGAGAGAAAAAAGGTTAACGAAAGGGTTTTTTTTTTTTTTTTTTTTTAATGAAATGGTTGAAAAAATATATTTTTTAAAATGGGGGTGGGAAGTGGCGGTGGAAGGTGGTGGGTGGCAGCGGTGGGAGGTGGCGGAGGGTGGTAGGTGGTGGCGGCGGGTGGTGGGTAGTGATGGGCGACGGCGGAGGGTGGTGAGTGGTGGTGGCGGCGGGTGGAGGGAGATGGTGTTGGGTGGGTGGTGGTGGTGGGAAGTGGTGGGAGAGGGCAGCAGGAGGTGGATGGTAAGGGCAGTAGGAGGTGATGGCGGTGGTGGGTACGGTGGTAGGAAGTGGCAATGAATATATATATAAATTAAAAGGGTTATTTTATGTATTTTAGTTTTTAATTATTTAATTATTTTTAAATAGTCAAGGGTAAAATTGGTATTATAATAATTTTTTTATTATTTTTTAATCAATAAGGGAGGTAAGTGGTATTTGAGAAAAAGACAGGGGAAGTCTTTGGTATTTACAAAATGACAGGGGAGGTATCTGGTATAGTGCAAAATGACTGGGGAGATCAATGGCCTATATATATATATATATATATATATATATATATATATATATTTGATAACTGTCAATATATTCTTATACGTAGATATATATCTTCAATTTCAGAAATTACATATTTTTTGAATTGTCTAGGGTCTAAGTTCGTTCAATTCGATTAATCCTTTTTTTTTAGAGTGAATTTATAGAGAGGTTAAACAGGCATTTAAGAGTGAATTTCTCAATTTTTCTCTATCTCTAGATATATATGTATATGAGCTTGGATGAGGTTTATCAATGGAGGAATGTTTGGTAGACGCTTTTTATTTCTTACCGAGGAAAGAGACAATGTGGGTGGGTGGGTCCCCGGAGATGGAGAAGGTGGGTCGCTGGAGATATGGATGGGGTGAGAGATGGAGAAGTTGAAATAAAATAATATAGAGGGGTTGGTTTGCCGGAGATGGGGTGAGGAGGGAAATGAAGTAAAAAAAAGTGGTCAGCACGATGGATTGTGGCTGGCAAGAGAAGGAATTTTTTGAAGGAGCTAAGAGTTAATTACACTTTACACCCCAATAATTGTGAATAATTATGGAAGGACAAAATCGACATTTCATGTTTTCCCTTAACGGAGTAACCTTTGCACTTAAACCCAATAACCACAGGGAGAGTAAGTGAAGACGTTTAAACCACATTGGAGTAAAGTACAAATGGGCTAAACCACAGGGAGATAAAGTGTGATTAACTCTTGTGTTGGCTTAGTGGAATACTCAAGAGATGGGAGTGAATTGGATAATTAAAAATTTATCAGAATAAAACTTTAATAAATCAAATTATTAATTTTAATCCTAAATTAATTATTATCTTTATATCACAGCGGAATTAAATAATCAACTATGTGCACACCAAACAATAAAAATAAACAAATTAAATAATGCAGTACACCAAGATATATCCTGATTCACCAAACTACTCTTGGCTAGTTAAGTCCCCTGAGCCCCACGGAGATTCACACCCATTAATACTCAAGATTCTTTTACAGGTAAGAACCAAACCCTCACAATGATTCTTTTCACAAGCTCAGAATCAACCTTTACAAAGAAAAAAAAAATCCAGACTCAAGAATAACCTCTACTTTTTACAAACTCAAGAATAACCTAATTCTATTACAGAGATAATCACAACCTAATTCTTTTTAGGGAAAAATTTTGAGGAGTCCTATTTCTTCAAAAAACTATTTTCTAGGTCCCATACTTTTTAGAGTCATTCCAAAAGTACCAACCATATTTAGTCTTCCTAAATTACCTTTAATGGCTACAAAACTTACAAAAATGCCATTTTGGCTATTTTTTTTATTTTTTTTCAAAACTCCTAACATATTTCAAAACTTCAAATTTTATTTTTCTTAAAAATAATTTTTTTGTAAAATATCATAAATACCCGAATTATATTTTCACTTAATTTTATTTTTTTAAGTATTCTATGAACATTTTAAAATATAAAAAATTAAAAATTAAATTCTATTTAAATTAAAAATTCCTTTAAAACAATTTTAAAAATCAATTAAGTAGATATCTACTTAAATATCCATTAAGTAGATATCTACTTAATTGTATTTAGTAGATATCCACTTAAATATCCATTAAGTAGATATCTACTTAATGGATATTTAAGTAGATATCCACTTATCCATTAAGTGGATATCCACTTAATTATATTTAGTAGATATCCACTTACATTATTTTTCACTTAATTTAATTTTAATTTTAGTTTATTTTTTAAAATATTCTATGAGCATTTTAAAATATAAAGAATTAGAGAAACCAGAAAATAAAAAGTCTACTGAATTAATCTTCAGTTATATTCCACTGAAAAATTACATAGATCCACTTAACCCCTAAGTGGAAATTCACAAAAAAAATTAAGTGGAAATCCACTGAAAATTAAGACAATTGACGTTCGTCATCTTCGCCAATCGTCACACCGCCAATCGTCACACTATCTTCATCGGTCTTCAAGCATAAATTTTTTAGCCACATTAAAATTGACGGCGACGAAAAAATATTCTAAACATAATTTTTTTTTAAAAAAAAAATCCACTTAAAATTACGGATACCTATTGAAAATCAAATTTATCCATAAATCAACAATTCAAAATATGAGATATTTCTTTAAAAAAAAAACCTAATCAATATTTTAAAAAAGGGTGGAAATCCATTTGAACATGAGGTATGCAAAATTTTAAATTCCATTTTAAAAAATTACACAAGCAATGAACATCCACTGAAAAACTAAATATCCACTAAAAAAATCAGTGGATATCCACTAACTTTATTTAGTTAGGTTTGATAAACAATCAAACATTTCAAATTTGTCACTAGATATCCACTCAAAATTAGTCAGGATATATCCACTGGAATCATTAGTAGATATCCATTAGAATCAATTAGTGGATATCCACTTACCTCTATTGACAATGTTTGATGAATAATAACATGAAAAATGAGGAAAATAACTTTCCTCATTCAAGCCCGTGACATTCAACAAAACGGAAGAACCACCATACATGAAGACCAAAAATAAGCAAAAAATACCTAAAAAAAAGTGTGTCAAGACGAATATACTAAGACAAATCGATCAGAAATTCATACACACACACAAGAACATAATTAAGAAATCTCTATTGAAGAAATCTAAGTAAAAATCCACTAGAGCTATCCTGAAATGAAAACCATTAAATCTATGAACAAAACACATTCCAAATTTGTCAGTGGATATCCACTCAAAATCAATTAGGAGATATCAACTAGAATCAATCAATGGATAAGCACTTATCTCTATTAGTTGAATCAAAACACAATCGTATAATCACAAGCAACAACAACCAAATGCAATAGCAACACCAAACAAACAGTAACCAGAAAAAAAAAATAAAAAAATACCAAAAATCGTTCACACATGCTGTATAATCACAAAGCAACAACAACCAATGCAACAGCAAACGCAAACAAACAACAACCAAAAGGAATTTATGTATGATGAAATAGGAAATTACCTTGAGAAAGAAATTCAGGGCGACGGGTGGACAATAGTGAAAAACGCTGGTGCCACTGCCTCTCCATCAAAATTCAGAATCGACTGGTGATGGCTAGATTTAGATAGATCTAGGCTAGATTTTATCCAACTCAAATGAGGGAACTCAAATGAAAACGATCATTTGAGTTCATTTGATCAGATATGATCAAAATTCAAAGAGAAAAAACAAAAAGAAAAGAAAAAATACCTAAAATCGTTCAGGCAGTGATGGTGACGACGGCGAGGAAGAGGGTGATGGCGGTGAAGGCAACGATTTTATTGTAGATCTGAACACCGATCGAGTTCAGCCGTCACACTTCGTGCTTCGCCTTTGCTCGTTTATTGTCACCTCGTTCGTTCTTTTTCTTTTCGTCGCCAGATCTATCGACGGCGACTCACGATTTTGAAGAACCGTAGACCATCGGCGAGCTAAGGAGAGGACAACGACGGCGAGCTATGACGAGAGCGGTGGCTGCGAGATATGGCGAGAGCGGCGTGAGCTGCTGATAGAGACGGACGGGAGAGACAGACGGACGCAATGAGTGGGGCATCCTAAAGAAATTAGGGCTAGATTTAAATGAACGAGGGGCAAAAAAGAAAAACAAAAAAAATTGCCAACTCAACATAGGACCTTTCAAGCCAAAAAACTTAAAATGAGAGTTTTGATCACCCTCCAAAAAGGTTGAGACTTAAAAAATTGTCTACTTTAAAAATGGGACTTTTGGAGGAAAATCCATTCTTTTTATACCTTAGGCTCAAGAATTAAAACCTCACAAAAAATACTCCAACTATCCTTTTCCCAAGTAAGGATGGAACCTTTACAAAATTCACTCAAAATCAATTCTATTTAGGAAGAATTACTATCTCAATCTCTTTACAGAAAGAGACTGAAAACCGGCTACCCTTTGATTAAATACCCCCAACAGTATTTAATTTGTCACACTACTCATCAATACAAATTAATAAGCAGATTATCTCACTCGGAGCTTCTACTATCCCAGATAAATTAAAACTCGATTAATATTCCAAATCTAGTGATAGAAAAGTGTGAGATTGAAAATCTGATTTTAAACAAAAGATAAGTAGCAAATAATTGAGTACGTAATCAGATTCAAGATATTGTTTATAAATTATTTTCTCCAATAAAACTTAGAAACAATTTTTAAAGATCAATTTCCAAAATTAAACAAATAATGCACAATAGAAAGTAATTAGAAAGATCTCACCCGAAATCCACAGAAAGAATAAATAAAGCGATATAACTTCAGATCCGGTAGTAGCAAAGATTAATAACAATTGATCTTCAAGATCGCCTCTCAGAATAACTCACACAATATCTCCGAATAATAACTCTTATAAAAGCTCACAAATAATCTTAACTCTTTTAGTTCTCTTGATATTAATTAATGATTTATGAAATTCGCAGGTCTATATATATGGGAAATAAATCAGCTCTCTAACGGCTAGTTCCCATGTGTCATGATAATTAAATACTCTCTTAGACCCCACATATCATCATGACTTCAGTTTGGTTCAATACACTTAATAATAGCTTTTAAAACTTTTAATTAAGCCTCTAAAATATTTTTCAATCTCAATTAATTAGAATAAAATTAATTTTATGTACCAAATTGAGAAACATTAAAAATTAATGAACTAAATCAATAGGATTTAAACATTAGGTGAAACATATTTTAAATATAATAATAGCCCCAAAATCTCTCTTAAATCCCAACAAAAAACGGCTACTTTTAGATATGATTTCAGAATTCACAGAATCTTGAAACAACGCCCTCAGTCGACTGACCAGTCGACTGCTAGATTCAGGATTAAAGCTGTTGCATTCATCGGTCGACTTATCTGTCGACTTGAAGTTTCAGAGAGTTTGATTTACTTTCACCGATCAACTTGGAGATACAGAGAGTTCATTTTCTCTTGGCTGGTCGACCTACCTGTTAACTCAGAGATATAGAGATTTCCTGCTACTTGGTCCAGTCAACTCATCAGTTGACTTATGTCTGTTAGATCTATTTTCTGAACTCGTTTTTAACTTTTTTTTTTTTTTTTTTTTTTACATTTTCGCCCCTTTAACCATTTTCTTTTCTAAATTAACTCTACTAATCTTCTTATATTTCATTTTAGTCAATTATAAATATTTCTTTTTAAATCACATAGGAGCAAATAATTTCATCTATATCAAAACACACATAAACAATATTTTTTTTTTTACCATGTGTGTGTTCTTAATTGGGATATTAAGAGTTGAAATTCACTTGAGTTATTTTTCTTAATTTTTTCAAACTCTTAATTCTTCATCATCTTCGACATCATCATTTAGTATTTATTTATAAATTTGTTATCACATTTTCATCACTGGAACTTAAATAACTGAAACACTTAATTAAACCATTAGTTCCACCAAAACATCAACACTTAATTGTTCATCAAAATCTTAGGATCAACACCTTGTTTTTTATACATAAACAAAAACATAGCTAACATATAAAACATAAATTTTAAAATATAAATAAACAAAAAAATAAAGGTAATATATATAATAAAAATATATCTAAAATACTGGTTACGCGATTCGGTTTCACGGTTACTATCCCAAAACTAAAATAAAAATCAAAACAAAAACCGAAACCGTTTCGGTTTTCAAATTCTGAAACCAAAACTGTAACCAAAATAATTTAATCGATTTCAAAATAGAACCATTCAATTCAGTTTTGTTCGGTTACCCATCAGTCTGGGTTGAATTGTCATCCCTAATGAAGGTACACCGAGTGCACATTTGTTAAGTTTATGATATTAAACTGAAGATGGGTCAAAATATGAGGGGGGAAACTGCAATTACCCCTAAAAACTCCGATTAAACAATTGCTGACGTAATGGGGCAAATGCTACAGTTTTCTATCCTACGCTGTATGCGCACGTCGAGGTTTTAGAACAACAACGAAAGATGCCCCCGAAAAAGAGAAGCCATTAGGTGGACACGTGGTGATGCCTCGTTTGTTTTTGACTGAGCGGAGCCACCGGAGCTAGAAATTTCGTTTCTTCCAATATTGAACCAAAAATACACATTCAACCTGGCAATGACATTTCAATTTCATTTGAGTTTCATTTCACATTCCAATTCCACCTCCATCTCTTCTTTCTTCTCCAGCAGCACTTCACAATCACACAGTATTATATCCTTCCTATACACTATACACCATTTACATTTGCATATACATATTTCTTGCATTTGTTTAGATTTAGAGAGAGAGAGAGAGAGAGAGAGAGAGAGATGCTTTTGAATGAAGGCGAATCTGAAATCTAGGCCATGATTGGAAGACCGAAGCCCTAATCCCTCATGCTCGATCGATCCGCTTGGAAGCCGTCGAGTTTTCGTTGAGTTTTTTTTTTGGTGGTTGGGCCTTTAATCGATTGGAATCTCCGATTGATTGGTGCTGAATCGTGGATCGGATATAGAGAGAGGGGAACAATGCCTTCGCACGCGGATCTGGATCGTCAGATCGAACAGTTGATGGAGTGCAAGCCGCTGTCCGAGGCGGAGGTGAAAACGCTGTGCGAACAAGCTAGGGCGATTCTGGTGGAGGAGTGGAACGTTCAGCCGGTTAAATGCCCGGTGACTGTGTGCGGTGACATTCACGGACAGTTCTATGATCTGATCGAGCTATTCCGGATAGGCGGAAATTCTCCGGACACTAACTACCTGTTTATGGGCGATTATGTTGGTGAGTTCTCATAGTTGTATTAATTTGATTCGATCTGATTCCGTTAGCAAGTTTCGTAATTGTTCTATCAGTACGGGTTCGGATTTTGGTCTGTCAATAAATCCTGAGAAATTATTTAGATAGATATACGATTCGTGCATGTTATTATACTTGAGAAAGATTTAAGAGTTGATGTCTCCTATAGATCTTGTTACCAGTCTTTTATTTTATCAAGGATTTGAAATACGTTATCTGAGTGATATGGAAACTGCAAAGAAGTGTTGTGTTGATTTCTCTATTTTTTTATAATAGGGTCTAAATGATTTTTTGGGTGCTAGACTAGAATTTATAATGTTTAACATGGATGTTCCTTATCCTTTGTGGCTTCAAAGTGAGGGCTGAATCTAAATGCTAGATATTTGTATCTGCACGCCCTCATTCCATTGGTAATAAGATGTGGCAGTTGGCACTTTGTCCTTAAAATGTGATTCTGTTTAGCATTTATTTACAACCTGGATACTGCTCCCATATAGCGTGAATCTATTTTATAATGCCATTAAAAGTGATAAAGAGAGATTGAGGTGGATGGGTTGTAAGTGTCATTTAATAATGGACGGCTGCTTACTGCCTGAATATAAGCCATTCGTTTAGTTTTTTTCCTTTTTACCCTGGAATAATGTCTTATGCGAAATGACCAAATTATTCCAAACCTCCCCTTGCAAGGTTCTTGGAGAAGAGAGTGTGATGGTATTATTGGGAAGGTCCATTGATTTTCTAGATTAGATGATCTAGGATGCCTATCCTCAATATACTTCTTGTTTTAGTAAAGTTAATAAAAATATGTAGTTTGATATGGACCTAAGAAAGATGGATGGGAATGCAAATGTTTCAATTATTGTGGTTTGTTAGAAAAAGAGAGGTTTCAAATACTGACATTTTCATAGAGCTTTCTTGTGTGGATGCTCATGATTATGCTCTCCTACCTGTATGCACTGTTGTGTCAGGACTTGATGTTATATGTTTAGCCATGTCCATCTTTGGGGTTAGTTGTGACTTGCTTCCTAATGCTTTGGAGTTTAGATTCTAGGGGTTTGGTGCTAATCTATATTGTTAACAAGAAAGTTGTTATTCTAATACATATTTCTTCGGTTAAGAATGACAAGGTCGAACCAGTCCATATGTGCTCTACAGTTTTGCCTGCTTTTTTGCTATTCTCTTTCCCATACTTACTATTATAACCAAAATTTTATTTCATCCATGCTTTTACTTTGATGTCTCACATCTTTCTTACCTTCCACGTTATATGTGTTATTAATGGCATGCCCAAGGCTCGTGCATAGGCCCAAGGCTCAACAATTCCTAGTTGTAGTGCTCCCCTAGTTTAAGGTTAGGCTCTTTAAATTAGGCTTGCACCTTGTGGACTTAGGCTCAAGACTCATGCGAGGTGCTTGGTTATTTCTTTTCTTAATATATATTTTCGGGGTAATTGTGGTTTATCCCCTTGTACTATGAAAATAGGCACTTTATCTCCTTAGACTTTGGACTGAAGTGCAAAAGTTAGTTTTTCCGTTAAATATAACGGAATGGGCATTGGAAGGCCCCTAATGTGGACTCAATCATTAACTTTGGAACATAAATTGACTACTCAAATGAATTTTCTTTTCGATGATCTATAGATGCACAGATTCCACACTGAATATACTATAACTTGGAATCAAGAATTTGACAAAAATATTAATATTTGACACTCAAAACTCTTTACCCCCTTTCAGGAAAATGATTATATATTTTTGGGGTAATTGTAGTTTATCCCCATGTACTTAGATCCATTTTTACTTTATCCCCTTGTACATTAAAAATAGGCACTTTATCTTCTTAGACTTTGGATTGAAGTGCAAAAGTTAGTTTTTTCGTTAAATATAATAGAATTGGCAAAAAGACTGAAATAGCCCTAAGGCAGACCAGATCATTAACTTTAGAACATAAATTGAGAAGTCAAACAAATTCCCTTTTGGATGATCATGGATTCCTCTCAGAAAATACCGATTTTTTGCGATTCTCTTTCCCATTCCTTACTCTTGTCACCTAAATAAACAATCGTGAGGGTTCAAGTCCCTCTATCCCATTTTATTTCATCCATGCTTTTACTTTGAAGTCTCAAATCTCTCTTATCTATCATTTCTTATGTGTTATTACTGGCGGGCACAACATTTCCTAGTTGTGGTGCTCCCCTAGTTTAAGGTTAGGCTCTTTTAATAAGGCTAGCACCTTGTGGACTTATGCTCAAGACTCATGCGAGGCACGAGCTTAATTTTTTTTCTTAATGTTTGTAATACCTTAAAATAGATTATTTTAATTTTTCTTCTACAAATATATGATATTTTTGTTTAACAGTTATCTTTCACAATTATATGGTATTTTTGTGTGTTTGTAATACCTTAAAATAGATAATTTCATTTTTATTTTTACAGATAATTTTGGATGATGCTATTATTTGTTGTAATTTAACTTGCATTTAATTGATTTTATTGAACTCTTTTCTCAATTAGTAATTTATTCTTTTTTGCTCTGTCCAATTAACAATGTAGGAGTCCAATTCGTAATTCTTTTCGATCGGTTCATTTGATTTTTTGGGCTTTTTGTTTGTTTTGCATGTTTGGAAATCTCTGTTTCCATAATGCGCTTCATTGGATATTTTTTTCAATTTGTAGTTATTCAATTGGTTAATTTATATGAAAACCTTATGTCAGAATTTATCAATGTTGTAAATTTTTAAATTGGAATCTGGTGGATGAATTAAAATATTGGTTTTCTTCATCACTAGTAATTGAAGCACATGCAATGGATGTGTAAAGTAATTATAAGGGAGAGGAGAATCCGTGACGCTAAAAGCCTCTCCCTTAATATAGTAGTAATAGATGTGCTTGACCTGTGGGGAAATCAAGAGCCGTCTTCTTTTCAAAGCCATAAATCTTAATGAAGTAAACATTAAGCTTAGGCAGATGCACAGAGAAAACTTGTGCTGGAAGCTATTCCGCTAGTGTATTTATATTTGAAGTGGGTGGATTTGAATGTTTATTTGCTCACCTCACTGAATTTAAGTTATTTTGAAGGAAAGACTGAGTTAAGGTTCTAAGAATTCTTAAGAACGGAACTGTCACACCATTTCGTCATATGGTGTAGGATTTGACTTGATTGATGTGGTCATGTGTAGCTCTTAGTATGTTTTTTAACTGAAGTCGATACAGTTAAATATGACGTGGACATGATGACACGTTTGTATATCATGGAAAATGTTTATTGGAGACTACTGGCTCAATCGACTAACCTGGATAGAGGAATGCTATTTATTCTTTTGGTGGAAAGGTTGTTAGCCTTCAGGAGCCTTGAGTTTCTCGATTTTCTAGGGCATCTCAAGACTTCATAGTTGTGTATTGCATCTCTATTATACTAGTGTAGGAGAGACACGCAATGCAATGCTAGTACAAAGTAGTTTTAGGGGAGAGGAGAGTTTGTGGCACTAAAAGCCCTCCTCCTTAACATATAGTAATCTCTTTTATATATTGTTTCTCACTTAACTGGCATAAAAAATAGCTTGCGAATATTAGTAGTAGTTTATTGCTTTTTGCTGCCAATGATAGCATTTCTTATGGCTGCTAATTAAATTATAGCATGCCTTATACAATTAGGACATAATAAAGTAGAAGTTGTCTTTATATACTTGCAATGCCAGAAAACCGTCGTCTTGTTCCCAGTTTCTGGTCTGCTTTGACCTTTTTCCTCTTAAGGTTTGTTTTAACTTTTCACTTATTTGCATGTATCTCATTTTCGGTTCTTTCCAGTAATCTACTTATGCCCAAACCCTTTCCTCCTCTGAACTGTTTCACGAAAAAACTTCTATGTAACTTATTTAAGTTGGCAAAATGTCAGGAAGTTCTAAATATTTGTTAATTATTGTTTAATTAATGCAGATCGGGGGTACTATTCGGTGGAGACTGTCACACTTTTAGTCGCTCTAAAAGTTCGTTATAGAGATAGAATCACAATCCTTAGAGGAAATCATGAAAGTCGGCAAATCACTCAAGTGTAAGACCTTTACTTCTCAATTACATTTTTTGATGTTCTCATTTTTCATTTCATTTGAATTAGTCTCTCCTGTGCGAACTTGCAAATCAAGAAACATGAGTACTTTGGGTTTCAATTTGTTGCCGGAGGGAAGGGAGGCTTGGGGTGTCCCTACTCCTGCAAATTATAGAAAAAGGATTAGAGCTTTGATTTGTAATTTTAATAATATATATACACACAAGGAAATTATGCAAGAAATTCTACAAATATAAATATAGCCCCCCCCCCCCAAAAAAAAAAAAAAAAAAAAAAAGAAAAAAAAAACCCTAATTTACAGTTCCATCTTAAATTTATTAAGTTAGGCATGAAACTCTTTCTCCAGAGACACAATTACATTATTATTTGGTAAAAAATTTGTTTCATCATTCATTCTGTTCAACAAATATGGTAAAGTGTATTCATGTTTTTTCACATATTAGATGAGTGTTTACGCGGACTTTTTATGTCCTCTCACATCCTGCTGTCGGGGATTGTTGAATAGTCTGCTGGGTGCAACGAGTGCTTATCCCTTCCTCATTTTATTTGTGTTAGTCCCTTGTTTCAAAGCTAATTTGTGTCACATGCATTAGTGCTTTTATACTCGTGGGTTCAGTTGGTACCACTATCAATCTAGCATGCGAGGTTGATCTTTGTTTACTATAATGCGTGTTAGATAAGATGGTATAGGAGAAATACATGTTCCAGTGGAATTTTTCATACATCTCATGTCTATTTTTTACCAATGCCAGGTATGGTTTTTATGATGAATGCTTGAGGAAGTATGGAAACGCTAACGTCTGGAAGTTTTTTACTGACCTTTTTGATTATCTACCGCTGACAGCTCTTATTGAGAGTCAGGTTCGATTTATACAAAACATGAATTCACTGCTATATTTGATTAGTCTTATGACAATGTCTGACAGACCTTATTTTTTTCCTTCATAGATCTTCTGTTTGCATGGAGGACTTTCACCATCTCTGGATACACTTGATAACATCCGATCCCTTGACCGCATACAGGAGGTACCTTACTGACTTCAAGTTCTTTTAATAAAAGTGATGCGGCATGTTTCTTTGCCATTGCCGCATAAACCCTTAGACACCTTCTGTTACTTTTTAAACTCAAAAAGGTTAATTTGTTGAGAGTATTTTGACTTAATAGCGAAAATGAAAAATCGAAAGTGTTTTTAATAGTTTATAGATAATGTCTTAGTATTATCTCTATAAATGGTCTCTTAGGGTATGTTTGGTTTAAAAAAAAAAAAAAAAAAGAGAAATGAAAAGAAAAAAAATTTATCCTCTATGGAAGAAAAATCATTTTTCCTATAGTTGTTTGGTTGGAGGGATATAAAAGGAGGAAAATATGATGTTTTATGTTTAGTGAGAAAAGAAAAATAAAAAGGAAAAAATTATACACTTAATTAGTTTACTATTTCACCCTTACATATTACAAAACAAAATAAAAAATCTGCCATCAATATTTCAAATAATTTAAAAATGAGCAATTCACTAACTAATAAGAAAATAATTAACTGAAATAGGATTATAATTATAGTAATCATCATTCAAGTTGAATATAATACAATATATGTGAATTACTAATAAATAAAATAATTAAAAAAAAAAAATCCAAAAACCATATAAATGAATGGGTAGATAGGATATAAAAGGATAAGGGTGTAATTGTAATTTTGATATATTTTCTCAAACTTCTACCATTTTCATCCAAAATAGGGGGAAAAAAAAAAAAAAAAAAAAGAAAGGAAAAGAGCTTCTTTTTTTTTTTTTTTTCAATCCCTTTTTTCTTTTCCTTCTCATTTTCCTCCCTCACCAAATAAGTTTTTTTTTTCCCCCATTTTTTCTTTTTTATTTTCCCATCCTACCTTTTTTTGGGCCTCATCAAACATACCATTTGTTAACCAAAAAATAAAAAATAGATAAGTGAAAAAAGTGGGTGAAGAGGTCCTAGTCGATCGATCTCTTACAATATAAACATTGCTCAAAACAACTATTTTTTACTTTTTCAAAATAACACTTAAAAGGTAAAGTCATATTTTTACTATTTTTATTTTTGTAGAATACCTTTCTGAAGTGCAATACAAATGCTACTATAAGCCAAAATGTACTTAACCAAACGATGCATTAGCTATTCTATTTTTTTTGTTGGTAACATCATTTATGTGGTGTTATTAGGTTCCACACGAAGGACCCATGTGCGATCTCTTGTGGTCCGACCCAGATGATCGCTGTGGGTGGGGAATATCTCCACGTGGTGCCGGATACACCTTCGGGCAGGACATAGCAGCTCAGTTCAATCACACCAACGGCCTTACTCTCATTTCAAGAGCCCACCAACTTGTCATGGAAGGTTTTAATTGGTGTCAGGTATATGCTAAAGCTTAAACGGAAGTTACATAATTTTTTGAGAAGTCCAATAATTCTATCATTTTATTTCACTGCATAAATACGGCTGTAAATTTTTACACGGAAAATTTGCACTGTTCTTCATGTGTTCCAGTAACTTGGGCTTGTGAAAAAATTATTGTATAGTGTGGACTATATGGATAAAAAATTTAAGTTTGTGATCTGTTCACCAAGAACTCGTATAATTTTTTGTTTTATCGATTTTTTTTCATTCATATTTTTGTAGGAAAAGAATGTAGTGACTGTATTTAGCGCTCCAAACTATTGTTACCGGTGTGGGAACATGGCTGCGATCCTAGAAATTGGTGAGAACATGGAGCAGAATTTCCTTCAGTTTGACCAGGCACCGCGGCAGATTGAGCCGGACACCACACGTAAGACTCCCGACTATTTTTTATGATTTTGATGGCTATTGGGAGTCCCGCCTTTGCCATTGCCGTTGCCATATCAATGTAGATGTTGTGTCTTAAAAGAATAGGAGTTTTTGTTGTTTGAGGGGATTTTTGTCATGTAAGCATCATTCTTTTTTGTGGATCTTGTTTCTGCTGCCCACTTTGGTCATGTGCTCTGTAGAGTGGTTGCCGGAGGACAGAAGGCAGGGATTGTTTCAGTGATGTATATTTTTTTTTTCAAAAGGAGGCAATGTGATTTATGGTTAGAAGAAAGCCCAAGGACTTCTGTAATGCCCTTTTTGGCCCATGGACTTTATCAATGGGCTGTAAATTGGGCAAATAAATCAGAATTAGATGCATGGGTTTGTCAAATGTGCTATTTAGTCCATGAACATGTAAAATTGGCGGGGTTGATGCTTAGTGTGGCCCTTTTTTTTTTTTTTTTTTGGGTACATAACATAAAACAAAAAGGTTAAGGGCAGCGATCAAAAGCCCCTCCATCTTCGCTAACACCAGGTCAGTCATATCCTCAAGCGGGGAATCCAACGTCTTCCGGTCAATTACTCGTGTACCTTTTTTAGCCAAAAAGTTCGTGCACGCATTGTCTTCTCTAGGCGTGAATTGAAGGATATAATCACTATTCTTGAGGAACCTTCTACGACCTATCCATAGGACAAGTCTATGCGTTTTTGAAGAGTCTCCCAAGATAAGGGATATGGCATCCAACGAATTCGTTTCTATAATCACTCTCGGAAGATTCCGATCCGACGCAATTTGCATTTTGGTATGGAGACTACTAGTTTTCGCTTCTAGGCTCGTACAAGACTCCAGTCTCTCAAAGTAGCTTGCGATTCAAATGCCCAAGTAATCTTTGATTAGATCGCCAATACCATCCCTTGGGTTTTCTCTCGTGCTTTCATCAGTATTCAGTTATAAAAACTTGCAGGAGGAAAACTCTAGTGAGGCAATTTAGGCCCCGTTTGGTAACCATTTCCATCCCATTCCATTCCCAGATTTTTGGGAATTCTGTTTGGGAATAGCGTTTGGTAATTTTTGTTTCCGTTTCCATTTCATTCCCATTTGAGAATTGTGTCCACTTTTTTCTTAAGAAATGAGAAACAAAAAAAAGTTGTTTCTCATTATTCCCATTCCATTCCCAATACCCATGATCACTATTCACCTACCGGCCGACCACCGTTCGCCGCCGCCGCCGGTCATCTCCGGCGACCGTCGCCGGTGATCGTCCGCCGCCGCCGGCGGTCACCGTCCGGCCGGAATTTTTCCGGCCACTTCCGGCAGTCGCCGGCGACGGCGCCACCGCCGTCCGGTCATCGCCGGGGCACCGCCGTCTCCGACGCCGGAGAACCGTCGCCGGCAGTTGCCGGCCGGCCGGCGACGGGGCCGCCGGAGCACCGCCGCCGGCCGGCGACGGAGCCGCCGGAGCACCGCCACCGCCGGCCGGCCAAAACTGAAAAAAAAAAAAAAAAAAAAAAAAAAAAAAAAAAAAGATTTTAGGATAAAATCGTTACCAAACACAATTCCCTTCCCAAAACAAAAAAAAAATTATCGTTACCAAACGCAATTCTACTCCCAAAAAGAAAACAAAATTCCCATCCCATCCCATCCCATTCCCATCCCACTGCTGAAATTGAAACAGAAACGGTTACCAAACGCCACCTTAGAAATTGACTTATCATTTAGGGGATATAGTTTTTAAAGGTCTGCAATAGTTCGCTTGCCAAACTCTCAATTTGACGGACGATAACTAGGGTATAAAAAATAATACCCTCAATTATCTCCGATTCCTTTCCTTCCACATCTCCCAAATGGTAGCAATGAATTTAAAAAAGATAGGAGGGTTACAAATACTTCTTTAATCATTTTTTCCATCCAAGTCAATAGATTTCCCTTATTATTCTTGTGGCTCATAAAAAAGTTGGCAAACTCAGCCCATATCCGAGCAGTGTTTGGACATAAGCAAAACACATGGTCCATTGTTTCAATACCTCCTGAGCAGTTGGAACAGATACTGGTGGCATTGCCTCCTTTAATGGATTTGAATTGGTTAGGTGGCGTTTGGTTAGTGTTCCCACTTTTTTAAACTCAATTGGGATGGGTTAGATTGAGTTGAGTTGATAATTCTGTTTCCAATTGGGTACAGAATTGAGTTTGGTAACGACAAAATTCTGTTTTGTACTGGGAACAGAATCGCGTTTGGTAACACATAATTCTGTTTTGTGCTGGGAACAAAATCGCGTTTGGTAACACATAATTATGTTTCTTGCTGGGAACAGAATTGCGTTTGGTAATGAATAATTCTAGAATTGTTTCATCAATTTTTTCACAAGGTTATATTTTAATTAAGAATTTAAAACTTTTTTAAGTTTGTTGGTATATATATAATAATATCAATTCTTCCACAAGTTGAAATATATATCATTATATAAAAAAAAACTTGACAAAAATTATAAAAATAATATCCTTAATTGTTTTCTTCAAGATCCCAAAAATTATAAAAATAAATTACAACTTCAACTTCACAAAAACATCAACGGCTCAACTAGAACTTTCCACCGAGCTTATTGCTGCAAAAAAATAAAATAAAATAAAGGAGTGTTAAACCATAGATAAATTTGTTGTAATCTAAATAAAGAAAATATTTAAACTTATTTAATTTATACACACTTGATTTGAAGCCTGCCAAATTTGTTCGGCAATTAAATCCCTATTTAATCCCATTTCGATGACACTCTGATTACTCGTTCTGATCTCAACTGGAGCATGTTGTTGGCGTTGTTCCTCTTCCTCTTTTACATATTCCTCCCCACTCCATCGTTCAAAGAGGTTGTCATTTAAATCATGCAATCTTATAAAATTATGAAGCACACAACACGCAAGTGGAATATATTTTAGCACGCGCACCGGATAGGGAGGCATTTTCTTGAGTATTTTGAATCTAGCTTTAAGCACACCAAAACACCGTTCTATAACATTTTGGAGAGACGAATGGCATTGATTGAACTTCTCTTCTATTCTAGTTGGATGTCTACCTCTAAAATCTCTCAAGTGATACCTCTCCCCCCTGTATGGTGCCAAGAAACCGTGTGTATTTGTGTAGCCCGAATCCACAAGATAATACTTTCCTGCATGTGCAATATTTATAAATAACTACGACCCATAAATCTACAAATAAAAACATTATATATGTATGTGTGTGTATTTATACCTGGGGGAGGTACCGGAAATAAATTTCTTAAGTTAGTGACGCATTCAGAAAATACTCTAGAGTCATTGGCTGTTTCTTCCCAGCCAGTATATACGTAAGTAAAAATCATATTGAACGTACATACGCACATGACATTCTGAGTTGTCTCTGTTTTACGGCCCCGATACGGAATTTGATCTTCTAATGGGATTGATGCATCAACATGAGTCCCATCAATTGCCCCCCCCCCCCCCCCCCCCCCCCCCACAATCCTATTACATAAACACCCAAATAAGGATTAATAAAATTATAAATGTATGTATTTTAAGTAAATACTCTTTTCATATTTAAAAAAAAAAAAAAAACTTTACCTTAAAATAAGGGTAGAACCTCGGATTGCTTCTTATTTCTGGAAGGCATTCGTTTAAATTCGGAGGTGTGATCAACTCAATACCCAATTTACATATGGCCTTCAACACACGACGGAAATAACGCGATACAGTCTCCATAGAGTGTTGGAAGCGATCCGCAGTTAGTCGCATAGAGTCATTTTGGGAGACGATATACAAAAACATTCCCACTTGCTCTTGCACACTAATGTTCCTCGAGTGGTCGAGGTAACCTTTAGATATTAAAACGTCACAAAGCATCTTAAACGTAACTTGGTGCATCCTGAACGTATCGTAGCAACGTCCATCATGCCCTTCTAAAATTTCTTTCATATATATACATCCTTGCAAAGCGGATGTTCTACAAGCTTACTTCTTTTTTAGTTTACGCATTTTTTTAAATACTCTTAAATGAGCAAGATAATCTAAATCCAAAATCTGCTGATCATAAAATATTTCTTCAATTTCAGCCAAATTAATCCTATAATTTACAAACAAGAATAAAAAAAATCAGTCAAAAAAAATAAAAACAGCAACAACAATACAGGAATTTCAGCACTGCTACAAAAAAAAAAAAAAAAAAAAAACTGCTACAAATTTCAGCGCCAATTTAACACATAAATCAGCACCAATTTATCACTATTTCAGCACTAATTTAACACATAAATCAGCACCAATTTATCACTATTTCAGCACTAATTTAACACAAATTTAAGCAAGAAACTGTCATAATTTAACTAAAAAAGTCAGCACTTATTTAAAATGAAATACACTTATTTGTCTCCATTGTAGACATAAACAATAATACACAAATAAAAAACAAATAACCACCTAAATAGTCTTAAACACACAAACCAAATAATTGTCTTAAAACATGTTGAACGCGGCATAAAATCAACTAACGATGCCCTTATTTGTTTCCTCTCATCACCCATGCCATTTGCATTTCCGCAGAGAGTTCCATAAAAGCAACTCTGAATGCAGGGTTCGTGGTAAGCGTATCAAATGCATTTAAAAACTTTTCCTGGTCCGTAACATTGAGAGCATTGAGAGCTCGCACGGCCTGCTTTAGTTGTTCGTCCTTTGGGTCCATCACTTCTACTATGTTATTAGCTGAAGACACAATGTTATTAGAGTATTTTACCGCTATACCTCCAAGTATATCGTTCCTCATTTTTGTGGATTCAAGAAAAGCTGTTGTCATGGACTCCCATCCATCATCACTACTTTGACGAGCACGCTTTCTTTTTCCTTTCTTATTTTGCTTTGAACCTTTTGGAGTTACCTCCATTACATCTTCATCACCCAATTCGTTATGCTTTTGCCCATAAGTAGGGTCTGTTTCATCCGACGACGATGAAGGTTGGGTAGATGATTGTGCATGTTCTCCCGTTGCAGTGGTATCTCCATAAATGAGTAGTAACTTGGGGTATAAGGGGTGACCATGTTGCCGAAATTGTTTCGCACTCTTGTTCACCTATTACACATTCACAAAGAAAATAATTTGTTAATTGTGTAATAAGCCAACAAACATGCAAGACAATTTCAGGAACTTAGAAGAAACAACATACCACGACCAAACGCCTCCACTGATCGTCAGATGCGTATATCCTACCGGTGGTGGAATCATATGCCATTCCTGCCCCCGTCTCCTTCAGCAATGAACTAAAATTCCTATAGACCAATCTCAACTTATTGAACTTGTTCTTAAGTTGTCCAAGGTGATACTGACATTCAGTTCTTTTATTCATTTCATGCTTCATGAAAGACCAACTCTCTTTGGTGAACGTGGTTGTCGTCCTATTGTTCTTAATCACCTCAGCTTCCATTAGTTCAACAAAAATAGTTACATTTTTTTCACTCAACATATCAACCGCTCCCTTTACTTCCATAACCGAATCATCGCCACTAATATGAACAGTGTTTGACATCTGCATTGATATGGCTAATATGAACATGTTCTGTGATATGGTTCAACTATGGACAAGTTCAAACTAGTTGAACCATTAGTTAAAAATACTTTATCAACATTTATCATAACCATTAGTTCAATCATCTAGTAAAAATACAAATTAGTTAACAATACAAACTAGTTTAAACAAATAGGGACAAGTTTATATGCAGAAAAGAGCAACAACAATAGAAACAGAAACAGAAACAACAACAGATCCGGTAGCAACAACAAAAGAAACAGTAACAGAAACAGCAACAGCAATAGAAACAGCAACAACAATACAAACACAGAAATTAGTTAACAATACAAACACAGAAACAAGAACAGCAATAGAAACAGAAACAGAAACAGAAACAACAACAATAGAAACACAAAAATTAGTTAACAATACAAACACAGAAACAAGAACAACAATAGAAACAGAAACAGAAATAGCAACAACAATAGAAACGGCAACTCAAGTAGGTATCAACATAAACAACAATCGATTTAGGTATGAACATGAATATCAACATCAACAGAAACAGCAACTCAAATCAAACAAGGGAATAATACCAACTCACCTTTGGTATTAGAAGGCGTAGATCTCACAATGCAAAACAGAGAATCACAATGCAAACCAACGGAATAATAGCTACTCACAATGCAAAGCAAAAAATCTGAAGCAAAAAATACAAATTAGTTACAAATGAGTTGAATCTAATATAGTATTAGGTAGGTATGCATTTTATCTATTCAAACCAGACAAATGAAACGGTAACAGAGTGATAGAGACAAATGAACATGAACAGCAAGGGAAATAGCAACAGATCTGGTTGCAAATCTATGAATTTCAAGAGAAAAATCCATAGATCTGCAACCAACAAGTGGAAATCTGAACGAAAAATCCACGGAATCTTAACCTAAATTCAAGAAATGGATTTCGTGAATCCTTAAGCCAAATCGATTTCGTGAAGTTTCGAACATGGATTTCGGAGCTAGGGTTTCGATTTCGACATAGAAACAGCAACAGAGGGGAGAGAAAGAGATAGAGAGAGAAGATTCGTACATGGATTTCGGAGCAGTGACGAACACATTGGAGCAGCGACGACGAAGAAGAAGAGCAACGACGAACACCTTGGAGCAACGACGACGAACACCTGGAGCAGCAACGAAGAAGTTCTTCAGCGATAAACACTCTAAGGAAGAAGAGCAGCGACGAAATGCGATGGAGGAGAAGGAAGATGATCGGGGATGTGGGAATAAAAACGAGAATGGATTCTTTCATTAATAATACGAGTAATACCGAGCGTGTCCCATTTTTGAGAAGACATGAGTTGGGCACAAAAAGAAACAACTATTTTTTGTTTCCATTTCCTTTAGCTTTTTAAGAAACAATTCTCATTTTCGGGTTGGGTTGGGTTGGGTTTTCTGCGTTGCCAAACGCGTTCCCAACAATTGATCCCTGAATTTTTGGGTTGGGTTAGGTTGGGTTGGGTTTGGTTGAGAACACTAACCAAACGAGGCCTTAGTAACTAGTTTTTTTATGGAAAAAAATCCAGAAGAAATCGAGAAACTTTTGCGGTAGTTTAAGACCCTAGATTCGACTCTATTTTCGATTTTCAACATTGCTCTTGTCATGGTCAAAAAGTTTATAAGCAAATTTTACAATAAATTTCCCTCTTTTTGCCAAAGATGGGTGTATTTTTTGGTTGGATTTAGTGGTTCACTGCTCAAAATGTTCCCAATTTGTATTTCATTGGTGGTGGAGGATTGGTATATAAGGAGAACCAATTTTCATTCTCATCTATAATATCCGATACTCTAAGGTCATACTTATTCTGGATATCTTGAATCACTAGAGGGCACTGACCACACCACCGGTCAACCTAGAGTTTAATGGTAGTGCCATCCCCAACTCTCCACTTAATGTTCTTAGCAAGGGTGGCTTAATGGAAATGATTTCTTTCCAAAAATAAGAGCTTGTTGGATTCGGAATCCAAGTGTTACGTTCAATATTGTATTTACCACTAATCATTCTAGTCCAAAGATTATCTTTTTCCATAGAAAGGTTTCATGCCAGTTTAGTAAGGAATGTTTTATTATTAGCTCTATTCTTTCTTAGTCCGAGCCTTCTTTCCCCTTTAGTTTTACAAATCGTTTCCCAATTAATAAGATGATATTTCTTTTCCGTTTGAATTTCCCCCCTAGAGAAATTTTATGTTAATTTTATCCAGTTTATCACAAAATTTCAAAGAGGGGGGGGGGGGGGGGGGACTTTCATATTATAATAGGGGATCACAGAGGTAACAACCTTAATTAGGACAGTTCTACAGGCCAAGGAAAGAATTTTTGCTCTCCAATTTGAGAATCTTCTTTGGATTTTTTCAAGGATATAGTTACAGTGTTTCTTAGCATTTCTACCATGGATAAGGGGTACTCCTAGGTACCTTCCCCAATCATTAGTAAGGGTGATGCCTAGTTTTTCACTTAAGTTCATAGCATCCAATCTCTTCGCATTTGGGGAGATAAGCAATTTAGATTTCTTATAATTTATCTTTTGTCTAGATGTTTTCATTCCAAGGCTTCAAGAATAAAAGAAAGGTTTTTATCATTAGCCTTTGAGAAAAGCATGAGGTCATCCGCGAAGAACAAATGGGCAATGTAAGGACCTTTATTCCCTGCTGGGATACCCTTCCACTTCCTTTCAGATTTCAATTGATTAATTAAGTGGGATGATCTTTCCATGCAAATGACAAAAAGGTAGGGGGACAGACGGTCTCCCTACCTGAGGCCCCTAGAGGAATTAAATTCCTCCAGAGCCTCCATATTCCACAGGATCAAAAGAGATGATGGTCTAACACAACTCAACTCATAATTAGGCTAACCCACGGATAAGGTAGATTAAAATAAAAGAGAGTTTCTTTGAGAAAATCTCAATTAAGACGGTCGTAGGCTTTTTTCAAATCAATTTTAATTATCATATTACCCACTTTACTTTTTGACCTCCTAAGTGAATGCAAAATTTCTTGAGTAATGATGATATTATTAGTGGTCAATCTACCGGGATGAAAGCTGCTTTGATTAGGGCTAACCCGATTTCCCAGCAAAGGCCTTAACCTCCCAACAATGATTTTGGTAACTACTTTATAGGAAGTATTACATAAACTAATGGGTCTAAATTGGCTTATATTATCAGGATTCTCAGTTTTGGGTATAAGAGATATAAATGTTATATCTTGGATCCCCGACGTCATCCAATAATTGAAACATTTTTTAACAAAGTTACATATATTCGGTTGAACCATTCCTCAATTCTTTTTGAAAAAGATGGCCTGGTGAGGAGCTTTCCAATCTCCCATGGCTTTAAGGGTATCTCAAATCTCTTTTAAATCATGTTTATCTATAAGATTAGGGTGATCTTTTGTATCAATTTTGGGGCATTAGGCATAATACCTCTATTAGGGCCATGGGAATCCTTAGAGTAAAGCATCTAAAAGTATTGATTAATGTGAATTTTAATGGCCTCTGGTTCCTTCAACCAATTACTTCCATATTTTAGAGCAAATATTTTGTTCTTCCTTCTTTTTTGAAGGGCCATAACATGGAAAAAAGATTGTATTCTTGTTTCTGAATTCTAACCATTGAATTCTAGATTTTTGGGCCAAAAATATCTCTCTTTGGTTAAGAGGGGATAAATAATATTTTCAGAGAGATTTCTCGAGGGAATCCAGATTTTTGGAGAATTTGTTCTTGAGTTTCATTTGAATTCCTTTTATCCTGGCAAGAAGGGCTATATTTCTTTTAAAAAGGTTACCAAAGGTATCTCCATTCCAATTTTTAAGGTCTTCAGAGAATTTATCCAGTTTACTATGTAAATCGCTCCTATCTTTAGCATGTTTAGATTCAATAAATATTAAAATCCTGATGCATAAGCCACATGGCCTCAAAGCGAAACAATTTAGTCCTAGTAGTAGTTCTAAAACCAATAAAATGAATAATAATGGGAGCATGGTCATAATACATACGAGGGAGGGATTCCACAACAACCTCAGTGTAGGTATTGCACCACTTCTCATTGGCTATCGTTCTATTAAGACGTTTTCCAACCCAAATGCCATTCCTGTTAGTGCCAGCCCACTTAAGTCTTGGACCATTCAGTCAAGCCACAGTCATCACTAACTTCATTGAACGTTTTTATTCTAGCAATATCCGAGGAATCGCAGGTCGTGGACTTCTAAGCTTGAGATGCTACCTCATTGAAGTCTCCCACTGCCAGCCAAGGAGCGTTGCTACTTTGGGAGACTTAGCGAAGGTCTGCCCACAGATCGTTCTTTTCTTTGGGGTTAGGACTGGCGTAAATGGCCAAAAGAATTCATTTGTCAAAGTCAGTTCTTTTGTTCGTCGCATGAATCGCCTACTTGGTCGTAGCGTTGCACAGAGGCTTTTTCCGATATCCAAAGTAATCAATTTCCCCCTGCTCTGCCATGCGAGTCCACATAAGCAGAGGCAGTGAAGCCCTGATTGTTGAAAAAGTTTCCCAAGTTACACAGATCAACCTTGGTCTCCATAAAACTCACCATATTGGGAAAATGGTTTCTAATTAACCTTTTAAACATGTTTCTACAAAATTAACATAAATATAAAATGTGTATTTATATTTAATCTTATATATCTTTAGTAGAGAATATTTTTTTTTTCTATATATATAAATCTCTATATGGACATTAATTAAGTAATAATACAAAAATATCAAATTTATGAAAATTAAATTAAAAAAATAATATAAAAGAGAAAATATAATACACAAAAAATATGGACATTAAATTTGCAGTAAATTAAAGAAATAATACAAATAGGAAGTATAATATACTAAAATTGTGGACATTAAATTTACGAAAAGTTCAAAAATAATATATAAGATATTAAATTTAATATACAGAAATTACGGACATTAATGTGGCGTTTGGTAACCGTTTCTATTTCCATTCCAGTAGTGGGATGAGAATGGGATTGGATGAGATGAGAATTTTGTTTCTTTCTTGGGAGTAGAATCGCTTTTGGTAACGATAACTTTTTTTTTTTTTTTTTTTTGGGGAAGAGAATTGCGTTTGGTAACGATTTTATCCTAATTTTTTTTTTTTTTTTTTTGTTTTGGTCGGACGGCGGTGGTGTCGGCGGTGGCGACGGCTGAACGGCAATGGCTCCGACGCTGGCGACTGCAGGGCGGCAATGGTGCCGGCGGTCGGAAGGTGGCCGAAAAGTTTCCGGCAACGGTCGCCGGAGATTGCCGGCGCTGGCGGATGGCGATGGACGGCGGCTGGCGATGGACGGCGGCGGGCGATGGTCGGCCGGCGGGTGAACAGTGACTAATGATTTTAGGAATGGAATGAGAATAATGAGAAACATTTTTTTTTTTGTTTCTCATTTCTTAAAAAAAAAAGTGGGCACAATTCTCAAATGGGAATGAAATGGAAACGGAAACAAAAATTACCAAACGCTATTCCCAAACAGAATTTTCAAAAATCTGGGAATGGGATGAGAATTTTTAGAATGGAAACGGTTACCAAACGGGGCCTAAACTTACGTAAATTGTAAAAATAATATATGTACATTAAATTTTTTAATAATACTGAAATATTAAATTTTTGAAGATTAAATACAAAAATTATGGACACTATATTTACAAAATTATATAAAATATGTATGAACATTAAATTTGTTAATAATACTGATACATTAAATTATAAAAAAAACTAAATTAGAGAAATGATATAAAAGCATAAATATAATGCACGAAAATTATGAACTTTAATTTACGAAAGTTATATAAATACTGTATCGCACATTAAGTTTAGTAATGATGGAAAAATATTAAATTTATGAAAATTAAATTAAAAAAAAATATAAAAGTGAAAATATAATACGCGTAAATTATGGACATTAACTTCATGAAAATTATAGAATTAATATATGCATATTAAATTTAGTAATAATACGTAAACATTAAATTTACAGAAATTAAATTAAAAAAATAGTATAAAAGAGGAAATATAATATACAAAAATTATAGACGTAAAATATAGAAATAATATATGAATATTAAATTAATAATTTAAAACATTAATTTATAGAAATTATATATATATGTATGTATATATTTATTGTTAGCCCTTATTTAAGAGTTTGTTTAATAAGCAACCCTTTTAAACAACTGTGTTGTAATTTTGTCGTTTTTTAAAATATTGTTAGTTTTTAGTAGTTGACAGTTGGTGAATGGGCACATATACTCCCTATGTATATAATGGAGAAACTCTAATTTTTGCCTTGATTTTTTTTTTTTTTCTCTCTCTCTCACAGCACAAGCCCCACTATCATCATCGCCGAAGTCGGTCCACAGCTGTGGAATTTGCTCCCACCATCACCACCGCACGAAGTTGCTCTGTCATGAACTATCACCATCGCTCTCTCTCGGTTCGCCGTGAACAATCGTCATTGCGGTTTGGTGAATGTTCGCACCGGTTTGTTTTTCGTTGATTTTTGAATTTTTTTCAATGTTTTTGATTTATTGTTGTTGGTTGCGCCTCTAGAATTTTTCATATCCGGAAAATTCCAGATCGGGAAATGCATATTGTCAGTTAAGATCTGTTTTGATTTGTTGGTCTTTGTTGATTTTACTAGAGTTTTTATTTTTTCTTTGTAAATGTTCATACCCATTTTGTTTTTGGTAAATGTTTGTTGTGGTTGTTGAATGTTAATACTGGTTTGTTTTTGTTGATCTTAGGTTGGTTTGTTTGTTTGTTGTTGTTCTTTTTTTTTTTTTTTTTAAATGTTTTGATTTGTTGTTTTTGGTTGATTTTAGTTTTAATTTTTCATTTTTTTTTTTACATTTTTTTCCTGAATATTCACAACTATTTTAAATAGTAGTGTGAATGTTTATAAATAAAATAATGTAAATGTTATTTTCGTAATTGTTGTGAACATAACAAAAGAACGTAAAATAGAAGAACGTGTGAATATAATAAAAAAACGTAATTGAACGTAATTGTTCATATAAAAATTGTGAACGTTCACAACAACACATTCATTAACGTGTATGAAAATATATAAAATTAGCCAAAAAAATATGAATGTTTATGTCTTACTATATTTTACAGAATGACCTTTTAAATAAATTATGGGAAAAAGACTGTTAAAGAACAATGGACTATTTTCTAAAAAAATTATGAGGATTAAAATTTTTATTATAGTAGTTGGCAGTCTATTTTATGATTTCTATATCTTTTGAGAACTAAATAATAAATTTTCTTTAAATAAATTGGGTTCAATTTTTTTTTTTACACCAGTGCCTTCATGCACAGGTTGTATGCTAATAAAACAGGACGCAATATAAACCCTTCAGACAAATCTCAACCGTTTTTTGTCTCTAAGGATAAAGAACGACCCAGATTGATCCAGAAAACTAATACAAATATATAATGTGTATTTATACTTAACTTTACATATCTTATATCTAATTGAGAAGATATAATATATATTTTTTAATATATAATTGGGGAGAATATATATATATATATAAATTTATAGAAATAATATATGGATATTAAATTTACTAATAAACCATTAAATTTAGGGAAATTAAATTAAAGAAATAATATAAAAGAGAAAATATAATATATGAAAATTATGGACATTAAATTTACAAAAATTATATAAATAATATATGAACATTAAATTTAGTAATAATATTGGAATATTAAATTTATAAAAATTAAATTGAAAAAATAATTTTAAATTGTTTTTCAAAAATAATTTTAAATTGTTTTTCTTACACCTGCGTCTTCAGGCATGGGTAATACACTAGTCTATATAATAAAATAGGATGAGTATAAACCTTCTAGATAAATCTCATCCGTTCTTTGTGTCCAGAGATAATGAACGGTCCAGATTGATCTACAAAATTAACATAAATATATAATACATATTTATATTTAACCTTATATGTCCCATACCTAATTAAGGATAAAATTTTTGTTTTTTCTCAATATATAAATCCGTATATGGACATTAAATTTAGTAATAATACTAAAATATTAAATTTACGAAAATTAAATTAATGAAATAATATTAAAAAAATATAATAATACAAAAACTATGGACATTAAATTTACGAAAATTATAAAAATAATATATCTACATCAAATTTAGTAATAAGAATAATTAAATATTAAATTAAAAAATAATATAAAAGAGAAAATATAATATACAAAAAATATGAATGTTAAATTTACAAAAATTATAGAAATAATATATGCACATTAAATTTTTAACAATACTGAAACGTTAAAAATTTACATGAATTATATTTTAAAAAAATAATATTAAAAAAAAAACATAATATACAAAAATATGGACATTAGATTTACACAAATTATGCAAATAATATATGAATATTAAATTTACGAAAATTATAAAAATAATAAATAGACATTAAAATAATAATGAAACATTAAATTTAAGAAAATTAAATTAAAAAAAAATAATACAAAGAGGAAATATAATATAAGGAAATTATGGACATTTTATGAAATTATAAAAATAATATATGGATATTAAATTAGTAATACTAAAAAATTAATTTATCGAAATTAAATTAAGCTCCTTTATGGTGCGCGGCGCCTATGCCTCCATGATGGCTCGGGCCTTGTTGTTATCTATTTCAATCCCTTTCTCGTGGATTCATCTTCAAGATAAAATTGTAATGAACACTTCCAAGGATTCATCTTCAATTTGTAATCTCTCATCCTCTGGAATACAGCGCGGAGATCTTCCAAATGTCTTCGCCTATCACAAATTATAAAAATAATATATGAATATTAAATTAATAATACTGAAAAAATAATTTATAGAAATTAAATTAAAAACTAAGATTAAATTAGGTTCAATTTTTTTACACCCGTGCCTTTAGGTACGGTCATACACTAGTATATATGTAAAGATAAAGTTGACAATGAATAATTAGAAATTAATTTTAGATAATTTAAAGAGGTACATTCGAACTTGTTGTCACAAACAATACTTTCCAAAAACTCATCGAAACACTTGATGCGTTTAAAATTATTTTGCAATTATGACTCTTAAAATAATTTTCATAAATAATGTTTTTAAAATTAAAGTTTGACCAAACTAGCACTTGAACATAAACACTTTCCTCTAATATTGGTTTGCATGTTAGAAAAATAGTTCAAAAATTTAATCAAATAATTAATTATCTAATTAAATATAGAAAAGAAATTTTGGAAGTGAAATAAAATCGATCATTGATCACATAAACATTCCATATTAACTTACCACAATAAAAAATTGCAAAATGAAAATTTGGGTTACAATAAATTGACGACATAGAGAATATGTAAAACAAAATAAGGAAGAAAAAGTTATCAGTGACACTTAACGTAATACACGTCAATCAACAATTTTAAGTGGATATATTAAACGAGGATTTTAATTCACCTCCAAATAATTTTTTTACAAATAAATATACCACATTCGTTTTCTTATAAAAGAGAATATATTATAGATTTATATGTTCCAATTTAAAATTAGATGTCACAAATAATTGGGTAAAAAAAATTTAAAAAAAATTATACTACACTGCAATGAGTCCAAATTTGGCAAATAACAATCATTTTGTCCTAGCCATTTACTTAATGTTCAAAACTTTCATATGGGTTATGGAAAAATGGGTGCTAAAGCATGTGTGGATTGTTACAGCAACTTAGAAGTGGGGCAATAAATTAACATAGCGTGGTTCAAGCGGTAAAATACGTTTGAGTTAAAACAATTGAGGAGTTTTTGTAAGGTCAAAGATTTGAACTTGCGGAAAAATATTTGTTAAAAGGGACAACCATGGAATTTCGAACGAGATTAGTCTCACACCATGTGGGAGTATGGGAATACTCATAGATATACAAAATAAATAAATAAATGTGGGGCAATAAGACTAAAGAGACGTGGTTGTTTGTTGAATGGTTGTATAGATAGAAGCCAAGTATAAAAGTACACATACAACCCCCCACCGACCCAATAATATATGTCCAGGATTGGCTCAATTTCAAGTAACCTTTCCCATTTCATATGTGGTCCAACAACATCTACATAAGTGTTCCCCCATTCAAGTCCTTCCAATAATTAATGATATCACGAGAATACAAAGGCATAGCCAATTAAAGTTGGGGGACTCAAATATCTTCCTAATTTTATTTCTATAATTTTAAGAATATATATATATATATAACCCGTGCCTGAAGGCACAAATGTAAAATAACATAAACTTCTTTGTTTATACAACATTTTACTCCTATTTCAATTGAACTTCAATAACAACAGAAAAATAATAATAACACTAACAATTGAGACTAAAACTCGCACATACACAAACTCCTTTTTCGAAGTAGTTGAGGGCAAAAGTTGTCAAGGTTAGCACCAGCTTGGCATCCCATGGGTAGCTTGCTAGCATATTGAACAACGACATCGCTGTCGTATCTCATCTGCTCCCCCCAAACTCTTATATGCTATCTGCACTGTCCCCACAAACAAACAAACCAAAAACATTTATAAATATAAGCATTCAAAACTTGTGCATATAGTTTCTTCATCATATATCAATGCATACATATAGTATTAAGTAAGGACCACCTCGAAATAGATTCGATCAATCATATAGGAGAGTGTGTCAAGCATGGAAATGGTGTCGATATGGTGGATTTAGTTGTCCGTATGGTCCAAAGGTGAATGGGTAGAGCTACCCTGCAACAACATCAAAATGAATGAAATATAAGAAGAAAGCATGAAGAGCTAGAAATCAATATAAAATTCTTTAGGGATGGATAGAGAGTAATTAATTACTAGGACAATGGTGGTGTCAATAGTGGGGGTGGAGCGGTTGAAGATGTCCTCAACAATATGGAAGAGAGGTCTGACATCAACTTCATAACTGTCATGAGCATAGATGGCCATGATTTGCTTCATCATCAAACTACAGTATGAAAGTATCAACACATTACGATCCCCTTTACCAAAATTAATTTTTATCATCTTTAGAATGCAATATACAATCAAGTTGAAGAAAATGAGGAAGACAAAGAAATAAGAAATCAGATTTGAATTCAATAGTATACCAGAAAGAAAAATCAAGGAAGTGACACATTGATGAACACATGACTAACATTGTATTTATTTACTTTTAATTCACTGAGATAGGGAAAATAAAAATCAGAATAGATAACTAATCTAGGAGAATTACCTTCAAATCGATCAATAGTGGGCAAGCTAAGAAAATCACGGGCTCCCACGTGATACTTGATTTGTACCTGGAGCAATTAAATTTTAACGAAAACGAAAACGAAAATCAAAATGAAAACGAATTGTTTCTATTTTCATTTCTTTTGGAAACAGGAAAAAAACAAAACATAATATATTTTGCACAATAATTAATGTTTCTTTTCTAGAAAAATTTAAAGGTAATGTTTGATTAATCAATGGAGTAGTTAGAGGGTGTGATTCGAAACATCCAATAATAGCATATATCCAATTGAATCCCGTCAGAAGTTAGAAATACGTAATTAGTATATCAACATGAAAACTGCGATAATTGAAACCGAAAGGGGAAAAAAGATAAAAGCAACCACACCATAATTTAAAACCAAAATATAGAAACACCCGATTGATCAAGAAAATAGAAAATAAAAAATCAACACAGGTTAAAAACACAACAAATGATTTATTTTCATGCCAATTCGAACCCAGTTTGAAAGAAGCTTAAATAAATGAACAAAAATATGGGGAAATTGTTATACCTGTATATTTTCCCTATTGGTCTCACATATTTTTTTGCAATCCTTCCATCTGAAATTATTCAAAAGCCCTCCAACCTTGATAGTTGCAAATGCCGCAGTGAAATTCACAAATTCAATACCAATTTGTTTATTTCTTGGAAATTCAAAAACCAGCAAATATGAAGTTTAAGAAAGATATAATATGTGTATATATCTATGTATACATCTAGAATTGGAAAAATTAACTTATTTGAGAGAGATATTACATGAAATCCAGATATAGAAATTTGTACTTCAATCGTTAATCACAAAAATATTTATCGAGAAATTCAAGGATGGATTTCCTCTTAAAAATTATCAACACAAATAATCACTTACATTTCTGATTCTATATGGGAAATAAACAACAATTGAGAAGAAAACAACAATAAAATGAAATTGATTAGAAAATAGTAAATAAACGCCACCTAATAACTCAAAATCTAAGTCCAAATTTACTCATGGGAACGAAATTGTACTGTTTCCAAAAATAAAAAAATAGGTGATAGATTTATTCTTCATTCCAAAAGAAAATATATCAGTGAAAAAAAAATAGTAAGCTATAGATAAAAACCTAAATTGGTAACCTAACTTCCAAATGTAAAATTGTCACATTTAAAAAATAAAAAAATAAAAAAAAATACCCAAGACTCCTAATTTTGGAAAAAATTAGAATGCTAGATTTTTAAATTGAGAAAATCCAAGTTCTACTGAGCAATGGACAATCTTCCAGTTTTTGGAGCTTTGTTTTTTTTAGGTAAATGAATTGGATGTTGAGCTAAACATGCCCTTCACCAAGCATAGTGAGACAGATTTCTTTGAGTCAGTTTACCTGTTTTGCAAAAATTTGTATAAGGAAACAATTATTGTTTATATGCATACAAACATTATATGAGCTATCAGTCACTTGCTTGACAAAATAGTAAGAATCAATAACAGTTTATATGGAAACAAAAATATTTGGACGATGAACACGAAGAAGAGCATGAAGATGATGGAACACAGAACGCTACCAGTCACAAAAAAATTGTGGGTTCTAGAAATCTATCATCCCCTTTATTGGAAACTGAATCTGTATTTGTTCAATCAATGACCTCCGATTGCAATGTGAGTTCACGAACATATTTATCATGAACTTTTTTTTTTCTATCAAAGACAATACATATTTGAGTGAAAACGTTTTAGAAACACTATAAATCCCACTAAAAAAAAGAACAAATTTTCAAGAAGAAACATAAAATTTGTAACTGAAGAACAACTATCGAAATACAAGCAAATTAAAAGCAGAAAAAGGAGATGGCTGGATCTCTATCCAGATCCGACCATTGTTGGTCTTTACCATCCTTGACCATTGTCAAAATAGAGGGTTTTGAAACAGAAAAACAGAAAAAGGGATGTACTAGGAGATAGGGAGGGTGATGGATGGAGGAATCGATATGTGTAGAGAGGGGGAAGGAGTTTTGCAGGGGATGGAAGAGGAGCGAGGAAGAGATTAAATGCGATGATGGCGAGGCGATGACATCGCGGTGAAATGGAAAGGAGGTGACAGTGGCGGTGGCGAGGGGATGGCAGAGGAGACTGAGAAAGAGTAGACCATGAGAGACTAAGAAAGAGAGGAGATGAAGGCAATGGTAATGGCGATTGTTGGAAGTGGAGAGGGTATTGATGGCGAAAGATGATTGCAGAGAGAGGGCGCGAGTGAGAGTGAGTAATAGAGATGAGAGAGTGAGATAGGGGTTTAACCCTAATTTCTCTAGTTGTGGTGGAATCTTTTAACCCTCAAATTGAAAAACAGAGAGGTAGAGGGAGGGAGAGAAAAAGACGAACATGGAACGAAGACGCTGTGATGGTGATGCACGACGACAGAACGACGATGACAACACTCGGAGATGGTGATGCACGGTGATAGATTGACAATGAGAGACACTAAATTTGATGGAGAAGAGAGAGAGAGAGAGAGAGAGAGACTGCCGATTGAGATATGTGAGAAAGAGGCAACCCTAATTTTAATTTTAATATTTATATGTAGGTTTATTTTGATCTAAAGGTTAAAAAATATATAGAGTTGTCTTTCATCTGATGGCTGTGAATATCCCAATCCTGATTTATTATATATATATATATATATATATATATATATATATATATATATATATATATATATATATTTCTTCTTTGACATTTTATTATCGTGATATCATTAATTATTTTGTGTGAGTGTGTGTGTATATATATATATATATATAGTAAAAACAAATAATATCGAATGATTTCATTTCATTTCTTTTTCATTCCAATACCCTTTCAATACAATAACACACTACATATATATACACAAAAATAAGATAGGGCATGCATGAGCATTAATTATAGTGCACTGGAGATGGCGCATGGAAGAGAATTGAATGAGCATGGCAAGTAAACAGTGAGCTATGATCGTTGACTATAATCTAGAGGAAAACAACTCACGCCAACATTCCCCCTCAAGTTTATGCATAAATATCTTAGATACTCAACTTGTCAAGTGAGTTGTAGAAGTTTCTACTACATACAACTTTTGTAAGTATGTCTGCCAACTAGTCTTTGGATTTAACAAATGAAAATCGAATTATCTTGGCCTCAAGATTTTGTTTGATGAAGTGCCGGTCTACTTCCACATGTTTGGTCCAATCATGTTGGACTGGATTATGAGAAATTTCAATTATGGCTTTGTTATCACAGAATAGGTCTATTTCGCAGCTAGGTGCAAATCCAATTTCAGTTAGTAGTCTTTGAAGCCATAGGAGTTTACAAAGGCCCTTAACCATCCTACGAAACTCGGCTTCAGCACTTGATAATGCTACCACATTTTTCTTATTACTTCTCCATGTAACTAGGTTCCCTCTAACAAACATGAAATAGCCTGAGGTAGATTTTCTATCGGAGATATTTCTTGCCCAGTCAGCATCTGTGTAACCTTCTACTCGTAGGTGATTATTTTTTTGTAAACATAAGTCTTTTTCCAGGAGAGGACTTTAAGTATTGGAGAATCCGAATCACCATATTCATCTGATCTTCACTTGGATAGTGCATGAATTGGTTTACTACACTCGCTGCATAGGTGATGTTAGGCCATGTATCAGAGAGATAAATAAGTTTTCCAACTAATCTTTGGTACCTTCCTTTGTCTATTGGCACTTGATCTGGGTATTCTCCAAGCATGTGATTTTTTATTATTGGTGTATCTGCAGGCTTACAATCGAATAATCCAACTTTTGATGATAAATCTAGGATATATTTTAGTTGGGAAAGAAACATGTCTTGCTTCTACCTAGCAATTTCAATTCCCAAAAAATATTTGAGTCCTCCTAAATATTTCATCCCAAATTCTGTGACCAATTGCTCTTGAAGTCTTGCTATTTCCTCTGAGTCATCTCCTGTGATGATCATATCGTTTACATAGACTATCAAAGTTGTTATCTTACCCTGATGATGTTTTAAGAATAACGTATGGTCTGAGTTGCTTTATTGAAAGCCATATTTCCTCATTGCCAAGTTCAAGCGCCTAAATCACACTCTAGGATATTGCTTTAAGCCATACAAAGTTCGTTGTAGCTTACACATAATTTTAGCTTTATAGTTTGCAGTATATCCTAGAGAGACATCCATGTAGATATCTTCTTCAAGATCTCCATGGAAAAATGCGTTTTTAATGTCAAACTAGTGCAATGGCCAATCAAAATTTGTTGCGCAAGATAGTAGAACCCTAACAATACTCAACTTGGCCACAGGTGAGAACGTTTCTTGATAGTCTATGCCATAGGTTTGCGTATAGCCTTTTGCCACCGGTCTTTCTTTATACCTTTTAACTAATCCATCAGCTTTGTACTTGATGGAGAATACCTACTTACACCCCATTGTTTTTTGACCTTCTGGTAGGGGAACAAGAGTCCACGTCTAATTTTTTAGCAATGCCGCCATTTCTTTCTTCATAGCTTAGATCCACCTAGGGTCTTCCAGAACCTCTTCAATACTTGTGGCATTACGATGTGAGGAGAGTTCATTCACAAAGTTCTTGAGGGGTTCAGACAACTTCTTTGTAGAAATATGATTGGCAATTCGACATCTCGATCTTTGGTTCTCTAGTTCCGTAGAATATCTGTTTACTGGTTTGCCTCGATTGTGCCTGAAAGGTAATTCATAGCCAACAGCAGTATCTACGTCATTAGAAATGAGAGGTGTAGTAGGGGAGCTTTCCTTAATGATATTCTCAATAGATGGGACATTAGATATTAGAAAGTAGGGAGGTACTACTACTTCAGCATCTAGAGATGTCGGCTCTAGAACTTCTAGAGATGTAGGCTCTGGATTAGGTCCCTCTATGATAGACTGAGGAGCATTTGGTGTCGTATCAATGTCTTTAAACCAGTCAAATGTCAACCAATTCATTTCTTCAGATTTTAGAAATGTCAGCTCTAGAGCTTCTAGAGATGTAAGCTATGGATTAGGTCCTTCTATGATCATTTGAGAAGAATTCGATGTCGTATCAGTATCTTTGAACCAATCATATGTTTACCAATTCATCTCTTTTTCTCGTGTCTCCTCCTGAAGAGAAAAATTAGATGTGGCAGGAGAGTAGAAAGTATCGGATTGAAGTAACGTGACATCCATAGTCATACAGGTGTGTCGAGTTTTTGGGTCATAGCATTAGTACCCTTTTTGGTGTCTACTATATCCCAAAAAGAGACAATGAATGGTATATGGATCAAGTTTCGTGCGTTGGTTCTTGTGGAGGTGAACAAACGCAATACAACCAAAGACACAAGGTGGAAGTATCAGTACTGTGGGTAATGACACATAAGTTGACAAGGCCTGTAACGGAATTTTGAATCTAAGAACTTTTGAGGGCATGCGGTTAATGAGTTGGATGGCCGTGGTAACAGGATCAACCCAGTGGTGGTGGCTAGGTACGTGAGCTCCAAGTAACAGAGCTCGAGCAGTTTCGAGGATGTGGCAATTCTTTCACTTTGCAATACCATTTTACTGTCGAGTTTGGGGGTGTGAGGTCACATGAACTAGTCTATGGTGTTAGAAATAATCACAAAACTCTTAGTTCACATACTCTCCACCATTATTGGATCGAAGAGTTTGAATTTTAGCAGAGAACTGAGTCTGAATCATTGTATAAAATAATTGAAACACATGAAAAACCTCATTTTTATGTTTCAACAGATAAAACCAAGTCATTCGAGTACAATCATCAACGAATGTCACAAACTAGGGGACACCAGACATAGTAGATTTTGGAGAACGATCCCATACGTTAGAGTGAATCAGAGTAAAAGGAACATCGTTCTTAGTCATACTCAACGGATAAGTGACTCGATAACTTTTAGGTAAAATGCAAGTCTTACATTTAAAATCCAAAGTTGACAAACCTGAAAATAAATAAGGAAACACATGTCGCAGATAGCCAAACGACGGATGGCCTAACCAACGGTGCCAAAGCAAAATCTGTTCCACTTTGGCATCATTTGGGCATTGCATGTGGTATGCTCGGCCGACACTGAAATCTTCCATATAATAGAGCCCCTCCTCTTAGTACCACGTCCAATGATCTCTTTGGTGAGAATAACTTGAATAAGACAAAACTTAGGATATAAGATCACAACATAATTCAAGTCTTAAATAACTTGATTCACAGATAGTAACTTGTGAGAAAGAGAAGACACGAGTAAAGTATTAGATAATGGTAAGATTGGTGATAACATCACAGTCTCAATCCCTATTACTGAATAGATGCCTCCATTAGTATTGACAATGCTAGTTCGTCGTGGAGGGGAGTGCTGAGAAAAATCAGTTGCATCAAACATCATCCGATGCTCCGTAATCAATTATTCAAGCATTGCATGAAGACTTGTCAACAATGATCGATCTACCATGGTTGGGTTGTGCTTGATCTTATTGACCCTAATTAGATCGATACTGCCGAACCACCATGGCTCTAGGTTTAAATACACCATTGGATGAAGAATTTTTTTTTTCATTTATTTTTATTTTTATTTTTTTTAAAAGTGAAATGGTAATTTATTTATTTTTAAAAAAAAAAACGAGGTAAAAAAAAAAAAAAGGTAAACAAAGTGAAAAGGTTGAAATGGAAAGGATATAAAAAAAAATGTAAACAAGTTGAAAGGGTTGAAATGGTAAGACAACCGAATCCAACCTTGTCGGTGAAAAGTGAAAACAGATAAGGGGTCATAAGGTCACAATGCACAATGCACAATGCACTTTCAGAATGCACAATGCACTTTGTTTTAAAAAGTGTAGGGAGAGAACGAGTAAGTAGACTTTTTATGCACCTTGTTTTAGAAGTCTAGAGAGAGAAAGCGTGAGTATACTTTTTTTTTTTCCTCTCTTTTCCTTTTGATTTGTGATCTAACAAGAATGATGGTTGGTAAGGGTTTCGTGATATGATCGGACGGTGTCTGTGCGAAGGTGGTGGAGTGATAACGGCGGTGGGGCAGAATCAATGAGATGAGGATGGGATTTGGATCTGCAATGGCGAGATTTGCTCTGGATCTGTACAAGCAGCGACTGTGGATCAACTCCGGCGACTAGAATCGGCGGATCTGGGTGGCGGTTGAATTGAATCGGCGGTTTTGCACTGATTAAACTCTTGAGCTATGAGATCTCAAGACGAAGAATCTGGGTTGGTTTTTGTCATAAGGTGCTGCTGAATTTTCTGCAGAATTTGGGCAAAAAATTTGAAATTTTCTTCATTGTTTTTTGATTGGATCGGATTGATTCAACTGGGCTTTGATGCCATGTCAAAACAAATAATATCAAAGGATTCCATTTCATTTCCTTTTCAATCCAATACCTCTTCAATACAATAACACACTACATATATATACATAAAAATAAGACAGGGCATGAATGAGCATTAATTATAGTGCACTGGAGATGGCACATGGAAGAGCATTAAATGAGCATGGCAAATGAACAGTGAGCTGTGATCTTTGACTGTAATTTAGAGGAAGACAACTCACGCCAACATATATATATATATATATATATATATATATATATATATATATATATATATATATATATATATATATATATAATTTTGATATTATTCTCTCAATTTCATTTAAATATCTAGTAATTTGTTTTTTAAAAAAAGTCTCCCTATAATAATTTTCTGAATTCATCATTATAAAAATACTCTGTTGTTTTAGATAGACTTACACTAATGTTGCGTTGGGTGGCATATTAGAAAAAAAATATTTTTTTGGAGGACAATTTATAATTGTTTTTTGGGGGAAAATTTTATAATTTTACAAATCAATTTCGAGTCAACTAGTTTCTTCAAGTGTCACACACCCAAACGCTAGTTACGGACCATAGAATAAGAGTAACTCTTTGTCCTAGTCAAAATAGATAACAACCATTTTGTCTAATCAAATGAAGGAACACACAGTTGCAACATGCTTGTATCACTTTCGCCAAATTGCTGAGCTCTGATTTCTCGACCTATATCTACTTGGATCTCTATAGGCTCCTCAAATTGTTGATGCTCAAATTTCATGATAGTTTATCTTTCATCTCTATATATACATATTATATAAATGAAGAGTTCTTCTACTATTCATTTGCATATGTAAAATTACATATTTGTCCTCAAATTTGCGAAAACTAAAGATAAATTTTTTCTTTTATCTTTCATATGTATAAGGTTGCTTTTGGGGAATGTAATTTAAGGAGGGATTACACTTCGAAAATGAATTTACAATTTTTTTTTCAATAATCCATTGTTTGGGTACTATTAAAAAGGATATGCAAAATCCATTAAATTCGCAAAATGAATTATCAAAGGAGGAAAAATGGATTTCCAAATTCTTTCAAAATAGGTGTTATTTCCTAATCCTTTCAACAAGCGGTTTCACTTTTCGGGATATGCATAATTAAAATGATATTTTTAAAATGATATTATTAAAATAGGTATAAAAATAGTATAATTAAAATAATATACTTAAAATGATATTATTAAAATAAGTATAGAATAATACAATTAAATTTATATAATAGGCATACAATAGGAATAAAACTAGTATAATTAAAATAAGTATAAATTAGTATAATTTTATACTATAATTAAAATGGTATTATTAAATTACTAAAATAAAAACTATATTATTAGGTATATTTTCATATTTTCTATTATTAAAATTTAATGGATTTCAAAATTTTACATATAAATACTTGTCTATCAAAATAAGGAAATTATAAAATTATACATTCAAATTCTTCATCTAAAAAAATAATCTAGACAAGGAATTTATAATCGAAGGGATTTCAAAATCCAAAATTTTGAAATCCCATCATTTACAAATTCTATGGATTTATCAAATTTCTTATCCAAATGCAACCTAAGTAAATTTATAAATTTGAAGAAAGACATTTAATATTTCTATATATTATAGTAATAATATATATGTCAACATAGATAAGTTTTTCGTATAATAATTTTATACACAACGTAAATTTATAAATTGCACTTAAAAATTTAAAAAGTCAGTGTACTCATTTTTGTATTACTTTCTTAAAAGTAATACTATTTGGTATAAAAAAAACTCAAATTATTTAATAAAAATATAAAAAATATAAATATTTTAAAAAAAAATACGTAATCACATATATAAATACAAATATGTCATTTAATTTTTTTAAGTAGTTTTAAAATACATTTTGAAAATAATAGATGATATTTTTCACTCTATTTAGAACAAAATTTATATTAATTTGATATTTTTGATAGTTATAGATTTATCTTTTTGTACTTTCATGATAATTATAGATTTTTTTTTCTACTTTCATAATATTTATAGGTTTTATTTTTTTGTACTTTCATACATTTGGTAGGATTATTATTATCATCAATCATTCATTTTTTTTTTAATTATAACATATTAAATAAATCAACAATGTTACCTAACTGAGATTGAAATTCATGTAACCTACTACTATTATATGGTTTATTTGGTCATCTTAATTGTGTCATTTTCAAATGTGTCGTTTATTGAAAATTATCATCTCAATACTTTGTTGCTAAATTTATTTCGTTAACTAGTTTGTTTGTCTCATTTTTTTTTATTTTTTTATTTTTATAACACATAAAAAAACAATATATATAAGGGCGTGCGAGGTAAACAATTTCAAAATCGCAGTTCTTGTCTATAAAAGTATCATTTATCTTTCGCTCATGTTATGTACACATGCTTATTAGTAGTAGTAGAGGTGTAAATCAGTTGGTCGGATCAGGGTTGAAGGATTTTAGTTAACCAACCCAAAGAAAAATTCTGACAGATCCCCTGACCGAAACCGACTGTGTGGCCTCATTACCCTGATCTAATTCAGGGTTGGTCAAGTCGGTCAGTTGTTAGGTAACAAAAATTAAAAAATAAAGATCAAATACTAAAAATTTGCAGATCTGAAAAATTTGTAGATCTGAGACGGAGATAGAAAAACAATAAACATATTAAAGAATTTAAAAAAAAAAAAAAACTTACGGATAGTTAGATCAAAGTAGGAGACAGAGAAAGAGCAAAAGCCATCGACGGCGATGAACAACAGCGCCGTGGGAATCATCAAGGGCGATATTATTAGGATTTCATAGACGTATGATTATTAGATGATGAGATTATTACATGACGCCGAAATCATCGACACAGAAATAATTAAGGAATCATCTATTAGGGTTTGATAGATGACTCTGGGATTGAGAGAGAGAAAGAAGGAGAACGACGCTAGAGTTGGAATTTAGAAATGGAATGATCTGAATATGATTGTAGTTATATTTATATATAGAGTCTTTTCGTAATATGCTATGTTTTAGAGGATATTTGGTAAATATATATTATTAGGGTTTAAGGTTCGGGTAGGTTCGGATGCATCGGGTATGGGTAGATAGATACCCGTGACAAAGTGTTTCTGGGTTTGGACAGGTTGGGTTCTGGTGGAAGAAAAAAAACTACTCATAACTTACCGACCCCGTGATCGGGTCGGGCTGGTCAAGTCGGATTTCCAAGTGACATTTATACCCCTAATTAGTAGACATGATAAATTCCAATTGCACTATATTTTGTGCTTTTTTCTTTTTCTTTTTGCCTTATCATTGTTTTAACTAACTATAACCTTCTCATTTCTTTACATAAAGTAACTTCCATTAATTGTTTTAAACAATTTTCGACATTTAACATTATAAGAAATTAGAAATTTTTATATATCATATTTCTTCATTGATTTATATATATATATATATATATATATATATATTCTCAATGTGATATTTAATGAACAAATAATGTAAATCCCTTTACAGATCTAATACTAATACTTAAAAGTGGAAGAAGAGAAAAGGTTTTAATGAGATTGAAGAATGGCTCTTTCAAGGCTTTTGGTAAGTTCTTACATATTTCTTTTTATTTTTATTATTTTATAATATCAAATAATGAGTGATCTCACTCAATTTCTTCATCTTTTTTGAATTTTTCCCCTAATTAATACACAAATATATATTAAGTTTCTTGATTTATATTTTAAATTATTTAGAAAAAAATAAGTATGGTTCAAAAAAAAAAAAAAATTCACCCAAAAAGAAATTAGATATAATATAAATTAATTGAAATATAATTTGTTAAACTTGCAAAAATTGATAAGATTAATTCTAATTTATGGTTATTTGTTTGTTATTTTATAATATATTAGTAAAAGCTAATTTGTAAAATAATATTTCTATTTTATGACTATTTATATAATTTTTAATAATATATTTATTTTTGATATTTATAAAATAGCATTACTCAAAAAAAATTTATGCATCCACTTTCGAATATTGGTACCAAAATAACCAAATAATATGTATTTGATGCTTTGATATTAAGAATTTATTATAATTTTTTATAAGTTCGCGCAATACTTGAGTCTAAACTAGTATATTAAATAAAAGAGAGAACAGACACTTGTCTCGTACATACTCTCCATCTACCATACCTTTTAAAGTACGGATCTTGAAACTTGACCTTCTCTCTCTCTTTGCTTTTATTCTCATTTTCATCCAAATCCCTAATCAAAATATTATTTGGATTGGAGTAAATACATGTTTTTTGGTTAAGGTAAATCATTGTTCAAGAGCCATTTCTGGATTTATGCTCTTTCAAATGACTCTTAGGGTGTTGGTTGGGATGATGGGGAAGAGTAAGAAATAGAAAAATGAAAATATAATATTTTTATTTATTGTGAAAGGAAAAATATTTTTCTTAGTATTATTTTTTAAAAAAAGAAAAATAATAAGAAATATAGTCCATGTAATTTATAATTTTGTCCTCCTATATTATAAAAAATAAATTAAAGGTTCTATTATTTATCAAATGTATATTTATCCAAAGTTAAATAGTCTCATCCCAGTTATGAATAAACATATCCAAACACAACACACTCACTTAATAGGGGCATAAATAACATGATTCAATCTCTTCAAATATTAAAGGGTATAGTTCTCAAATATATATATATATATATATATATATATATATATATATATATATATATATATATATATTTACCTATTTATTATTAATTTATTTTTTTTGTCCTTACATAACCTTAACTATGATGTCCACTTTGCTGGACACCGAAATCCGGCCTTCGGCCATTGAATTTGGGCTGCAATCACGGGGCATCCGGTGGCTACACCACCATTACCCACTGCATCAAATACAAAATTCATATCTAGTTAACTTGATAGATTCAATCCAGTCAGTCAATATTAACTAAAAGACTAAAAACTAAAAAAAAAAAATATTGAAAGGACAATCTAAGTAGTTTCTCCGACATTAAATTACCAATGAACAAACAGTAAAACAAGATGAAGAATCTTTGCTAATTAAGAGGAAACCAATTTGAGATTCATTACACATAATAAAAGAGAATACATACATCAACAGCTGCTCGAATCTCTGAAGCTAATCCCTGTGGTCATTAACTTGCTTCCCCAAGTTTAAGGGAAATTCATCAAAATTCTCAGAAAAGCCATACTCCTCGGCCATCCCCTTCAAACACTGATAAACATGGTACATAGAAGGCCTATCCTTAGGCCTAGACACCACACAAGAACAAGCAATCCTAAGAACCTGAAGAACCTGATCATCGTGTCCTTTCCCACAAAGACACTTCTCGATCGAATCCTTAATCGTTCCACTCGCCGAAAGCTGATTCACCCAATCCACGAGGCTACCCTTAAACCCCCCACCCTCCGCCATCACTTCAAGCGGCCTCTGCCCTGTCACTACCTCCAAAAGCACCACCCCGAAGCTGTAAACATCTCCTTTCATGGAGGCAATCATCGTGCTAGAGTATTCAGGCGCCACATAACCCAGTTCACCCAAATCGCCATTCACAAAGGAGCTATCTTTAGAATCAGCCGAAGAAGCTATAAGTCTGGCCAAGCCGAAATCGGTAATTCGAGCATCGAAATCATCGTCCACTAGAATCACGTTTGAGCTTATGTTTTGGTGAAGGTAAGGGGGTTGGCATCTATGGTGAAGCCAAGCTAACCCCCTTGCTGCACCCACACTGATTCTAATTCGGGCAGGCCAATCGAACAAGGATTGACCATCCCTATGCAAAATTGAATGCAAACTCCCATTCACCAAGTGTTTATACACCAAAAGCTTCTCATCTTCCACTACACAAAATCCTAATAAAGGGACTAAATTAGGGTGCCTGAGTTGTCCTAACCTGTTCATCTCGGACCTAAACTGCTTGTCGTTAAGCTTACAAGCACTCAATTTTTTGATTGCCAATGCTGATCCATCCGGCAACATTGCCTTGTAGGAAATCCCTGTTCTTGTTGTAATCATGAGATTCTCATCGTCGAAATTGGAGGTGGCCTCCAGTAGATCTGTCAGCTTCACCTTGTTGATGGGTTTCTGGAACAATATGACCTGAACAAGCCTGTGCGCCTGCAATTTCTCAACCCAACTGCTTCCACCTTTGCCATCAACATAGCCGCTGCTCATCTTCTTCTTCTTCTTCTGCAGATTCGCCTGCACAAAGAACCACCACCATAGCCCAAAAGCAAGTAGCATGGATCCTACCGCACCGAGCACACCAGCTGCAATAATAATCGCAAGGCTTTTGTTGCTCAGACCACCACATTTCGATTTCAATGGCTTCCCGCACAACTCATCGTTCCCCCCAAGGTCTTCTTTCGAAAATTTTGACAAATCCATGGGGATTGAACCCGAGAGATCGTTATTCGCTACTGAGAACCTCTTGAGCCGATCGAGCTGGCCGATTTCGTACGGAATCGAACCGGACAATTTGTTTCCACTCAAAATGAGATTGTTCAAGAACTTGCAATCGACGATCTCCGGAGGGATAGGACCGGAGAGAGAATTGCCGGACAGATCTAGGGTGACCAAGTAAGGCAACCAGGAACATATTTGGGGAGGGATCGAGCCGGAAAGAGAGTTACCGGAGAGATCTAGGAACTGTAGACTGCGGCAGAACCGGAGGGAGTTGGGGAGCTGACCGGCGAGGCTCATGGAAGGGAGCTGGAGGGAAATGAGGCGGTTCTCCTTCTCGTTCCAACAAGCGACGCCGATAAGCTTGCAGACGAAGGTAGCGGAGGTATTGGTGAAGGCCCACGACGAGAGCTTGTCGAGTGGATCGGCGAGAGAGGCTTTGATGCCCTGGAGACACTTAACGTCGTCTTCGACGGAATGGGATGGGGCGGGGAGGGAGAACAGGAGGAAGATGACAGAGAACAATGCAGTAATGGTGGTGGCCATAGCTGTGTAGTGAAGCTAGGGTTAGGGTTTGGGGAGGAAAATGGCGGAGCCGCGGAGAATGGGCAGTGTGGTACTGTGGTCAGTGACTGTTAGGGAGTGAGAACACAGAGACAGAGAACACCTATTAACAAGGGAGAAAGAAAGACAGAGCAGTGCAGCCTTTGACTACAGTCGACGCTACATTAGTAAAACGAAGATCAGAAAATTACACTTTGCCCCCGTTATTTGTCATATGTGAGGAATTTACGCCCATCCATTTCTTTTAGGGCAATTACTGAGCAATCCCGTTTTGATGTGGAAACTATCGAATGAACTCAAGAGGTTTTGTTTGTACCGATCGGTCCTGCAGAAAATTTATGGATAAATTTACTCTATTAAAGGAACGATTACATTTCATATCTTGCATATTGACCTGAAAACGCGGAAGAAGATTACTTATATGTGAGGACTCAATTGTAAACGAAACAAGAATATTTTATGCCAATTGTAATGTTTGATCCATAATTGATTTGTACAACAATGATTTACAAATAATTATCTTCAAAATGAAATATTAATCTTCTATTTTAGGTATATAGATTTTCTTCTATTTAGATGTTACATGTAACATCCATGTAAATCCATGATTATGTGTATGTTGAATGTAACATTCAAATAAATGAAAAAGCGCTATCATGTTTTGTGTCACATCTGATCATTACCCACTATTTTCTTGCGTGTTGAATGTAACATTGCGAATATTATATTTTATCGTATATTACCGTGTACCACCTGATTGCTCCCATTTAAATTGTTATTTCATAACGTGTCATAGAAAAAGCCGATTTGAAATGAAACATTTAGGTACACACATCCTATATTCACTCCACAATTTTAAAACCTTTCATATTCCCTCCCGATCAAAAACCCTCCTGCTCTAAAACCCCATTCCCCATCTGCTATGTTCTAACACTTGGTCCATCGCTCTCCATCAAACAACAATGGTAACCACCAGACAGAAGATGAAGACTAAAAATCCTAACATTGCGAACGATCCTGTCAACTTCTCTGACTCAAGTAATACATACTTATTGAATATTTGATGAAGATTCCACCTTTTACGATTCAAATACGACAACTATCTCCATCTTTACCTGTACAAAATCAAAATTTTATGGCATGCAAACATATATTGCACGATCACTGAAAATATACGATTACTTTTTTATTTTGGTGCATGCCTATTTGTCTATTGTAGTGTGGTAATGTTTAATGCTCATATTCTTCCTGTCTCGTTTGTGTATTCGTCTCGTTGTTATTATTTTACATATATTTCGATTCCGCGATTTAGTATGTCAATATGTGTGTGTAATCGTCAAATACATATATATGTATTTTTGCTCTCATTATGTATGTTTTGATTCGGTACACAATTGATTGTGTTGTGTCTCCTCATCCATGTTGAATGTAATATCTGCATAATCAATCCGTTATATGCGAATATGGTTACCGATTTGTCTTCCTCATTTGTGTTGAATGCAACACCTTCATTAGAGTCAAACTGTAAGACCTCAATCGTAGCAGGTACGTCATTTTAGTGATATTTTAGAGTAATGGTGAAAATTCGGGGTGAAACTAGGACAATTAAAAATTCAAATAGAAAGTCTAGGGGTCAAATTGAAAATATAGAAACAGTAAATCCCAATTTAGGGAGGTAAATTGACATTTAACATTTATATGAAACTTTCAGGGGGTGAAATTGAAAATCTTAGAAACTTTTAAAAGTTGAAAAGGATTAAAATCAAGGTTTAAAGGAAATTTGGGGGGGGGGGGGGGGAGGAAAGAGCAATTAATGAAAAATATTTTTTTATCATTTATACATACCCACAAGCCGGCGGTCAGAGAAAACACATGGCCGGCAAGGAATCAGATAAGAGGAACGATGTGGCACGCTTAGACAATTCGAATACACTAATTTCATGCACCAGTAATGATCAAAAAACAAAATCCCATGATCAAGAATCCAAAATCCAAAAATCTGAAAATCCAAAATCTAGAGAGAGAGAGAGAGCAAGTTGGAGTTTGGGGTTTGAAAAGTGATCGCCGGCGAGGCAGGGTGTTTCGGTTACAGGGTTGTGGGCGTGCGTGGGCGTTCGGTGGTCGACGGAGAGGGTGGTTCGGCATAGGTGGTGGGTGATCGTCGCCGGTCATTCGGTAAGCATTCGGTAATGGGTTCGGCTCGTCGTCAACTGCGTTTGTGTGTATGTGTACATGTATTCTTTGTCCATCGCTCAGTCCGTTGTTATATGTGTGCGTGATATCTGTCCGTTCGATAGAGAGGTCGTTCACTCCGGTGGTGTGTTATCGTCGTGAGGTTGTCGTTGGTAGGACTGCTGTGTTCGGACAGAGGTTGTGCGTGAGTGTGATCTGCTCGGGTGTTGCGAGTGTGGGTGTTGATCGCCATGATGAAGATTGGCGGAGAGTTTTGGTCGGCGGCGAGAATTCTCCAGCGTCGGTGGTCGGGATCGCAAACTGAGACAGAAACAGAAACAGAAACAATGGGCGCAACAGGGACGGAAAAAAAAAAAAAAAAAAAAAAAAAAAAAAAAGAGAAAAAAAAAGAAGAAAGAAAAAAAAAGGAAAAAAAGAAAAAAAAGAAAAAGAAGGAGAAATTGCAAAAACCACCCCAGAAAAATCCAAAACCCATCTCATGGTCGCCAAACGTTTCAGAAATAGGTGAAACTTCAATCGATTATTAATTCTCGTTAAATTAAATTTTAGTTAGTGTTACAAATCCTAAAATCATAATAATTTTGTAACGATTAATTAATTTTAAGTACGTGGTATATAAAATTAGTAACGATTCAGAATATAGGGTCTATATTGCTTGATTAGGATGTTTTAGATAAGATATTAATGTAGAATCTGCCACTATTAGGTTCACAGGCACTGACGTCCAGATAAAGTACGGGCAGTGTCAGTTTTGCAAAACAGATATTGAGGTGAGTGTACTGTCTTCTTGCCAAACTATTTTTCTATATATATATATATACGATGGAATATGTGATTATTTAAACTGTATGAATTTATAAATGATATGGATCAAGTAGGATTTGAATGAGTCGGTAAACTGAATTTCGATAGTTTTAAAAAAGAAGCTGAAAATGAATTTCCTATGGATTTGGTGAAATTAGACGGTGTTTTTAAAAAGTGAATAGGAAACATCTAATTTTCTAAAAATACCCGGTTTTCTAAAAATAAATAAATAAATGGTGGAAAAGTGGTTTTGATAAAATCGGACGTTTTCTCTGAAAGAAGATATGAAATATGATTTTTGAATTTAAAAGCTAGTTTTGAGAAAAGTGGTAGACGTGGTGATTTGACAATGTTGAGTAGGTGATATTTATTGAGTTGTGATTCGATGATACTGTATTTGATTTTGACGATACCATGGCTGTTCTCCCCGAAAGAGGTGTGGATTATATTTCTCCCCGTAAGGGGTGTGGATTATACTTCTCCCTAAAAAGGGGTGTGGATATTTCGTAGGAAGGCATTCCTATGAATGTTACGGTACCGTTGCAAATCCCGATTGTGAGGTTAAAACGATCACTAGGGCTGGCCAGCGTGTGTGTGTTGGAGGAGTGTGTTTAAGATTGATGCTTGAGATGTGGTGTTTTACATATATTGGTTGATTTGATATTATTTATTATGATGATTGGTAGGATTTTATGCTAGATGGAACTTATCTATATCCCTTTATTGTCATTTTTTATATACTTGTGCTTGATCCATACTAAATTGTGGAAATATTTAGAACATATTAATATTGAAAAAAATGTTTTACTCAGAAGGCAGTACACTCGCAGGTACAACGGCTAGGAGTCGGTCCCCTACTGGCACTAGGTAGAGCTATGTGATGGAGTCATGTGGACGATTGAGAGAAGCGGTCAAAGGCGAACCGTAGAAGGTTCAGGGATGAATACTTCTAGTTAGAAAAAAAAAACTTCGGGCTGGGTGCGCCCCCCATAATAGATGTATGTATTATACAGTGGGTGTATTTTGTCATTTCTATTAGGCATATTTGGGTTGTGGTGATGTCATGCTGTAGTAATGCCAGCCCCGGGATGATGGGTGTTCGGGACGGGTTGTGACACAAACAATTGTTCTTTCATAGATGTTGAATATAACATCTAGATGTGTGCATTATGTTGAATATAACATTGTCAATGTTGGTGCTTTCTGAAAAATGTTTTATATGTTGAATGTAACATCTTATGAAATTTGGGCAGACGACTCAATACCAGGGACCAATAGTGAACATGACACATTGACAAGTAGCTCAGAGACTGACGGTAGTAAAAAACTAAACTACTTTTGTTCACATGTTGTGATTGTGGCAAACGTTACAATAACTAGAACGTTGTTTCCCTTATTCATACACTTCCCGCAACCTTGTACAATCAATGAGTCAAGCACAATCATCTAGCCCCATAAAATATTGTTCAAACTTGTCGCAGTTCTATTCACTCATCCATAATCTGCTCCTTTGGGACCAACATCCGGACTATCTACGAAGGAAACCATTCTGGAACACAATCAATGCTTTGTGCATTGATCGAGAAGCGATAGTCTTGTTCCACAAGATTGACAATTTCTTGATAAACATCATATTCTCGTATCAGTCTAGGCAAGAAGCCTTCAAGCTTGGTCCAAGGTATGTGAATTTTATAAGCAATAATGAACAACTTATAATTGGATTGACTATTGGACGTGTGCCAATCCTCGGCCTTTATGCGAAGAATGTGAGTGTTTGGTCCTGAGATACTAGGATTTGGATACGAACTAGTTAAAATTTGTTCAGATTGAAGGTCCAGTGTGGTCTATGCTCAAAAGGGAGGAGGAAAAGAATATAAAACGTCCATTTTCTTTGTTTGCATTTGTTGTTAACTTGTTTTTTTTGCCAACAACGGGCAGGCAGTAACAGTCTCAAACATTATGTTGTTTAGAATTTAGAAAAAATGGATATATATATATATAGGCTGAGCATATCCACTCAAACTTAATATCATTGATTGATTCTAGGTACCAAAGACCATCTTTTGTCATTGGTTGCATGATAGCCTTGCAGGTTAATTGACCTTATATATTTAGTTTTTTTTTTTTGAATAAATACATTTGCGTTTGTTGAAACAATTGTACTAACATTTGCATTTGATTGCTTCTATCTATACTAGAGTTAATTTTATCCCTCATTGGATAAAATGGGACATGTTAACTCTTATGAGGGTATGTTGTTGAATATAACATTTATATACTATGAGTATGTTGGTAATAATCTTTGTTACTATGTCCGGGTATTAATCTTTGTTACTATGTCCATGTTGAATATAACTTCTATTCCTAATGTGCACATGTTGAATATAACATCAGTCTATTGTTCTTTCCATGTTAAGTATAACACCTCTTTCATCTATGTAAGTGTTGAATGTAGAACCAATATGTTATTATGTACATGTTGAATATAAAATTAGGTCAAGGGTGATGATGTGAAGGAGCTGATATCGGAGACCAAGCAAGTGATAGTGCTTCTTGTTTATGGTTACACTAACGTCGATTCTTTCGATTAACAAGACCAACCAAAAGACAAGGAAATGGTATCTCCCGGTGCTATTATTCCATCATTTGACCTGCAAATATCGCAACAATTCAATGAAATATTGGTTGAATTTTGTGGAGGATCACAAAATTTAATGGAATTGGTTGAGCACAACCAAAGACTTTCGCAAGAATGTGAGGAGTTAAGGTTGTCGCGGAAGAAATTCAAGAAGAAGATAAAGAAAAAAATAAATATATTAAAGGCTCAAATAGAGGAAACTAAGGATGAAAAGATATGAAATTATTGCACATGATTCTCTCCCGTTAATGCCACCACCACAAAAAAGAACAACGAGGCGGAGTACTCGTCATAAAATTGAAACAACAACCCATACATCGCTTATCAAAAATGTCAAAAGTCACGTCAGAACACGAAAGACTGGTGAGAGGTCTGTACATAAGTATGAGGTTCCTGTGAAATGTCCATGATAGCTAAAGTTAAAAAAAAAAAAAAAAAAAAAAAAAAAAAAAAAAAAAAAAAAAAAAAAAAAAAAGAAAGAAAGAAAAAGAAAAAAGATGACATTCCATCTCCGATCAATCCAGTCAAGGACATTGTCATCTATACGAGTGAGCCTTGAAAATCAGCAAAAGGTGACATTAAGTGAAGTGCTTGCCTAATGCCTGCCTGATTTCTCTCCAAGATTCTTTCCAAGAAACTATAGATTCTGATATTTTCCTTTCTCTTCTCGTTCATCCATGACTACTACTAGTACTGGGGAATTACCTCAGCCCCTTTCTCAGTATGTTCATGATCCTCTTCCTTTATCCTCTAATATTTATAACTTTCATCATCAACCTTCTTCTCAGGTTACATTTTCTCAAAAGTATTTTTTGATTTTATTGCAAAAGAAAGATCATGTTCTTCCCAAAAAACTTGTACAATTCTTTCGTGGTGAACCAATCATTTTATTCTTGGATGATGAAGTGTCCAAACTTTCTTCTCCATTCAAATTTACTCTTATGGGTAAATTTACTCATGGAAGACCTCCTTTTGAAGCTATCAAGAAAATGTTCCATGCACTGTCCTTGTCTTCTAGTTTTGAAATTGGATTTATGGATCAAATGCATCTTTTAATTCAACTTTATTTGGAGGAAGATTTTAAGATATTATGGACAAATGATCAATAATATATTCATCATTATCCTATTCATATGTTTAAATGGACCCAAGATTTTCGAGCCAACGTTGAATCTTCTTTGGTGCCAATTTGGGTGCAATTTGAATACCTCCCAATTCATTTTCATAACAAGGAGGCTTTGTTCTCTTTGGCTTCTGCCATCGGAACGCCTCTTAAACTTCATGTTGCTGCTTCACATTTGTCCAAGCCAAAGGTTGCGAGAGTTTGTATGGAAGTTGATTTACGGTGTCCCCTAATTAAACGCATTTGGATTAGTAGTGGTTTAAAGAGATTTTGGCAGGCCATTTCTCATGAATCTGGCCCTTTGTATTGCAATGATTATTTCAAAGATGGTCATCCTGAATCCGATTGCAATATTAAGAATCCTTTTATTTTCTATTGGAAAGAGAATTTAGTCTTTGTCCTCATTACTAAAAAACAGTGCATAACCAATTCAGCTAAGAAAGATCAATCCAAAGTTTTGGTTTCTAATTCGATGAAAATCCCTCCTTCTAATCCTTCCTCTAAGGCTCTCAAGGTGTTTCCAAAATGGTTCTCTGAAGAGTATACAAAGGATTCAGACAATGAAGACTCCGATTTTACAGTTCCTTATATTCCAAAATCAGCCAGAAAGCCATCCTCTAATCCTAAGCCTTCTTCTTCCAAAGATTCTTATTTGATTGATAAAAATCCTTCCAACCGTATTGTTTTAGCTGAATCCTAGTTGAAAACAACCCTTGATGCTCAAATTCCTGATCCAAATTTTGATAATCCTAATGTTCTTCAGTTTGATATGAATTCTAACAATCAACCAAATCTTTCTGCTAAGGTCATTTTTCCAGCCAAAACCTATTCTCCATCACTTTTTGAATTGCCAAAATCTAATTCATCTAATTCCAATGATCTTTCTATTCCAATTCATCCAATTCTACCATCTTCCAATTTTGGCAATTGAGCAGTTATGACAGTTAAAATTATCAGAATCCAAAGTGCTAATTCTCATTCCAATTTTTCAAAAATCCCTTCCTCTAATGACCAATTTTTGATCCAAAAGTTCACCCTTTCTCCTAGAAGAGTTAGTAATGATTCAGTGACTCTAGAACCTGAAGATATTGAATGGATTATTCCAAAAATGAAAAATCAAGCCAGAAGAATATTTCAATCCAGTGTGGTTGCCAGATCTAGTTTGAAAAGTACGGTTCATTCTTTTTTACCTCACCATGATTAAAGGCCTTATTTGGAATAGTAAGTGCAGACACCGCATTTTGTCCTACCAAGTTCGTGTCAAATCGAAAGTACAAGTTTAAATAAACTTTAAACTGAGGTTTAAAAGAAATGAATTTCTACCTTAGATCACATTGGATACTACCCCCCCCCCCCCCCCCCAAAAAAAAAAAAAACACATAAAATTGTCAATTTGACTAAATTCGATATAAGCAAAAGTTTCGGGTTAATCTCAAAATTCCTAAAGTTAAGGGGGACTAAAATGAGATTATTAAAGGTTGATTTTCATGAAAACGCCTTCAATATGAATAAAAATTAGTTACTACCTTTCAACTTAGGACATTTCACCAAATAACCTTTGTTACCTGTTTTGACTCTTAAAACATTTAGTATCACCACTTTTGTCTTCTTGACACCAAAAACACTTTTCTATTTTTTTTTCTAATTTAAAGCAATAATCCTCCATAAATCAAGCCTAAAACCTTGATCAAACCCAAGAAACTATCATGACAAGTATAGTTACCCAAAGTAACTGGTACTTAAGACTCATTTCGAAACCAACCAAACCGAAGTCATCATGATTAGCATTCAAAGCCCATCACATCAAGGCCCAATAAAGCATTTAATGACTCATTAAATGAGCATTAAATGCCAAGATATTTTCAAGATATTTCCTACCAATATATTTAAGGAAGAAACCAAGTTACTTGAAAAGTAACTAACGGATACAAATCTAACCGATTCGGTTTTCCATCAAATCAAGCAGTAAATGAGCTATCAAATCAAACCTCCCATCAAGTATTTAATGCCTTGAATGACCTTGGGAGACTACATTCAAGATATTTAGATATTTTGAGCAAAATATCTCAAGGAAACCAAGTTACTTGAAATGTAACTAACTGATTACAAGACTAATCGAACCAGTTCTATTCCATTAAAGGGCATTTAATGCCCATCAAATCAAGTGTAATGATCAAATATTAAATGCAAAATGACACATGGAGACAACATTCTTTGAACCTCTAAAGCATTAAATGCAAAGTAATAGAAATAGTTTTAGTAGCTAGTACTTAGCAAACAAACCGAACTGAAAAGTGTCACATTAAACAATAAATATCCCATGTGCTAGCCAATCATAGCCAATCATGAGTAATGATTACTAATGATGACCAATAATTACCAATCATGAGTAATGATTGACCACCATTACCTAAGATATTTTAAGATTTTGTAATCATTACAAAATCTTAGTGAATCTTCAAGATTCATCCAAAACCATCAAATTACAAGACATCCAATGGTCACTCCTAGACCAAACAACCTCTAAGGAGTAGGCTAGGATACCTTGTATATTGGCCAATATGTAGGGTCCTTGAGCCTATAAATAGGCAGTCTGTTTTCAGAATTTAAAGGGCTTGATCCAAGACTCTCTCTTTAGTCTCGAATTTCTTTCTCAAGTCTAGGGAATTCTTAAGCCTTCTATTCTAAAAACACCCCAAAATTCTATCAAAATAACTTCCTAAAGGTGTTCTTGAGGATCTTGGAGAAAGATCTCAATAAGTTATCGAAGAATGATTGAGAACAACTGAGAAGATTAAAGAATGAGAAAAAGGAAATCAAGAAACAAGTTAGTCTTAAATACCGTTAAACTCCCTTTGATTTAGTATTCTTAAACTCCCTTCAATTTAGTCTTAAATACTTTTATATTGCTTGTATATAGCATGTTTGTTTAGTTCTTAAATTCATATTCCATGTACATAGTGTATATATCAAGAAATAAGTCAAAAACGTCAAAAACATCAAAATATGTAAAAACATCCAAAATATGTCAAGAACGTGAAAAACATTTGAAAAACATGACAAAACATCAATCACACCATGAGTTGTGCATAGAATCTTTGATTCTCTCAAGAACACATGAAACTGAACTCCAAAAAACTCAAAACAAAACCTCTAATTATTGGCTGCTAACCACTAACTACTAACAACTGACTTTGCATTTCTACAATAGTTTAGATCACTGCCTCGCACTAAGTCATCAGGCTTGTGGCTAGCACTACACATATATATACACACTACTCCATCGAGACCCTTATGGCAAAAAATTCGGAATAAAGGGAGGACCTCTATTTCTTCGGGGATAAGTGTGCACTTTTTTCAAAAAAGTTTTCATTTTTCTTAGTTGCGAGTAGGATTGTCACATATACTATATATTGTTTTTCTTTTTTAACTAATAACTTAAACCTAAACACTAAACTTTCCTAAGTGAGTTCAGTTGGAATGTTCTTGACAAAATCAAAAGTGAATATCCACATATCATCAGTGCGATTAATGTCCTTATCTCATAAAAATAAAGAAAAAAAAAACAAAAAAGTCATCTTGAGATGATCTACGTGCTGACCTGATTCTCAGCTACTTGAGATACGTAGGAAACCCACGTATGGGTTTGGTCACCTGTCTAAATAAAAAATAAGTTCATCTTGAACAGTTCACACAAATATTATTCCACTCAACGCAGCCAAAAAAAATTCAATCTCATCGTCTTCTTCTCTGTTGAAAACCCTAAAAACCCCTCAATCCCCTGTGTTCTTATACACTCTAAACTCACACACACATACGCCGAAAACGTTTGTGCTTTCTTCACAAAAATGTCGAGCAAAGGCTCTAGCGATGACTCACGTTCTAAGACTACTAGTACATGTATCTACTACTACATGATTTAGTTAGAAAAAAAAGTGTGATATTTGTTACATGTAGCGATTATTGAAGCGTTCCCTGAAACTTCTTAAATAATTGTTAGATGTAACAATATTCAACGATTTCTTTCTAAAACTCCCCTATATATAATTTTGTCTTATTTTTTACATAAAATATTTATACATGTAACTAAAATATTACCCATTTTGGTACTATTTCTGACTTATATGTGTGATTCTATCATTTTTGTGAATAAAAAATAGTCACGTGTAACTAATATTATAGAAATACTTATCATTATGCACATGCAAAATGTATTCGAGACAAGTTACTAAATATATGAAAACATAAATACATCTAGTAACATGCATCTCAGAAACATGTAACTAAAAAATTTGCAATATTTAATATTTCTATACATATAACTGAAAATAAATCAATGTATTTCATAGAAATATATCTATATATCAGAGATATGTAACTAAAAAGTTTACAATATATCACATTTTGGAAACATATAACTGAATATTACCTATTTTGGTGCTATTTTTGACTCATATGTCTGATTCTATCTTTTTTTGTGAATCAAAATAGTTACGTGTAACTACTATTACAGAAATACCTATCATTATGTATATGCAAAACTTATTCGAGACATTTTACTAAATATATGAAAACATAAATACATTTAGTAACATGCATCTCGGAACATGTCACTAAAAAGTTTGTAATATTGAACATTTCGAGACATGTAACTGAAAGTTCGCAATATTTACCATTCTACAACATGTAACTAAAAACGTTCTCAATATATCACATATTGGAAACATGTAACTGAAATACATCAAATACTTTTTAAAAAAAAAATCTATCTATATATTCGAGATATGTAATTAAAAAAGATTGCAATATTTAATATATTTGAAACATGTAACTGAATACAATAATATATTTCGTAAAAAAATGCATCTACATATTGGAGACCTATAATAAAATGTTTGTAATAGTTATCATATCTACATATTAGAGAACAGTAACTAAAAATACATTTAAAAAAAAAAAAAAAAAAATTCTAAATCGATTTTGTTTAACATGTTTTTTTTGTTAACTTCTAGTTGATCAGCTTATATTATCACCTATTAATTTGTACTTTGTACTAATACAATTAACTTATATTGTTATAGATCCATGAAAAGGAAAGGCTCCCATAGATGAATGAGAAGATACAGAAAATGTGGTTGTCTCATCTCCAGGACTAGAAAAAATAATATCTTACCATTATTTTAGATCATCATTTAGTCAAATGATAGATCTATTGAATGAGTTAAACCTAAGACAAAAACACAAAGATTGTTTGGCCAAAACACCATTTTGGCACACGTTTAAAACTTTGATGAGTGAAAAAGTGATTGCGCAACAATGTCGAAAGAATGATCATCTAATTATGGACATAATTACTTGATACAATCCTAACAAGAATGCGTTCAAAATTGCTGGAAAAATACATCAGGTTTAAGCCTTGTGATATATGCTTAATCTTTGGGATTGAAGTGATCAATAGCAATTATGGGACACGAGTGTCGTCGAATTTTGTCATCAGAAATAGATTGGAAAGAATACCCAAGATTACTGTCTGCATGATAAAAGAGCTTGTGAAAGAGAAAGTAACGGGTACCATATCACTTGGGATTAGTGATGTTGTTTACCTTCTATGTTTGCATCCATTTGCAACGTGTTTTCAAGTAAACATAGGACAATTCATTCCATATGGTTTGTTGAAATATGTAGAAGACGTTGATAACATGATGATGTATGCTTAGGCTTAGTCAATACATGAAAATCTAATGGCGTCCACTCGTTTAGATTACAATAATCCAACAGCAGTTAAAGGATGTGTCATTTCCCTCCCAGTAAGTATATGTTCTAAAAATACTTAGATTGTAGAGTTGTACTACAAATATTATTGTATTCTGACATGAATGCAATTTTCTAAAAAAAAATATAGTATTGGTTGTGCGAGCATACGACAATCCAAAACCCAATTTCGGGAAGGTTAAGAGCAATTCCATAGTTCACAAAGTGGAATCTAAGGCACTTAAACGAGAATCTAAGGAAATATGGATTACTCTTTATGAAACCAAATCAAGTACCGGCTCTCTGTTTTCTCATATTTCATACAATTACTAGAAAATGTAACTAAAAAGTTTTAAAACATGCATACGATTACTAGACTGTATCTACACATAAATATAATCAATGTTTACTAAAAAATATATAACTTATTAGAGACAAATAACTAAAATTTTCAAAAAAATAAAAATAAATATCAGTATATTTAGTTGAAAAAATTGTATGTAAAAATACTACAGACATGTGACTAAAAAGTTTGAAAAACATGCATACGATTACTAGATTGTATCTACACATAAATGTAACAAATGTTTACTAAAAAAATATGTAACTTATTAGAAACAAGTATCTAAAAGTTTCCCAAAAATAAAAAAAAATATCCGTATATTTAGTTGAAAAAATTGTATGTAAAAATATTGCAGACATGTAACTAAAAAGTTTGAAAAGCATGCATACAATTACTAGACTGTATTTACACAAAAATGTAACCAATGTTTACTAAAAAAATATATGTAACTTATTAGATACAAGTAATTAAAATTTTCAAAAAAATAAAAATAAAAGATCAGTATATTTAGTTGAAAAAATTGTATGTAAAAAACTGCAAACATGTAACTAAAAAGCTTGAAAGCATGCATATGATTACTAGACGATATCTACACAAAAATGTAACCAATGTTCACAAAAAAAATATGTAACTTATTAGAGACAAGTAAATAAAATCTTCAAAAAAAAAAAAAAAATCAGTATATTTAGTTGAAAAAATTATATGGTAAAAAACTACAGACATGTAACTAAAAAGTTTGAAAATATGCATACTTTACTAGACTGTATCTACACATAAATGTAACCAATGTTTACTTAAAAATATGTAACTTATTAGAGACAAGTAATTAAAATTTTCAAAAACAAAATATAGTAGTATATTTAGTTGAAAAAATTATATATAAAAAAACTGCAAATATGTAATTAAAAAGTTTGAAAACACATGAATATATATATATATATATATATATAGAATAAAACTGTTAACCATATTTCAAAACACATAAAAAATAGTAACACTTATATTTATCATTTGATTTTAGGTTTTGTCAATTGACATATTTGAGAAAATATGTGAAGTTCAATTAGGAATCTACAAATTGATTGAGAGAAACATAACTGAGTATGATTTGTTCATTGAGATAATAGAAGAGTCTAGTGCGAAGAAGATGAAAAAGTTGAAAGCAGTTGATGAAATTCATGTCGGAAAAAATTAAGGAAATCAATTTATCTACTAGACATACCTAACTTTGATTTGGCGATTTCTGAATACGACCATAGAGCGCTGAGGGTAGATCAAGAGAAATAAGAACTACATAAAAAAGTCTTGCATCTCATAAAGGAGAATCAAGGGTGGAAAATCTAATGTGCTCAATCTTATGAATTGATTGAGAAATTGAATGGAATGATTGAGGTTTTTAAGAAAAATAAGAGAAGTTGGAGAAAGAGATTATGGAGTTAAGTGTCTAGCTTGTGACATAACAGTATTGGATTGAGACACTGTTGAGAGAGTACATCCAACACCTCGATTATTACTACATGCAGTTGGAGGCGAGAAAAAATGAAGAAATTGAAAGCCTAAAAGATCAACTTGTTGGACTTGGTGGCAAATAACCTAGTATAAAAATAAAAGAGTCATTTGATGATGAAGAATCGTACATCCCAACAGCACATTTGAGTGCAACTTGTAAGTCAAAATAGACTCCTACACTGGGTTCGGTTGAACAAAAACTACAGATTCAAGTCACAAGAAAAAATGATGTTGCGGTACAAATGGAATAGATTGTTAGGCTGTCTGTCAATTCAAGTGAGGATGGGAAAATGATGTTTATTCAGCAAGAAGGTGATGCTGTTGGGCTTCAGAACCTAAACAGAAGGTGAATCTAAAGAGAAAAAAAATTGTTGACCCGAACTCTCTTGTAAAGCGTGTAAAATTAAGATCCCAGAAACAAAAATCAGAGGAAGAAGAATATGTATATAATAATCCTGTAAAAAATATAAAGATAAGAAAGAATGATGCGAGAGTGGAAGAACCTATCGAATTCGAAAATTATCCAGTCCTTGATGAAGATCCCTAAAAAATGCCATTGAAGCATAGGAGTTTAGTTGCACCATTCTTGCATGATAAGGACTAGCAACTCATGGAGAAGATTTATGATCTTGAAAAAGAAGGGTAGTAATTTATATATATCATATGTTTTTTTTACTAACTCATGCTTCATATTATACTACATTTACTAATTATAGAAAATTGTAAAACTCTTGCAGGTGTTTTGTGTTTAGTGGTGAAAGAGTAGAATGCCAGGTGTCATTGCATGATTTGTTTGGCATGCTTGTCGAACCGAGGTTTCGAATTCTGTAAGTAACTAAAATATCACTAAATTCAAAATTTATTATATGACTCATATTTAAGTTACAAAAAAATATTCACTATTTTTGTACATTATAAATACATATGTTGAAGTTCTGCTGAAGAAGGAAGAACAAAAGGTAACAGAGCTTAGTTTAACGCAACAGACTTTACTGAGTAAATCGTTCTTCATAATCAGCTCAGTATGGGGAAAAAAAAACACATAAGTCTTTGTATATTATTATTATTATTATTTTTTATTTTTTTATTTTTTTTGTAAAAAATATCTAATATTGGATCAAAATATGAAGAAAATGATGAATGATAAATCAACAAAATATGTTTAAGCTCATTCCTATCCGCAACTTGTAAAAGCTTTGCACGAAGACTTACAGCTACATTCATTTTCTAATGAAATCTTCGGGACGATGTACAATAAAAAACCATTGAACATTACTCGTTTTGGATATGCATGAGAACACATGGAGATTTCACAACTCGTTGCACCCTAGAGACAAAAGACAAGATACTGATTACTATTTCAGAGATGCAAGAAAATTGTAATGTTAAAAAGATGAAACCAGTACATATATGTTTGATTTCTATTTTTTTTTTACATAGTTTCATTTATGTATGTTTTTTCATAAATTGTTTGTCGAAGTATTTATTAAGAAACATTGAAAACAACTTACATCAAAATCAAAGTCTAATTCTAAGATAATTTGGGTCAAAGAAACTCCACAACAGCACCCCAGAAGGTGATAGGTGTAAATTACCTATATATTTCCAATCCAAATTTGTTAGTTTTTGAGTACGTTTATAGTTATTTTTATATGTTTTAATATGTTTTTATTCTTTTCGTATCAAAAAAGGTGCGTGGGGTGAAAATGTATAAAATTGGAGCATAAACGATCAATTCGTATCAAGAACGGTCGGAGAACGGTGGAAAAATGAGTAAGGAGACAAGATTATGAAATAAGCCCTCTACCTAGGTGTCCAGACCTCTACCTAGGCGGAGAAGATGCAGAGAAAACACATTTTGTTACTGACGGACCACCGCCTAGGCAGAATGTTGGAAGCAGGCCCTCCGCCTAGGCGGAAATCCAGCAGAATGTGTTCCTCGTCCACCGCTGACTCCACCTCCTAGGAAAAACCCTTAATCGACATACCTCCACCTAGGCGGAAACCTCTACACAGTGGGAGATATTTTTTAGATATTTTTTGGCCTATTTATACCCTTCTCTCCTCCTCTCTTCCGACTTCTTCAGCCTCTAACCTCTAAGGCCTTAGGCCATATTTTAGGGTTAGGATAAGGGATTTTTGAGGGAGATCTCTCAACCCGAGGTGGAAGATGAAGAGAGAAGCGATCGTTTGACGGTTCTAGTGCCAATTCTTCGGATATAGGCTAAGTCACTCATTTTTTCTGTTTGTTTTCTTCTTTTGGTAGTTGATGAGTATGTTTAGCTTGTTTTACATTGTATAAACGGTTAGGGACATGAGTTAAACATGGATTGTAATAGGGATTAACGTATTATTTATGAAAATGTAGTTTTGGTTGAATTTGTGTTTCGTTTATAGTTGTTCCTTATAATTTCGATTGTGTTGCCGTGTTTTCTATGATTATATGCTAGTTTAGATATATTGAGAATACATGGTTTGATACTCGGGAGAGGTAATCCTGGATTCGGACTAGGGTTAACACAACACGACAATCTAACGACCCGGTAGGGCGTTAGAAAGTGTGCAATCGATAACGTTGAGGCGAAACTCACGTGACCTAAAGTCGTTAAGACTTTGAGGGAGACTTAGATATTGACACGAAGTCACGTATTCCCCCGTCTTACACTTGAAAGAGATGGCGAGGTAGTTTATGAACTAAGATTGGCTGATACGCCGAACGCCATTAATGTTAACTAAAACGAAATCAAATTCATTTAAATAAATAAGGTTAATCCCTAGGCAATCTACTCCCCTAAACAATCTCAAATTAGTATTTATAGTATAGTTAACTTAATTAGTATTTTGGTTTAGTATTAGTATTAAATTAAATTCCATTTTTAGCACCTAGATAAAATTAGGTTATGACAATTGCGATACTCGATAGTAATCTCAACCAATCCCTGTGAATACAGTACCCGACCGAAAGGTCCACTATACTAAAACTGTATTTTGTACGATTGCGGTGAAAGTGACAGCGCATTATTTGCGGCCACCATGTTTTTGGCGCCGTTGCCGGGGATTGGACGGTAGCTTGTTATCAATATTGTGAGTAAATAACTTGATTTTAATTTAGGCATTTTTGTATATAATTTTCGTTTGTAGTTTTGTTTTGGTTTCCGGCAGGATGCTTGAAGATGTTAGATCGACAGGTGCTCTTGCGGTTCGTTCATTGAAAAATCTCGTCAGTCTTGAGGGCATATGTCGGGCCGAGGACATTAAACCAAGTGCTTCTTGGGAGGCAACCCAGGGTCACAAATAAATTAGATACATCTCCGTCGATTTGAGTCGGAGGCGAGATCCTCTCGCCTCCCAAGTATGTGTTTTAAACCCTCTTCTTCAAGTATGGGATTGCTGATGGCTCATTTTGGACATCAGCTGTTTTGAGTTGGTGGTGATGTGTAGTATGTTTTAGTATGTGTTTATGTTTTTAGTTACGTTTTACTATTTTTATCGTATGCATGCTTGTTTAGGATTAGATTGTTTAGTTTAGTTGTTGTTTTGTGCTGAGTTTTGACGTCATCTGGGCCTTTACCCGATGATGACTCCATCCCCTAATTGTTTTGAGGTTGAGAGTAGCGCTCATTCATGTCTGTTCTGTGTGCTTAACGTATCGTTTTAGTAAAAGTTATTGTGAATCCTAAATGCATGAGCACGTAAACTCAATATAACACTATTTTATTGATTTGAAACCGATTATCCATCAATCAATTTTATGACAATAGGGATTCTAGAACTTGATTTGGGGAAAATTAGAGGCGAAATCCTAGGCGAGGTTGTTTAGGAGATATGATTTAGGCATTCATTTGATCGCTTGAGCCTTTTAAGCTTACCTTAATAAATCATTACCCTTCGTTACCCTGTCGAAGCCTAAAAGCTGTTTCAATTCTGAACACTTAACAAATACCCTAGCCAATTGAACTTTTTCCAAACCTTTATCGCTTAATAGAAGACACAATTTGAGTGAATCAAGTTAGCATTTCGCTACTTGATGTGAGCGGTTGGGTTTAGGCCGAAATTCTAATTGGTTCGGTATTCGAGTACTCGCTTGTCGTTCATATTTTTTTTTGCACATTCCTAAAGTTGTAAGAATTTGAATGAGTTTGGGGGTGTGTTACTTAATCCTTTTTACACACCCCTTAAACTGTAACAATCGAATGAGTTTGGGAGTGTAGTTGAAAAAAAATCAGTTATTTTTGACATGACAAGTGAGTACGATGTTCTTAAACGTATGTTTGGGGTTGTTTCAATTATGTCTATGGGGTTTCAAAAGTGAGAAAAAGCCAAGCATGTGCCTCGAGTATCGTCACGTTAACAACGATTAACCTGTTTTGTATTTCCGATATACCCATCACTATTATTCCAAAATCGATCCAAGCCCTATTGATCTTTATGAACCTCTGAGCCTACATTAGTGGAGAATAGATCCTAGGTCAGGCATATTAATTCCCTATACCTTAAAGGTTTTAGTCATGATCTTTATTTAGGGATAATCCCATCTAATCAATGGATAGTAGTATATTCGAGTTTCAAAATACACACACTTAAACAAGATCTAGAATGACGCTTACTATTTTTGAACGTTGAAATTCTAGAATACCACATGGTGTGATTTATGCTTGAATTTGATAGGATTGGGGGCCGATGAGGGGAAAATCTTTCGGCCGGTAGATGATAATCAAAACTCACACATTTTTGTTTTTAATGTTTTTTGTTTGTAGTTTTTAATTTCGTAATTAGTTTGTACATTTTTATACTTTCTTGTATTGTGTGGGTGTTTTGCTCGAGAACTAGTAAAATCTGAGTTTGGGGGTATTTGATAGGTGTAAATTACCTATGTATTTTCAATCCAAATTTGTTAGTTTTCGAGTATGTTTATAGTTATTTTTATATGTTTTAATATGTTTTTATTCTTTTTGTATTAAAACAGGTGCGTGGGGTGAAAATATATAAAATCGGAGTATAAACAATCAATTCGTATCGAGAATGGTTGGAGAACGGTGGAAAAATTAGCAAGGAGGCAAGATTCCAAACGAAGCCCTTCGCCTAGGCGTCTAGACCTCCGCCTAGGTGGAGAAAACACATTTTGTTACTGACTGACCACCGCCTAGGAGGAAATTCCTCCGCCTAGGCGGAAAAGAGACAAAATGTTGGAAGTAGTCCCTCCGCCTAGGCGAAAATCCAGCAGAATGTGTTCCTCCTCTACTACTGACTCCACCGCCTAGGTGAAACCCTTAACCGACATACCTCCACCTAGGCGGAAACCTATGCACAGTTGGAGATATTTTTGAGATATTTTTTGGCCTATTTATACCCTTCTCTCCTTCTCTTTTCTGACTTTTTCAGCCCTTAAGGCCTTAGGCCATATTTTAGGGTTAGGATAAGGGATTTTTGAAGGAGAGCTCTCAACCCGAGGTGGAAGATGAAGAGGATGATGAAAGCATGTTATATATTTATTATAAGGCAAATGAATCATCATATAACAATTAAAACAAACATATAATGCCAAAACGTGAAGCCAAAAACAGAGCGAAAACAGGGCAAGAGAGAAAAAGGCTACTGACATTTTTATAAATGGCTACTGTTTTATAGGAAAAACATATCCAAAATTTTCCTACTATGCACATAAATATATCTTATGGATTTAGGGTTTTATAGTAGAAAGAATCACTTCATTTGGACTCCAAATGAGTGAGATAATATCAAATGAGTGAGTAAAGATCTAAACAGGATTTTCTGTAAAAATCAGCTACTGACTTCTGCCGAAATGTTGAAATTTGAATACCTAAACTAACTTGGATTGATATTAAATTTATATGGTTTTAAATATATTTGAATTAGCTTTCCAATCATATAAGATTCATCAGATTTGGACAGGCAATAAGAGGGATAATTTCAATTTACTACAGAAGGTCCATTCTGAATTTTTAGAGAATAACAGTTGATTGCTACAGTGTTTTCAACTCAATTCTATTTTTCATCACTCACTCTTGGTTTTGGTCACTGTTTATGATCATTTATTTATCCAAACACCTTAAAAATATTATTTCAATTATGTTCAAAGTGTTTTGATGATCCAAATATACAATGTACCTTATGATCACATAGAAACCGAGTTTAAGCAATTTGAGCATTTTTGTGATCAAAATATGAAATTTTCAATTAAACAATGTATGAACAATCTTATTGCATGGATCATAATATAATAATTATATGGACATATTCAAAATATTAAATCAATGATATTTGAAGTGTTTTCACATTAAGATCATGCAATGTACTATTTGATCACATTAAATCCAAGTTTAAGCATATTAAGCACATTTGTGATCAATATATGAATTTTTCAAATTTGCATGATATGATTAAACATATAATACATATTGTGATATTTAGGTATATTGGACATGTTAGAAACAAAACATCACAAATGTATGCAACATCGGTGTGTGTGTGCAACCTATAGAGTTCCGAGTTAAATATCTTGAGTAATGTTGTCGAAATAAAACATTGCATTATTTAAATCATACCTTTCGACTGGAATGCATCTCCATGATGTATTTCCATAATGATGACCTATACTTGAAAACAATATTAGTTCATTTAAAACGTTAAATGAATCGTTATCGTCAAAATCATATTTTCCAGAGATCTCATGATTGAAACCATTTAGGCTAACAATCTCCCTCTTTTTGATAATGACAACTCATTTGATGCTTTATGAATGATAATCAATTTTACTAGCTCCTCCTGAGAATTAGATTGGTTTAAAAATGATTTATCTAAGAAAGCTCATTTTTCATTATCTTAGGCAAGTAAAATTCTTATAATCGTCATAGCAATAAAACTATATAATTAAGATCATATGAATCATACAAACATAAATAACACACAACATAACATAGATTATCTTACAATATTCAAAACACAAGTATAATGAAAAGATAAACATCAAATCTAGGTCTTTCTCCCCCTTTGTCACATCAAAAAGTATATTTAGACTTAGTTTTGAGGAGTTGGTAGTGGAAAGTGCGTGTAAAAGTTATGCGTGAATTGCGAGAATGATCTTATAACTGTTTGAAACCGCTCGTTTATACTATGTTGTTAAGCGTCAAAACGATTCATTAACTTAATTTATGACAAATTGTTTATTTGTATGTGAATTTATCAACCCAATATCACTAAGGATTGATCAATATCACATGTAACCAAATTTAATTATTGCCTCAAGGATTCAAATCTATCAAAATTATATTTTTGATCACTTTGAAGAACATGATTTTGAAATCCTTTTAAAAATATTTTAAACACATCAAATACATATAAGTATCAGTGAAAACCATTATAAATATTTTAAATCAAAATTGAAGTAATTTTTGACAATTTATAACATATTTACTCTCAAGTAGAAATTTTTGAAAATTTCATCATTTCAAAGCATTTTTTTGTCTCATCATACCTAAGCCACGTAATATTTTTGAAAATTGTTCTTCCCCAAGAGGCTTAGTAAATATATCGGCTAGTTGATTATTAGTGTCAATGAATTCCAATGTGATATCACCTTTTTGAATGTGATCATGAATGAAGTGGTGTCTTATTTCAATGTGCTTAGTTCGTGAATATTGAGTATGATTCTTACTCAAACAAATGGCGCTAGTGTTATATCATAAGATTGGAACACAACCAACGTTAATACCAAAATCTCCCAATTGTTGTTTCATATATAACACTTGTGCACAACAATTATCTTCTTACCATTTTCATTTGCATCTAATTTGGTCGAAGTACTCATTGGTGTATTATATACCTTTGAGTTTTTCATTCTGTATTTTTTGATTAAGTCTTTTGTATACTTTGCTTAATTTATAAATTTTCCATCCATTGTTTGCTTAATTTGCATTCCGAGAAAGAATGTTAATTCTCCCATCATACTCATCTCGAATTCTTCATGCATAAGCTTAGCAAACTCTTGGCACAAGATCTCATTAGTAGCACCAAAAATGATATCGTCAACATAAATTTGCACTAATAAAATATTATTTTCAGTTTCTTTAATAAATAAAGTTATATCGGTTAAACCACGTTTAAAACTTTTTTATAAGAGAAATTCACTTAACCTCTCATATCAAGCTCTAGGTGCTTGTTTGAGACCATAAAATGCTTTGGATAGTTTGAAAACATGATTTGAAAACTTTTCATCTTCAAAACCGAGAGGTTGTTCAACATAAACTTCTTCGGAAATGAAACCATTCAAAAATGCGCTTTTAACATCCATTTGAAAAAGTTTGAAATCATTAGCACAAGCAAAAGCAAGTAACATACATATAGCTTCTAATCTAGCTACTGGTGCATATGTTTCATCATAATCTATCCATTCTTCTTGATTATAATCTTGTGCTACCAATCTTGCTTTATTTCTAAAAACAACACCCAACTCATCCTTTTTATTTTAAAAAACCCATTTTGTTCTAATTACATGATGGTCATTAGGTCTTGGTACTAGAGATAAAATGTTATTTCTCTCCAATTTATTTAACTCATCTCGCATTGCAAGAATCCAAGATTCATCGTCAATAGCTTCAAAAACATTTTTAGGTTCAATTTGAGATAGGAAAGCAAAACTGCTAACATAATTTCTCAAAGAAGATCTAGTACTTATCCCGTGCTCAATGTCACCAATGATTTGATCGGATGAATGAATATTGACTTTTTTCCACACCTTTGGTAACGTGTTCTCAGAAGATTGTACTTCCATTGAGTCATTATCAACGGGTCTCAAATCAGCGTTTTCTGCTTGTTCCGTTGATTTTTCTACCAAATCTAAATTTTCTTCATCTATATCCTTTCTTGGAGAAAAGGGGTTAGATTCTTCAAAAACAACATGCATTGATTTTTCAACTGCAAGTGTACATTTGTTATATACTCTATAAGTTTTGCTATTAGTTGAATAACCAAGAAAAATACCTTCATCGAATTTAGCATCAAATTCCGAAAGATTTTCTTTATCATTAAGAATAAAACATTTGCAACCGAAAACTTTAAAGTAAGATATAATAGGAGTTTTACCATTCCATATCTCATATGGAGTTTTATTTAAACGTCTACGGATTGAAACACGGTTCAATATGTAACATGTCGTACTTACAGCTTCCGCCCAAAAGTATTGTGGTGAAGAATGCTCGTTTAACATAGTCCAAGCTATTTCTTGTAAAAAACGATTTTTCCTCTCAACAACGCCATTTTGTTGAGGTATTCTAGGGGCTGAAAAATTGTGTCCATAACCTTGTTAATCACAAAAAAAATCAATCTTATCATTTTGGAATTCTCTTCATCTATCGCTTCGGATATTGTTAATGCTAAAACCTTTCTCATTTTCAACACGCCTACAAAACTTAATTAACACGTAAGTAACATCACTTTTCTTATCAAGTAGTAGAACTCATGCATATCTAGAATAATCATCATCAATCACAAATGCATAATTCTTGCCACCTAAGCTAGCAATAGGATTATGACCAAATAAGTCAAGATACAAAAGTTCTAATGGTTTAGTAGTAAAAATAAACTTCTTCTTCTTAAAAGAACTTTTAAATTGTTTACCAAGTTGACATGTATCACATATCTTATCTTTAACAAATTTAGCATTCAGTAATCCACGTATAAGATTATTCTTAGATAAGTTCGAAATAAATTACATGCTAGCATGTCCTAAACATCTATGCCACAACCAACTATTTTCGGTCAATGCATTTAGGCATGAGACATTTGAGAAGATAAATCATCAAATGAACATGTATAAATATTTTCAAAATGTGATGCAACAAATAAAACTTTGTGATCATCATCTTCTTTGACGACACATTGATTTTCAAGAAAAGTTACTTTAAAACCATTATCACATAGTTGGATTATGCTTAGAAGATTATATTTTAAACCTTCAACAAGCAAAATATTTTCAATGATAAAATCATTTTTACCAACTTTACCAATACCAATAATTTTACCCTTAGAGTTGTCTCCAAACGTCACATGTCCGCCATCTTTAGGTGTCAAAGATGTAAATTGATTTTTATCGCCCGTCATGTGCCGTGAGCAACCTCTATCTAGGAGTCATTTGTCCTTACTTATATTTTCTTTAAAACTAACCTGCAACGATCACCTCAAATGATTCTTAAACGGTACCCATTTTACTTGGGTCCGGGAGGGTTAGTCTTTGGAACCAAGGTTCCCTTTGGTACCCAAATATATCTTACCTTTATATTCGCATTTTTCAGTTTTCTTTCATTACAAATATCAATAGTGTGACCAACTTTGTTACAATAAAAACATTTTATGAACTTTTTGGTTTTTGAATTTTTTTTTTGAAATTTCTTTTGTTTCTTATGTTGATGAAAACCCAAACCGGATTTGTTGAAAACACCTTTTTGACTTCCGAAGAGAAGTTTAAAGTTATTTTCACTTTTAGTAAACTTGTGGACTGTTTTGGTTAAATTATCTACTTGATTTTTCAAAGAAATATTTTCCTTCTCAAGATCACATTTCTTTAAAAAATCATTTTCTTGTTTTAAAGAAATAATTTCAGATTTTGTTGTTTCCAATTCTTTTGAAAGAATGGCTACTGTTTTGTTAAGATTTATCATTTTTTAAAAACATTTTTCTAGCTCATCTTTTAATTCTTCATATGCATCAATAAATTCATCATATTCATATAATGAACAAGTTTCAAAAGTAGAAGTTACCTTATCTTCTTTTGTCATGAGTGCAAGTAAGTTGGCCTCTTTGCCACTACTTTCACTTTCCGAGTCACTTGAGTCGGTGTCATCCCAAGTTGCCTTGAAAGATCTCTTCTTGCTTTTGTAATGATGTTTTTTTTTGGCTTTTTGTGATCCTCCTTGAGTTGAGGACACTCGGTTTTATAGTGACCAAACTTGTGACATTTATAACATTCAACTTTGCTTATGTCGGTTTTGTTGAATTTCTTCTTTTTAAAGAATCTCCGGTTGAGTCGATTGAATCGTCTTGCTAAGATAGCCATTTCACTTTCGGGTTCACTCCCGATGCTTTCATTATCATCATCATCACCGTCATCATGAATAGCTTTTATGGTTATTCCTTTCTTTCGGTTTCTACCTTCTTCTTCGTAGATTTTGAGTGACAGTTCATGAGTGGTCAAGTTACCAATGAGTTCATCAATGGAATATTTGTTTAGATCTTTAGATTTCAAGATGGTCGTCGCCTTCGGTTCCCACTCCTTGGGAAGAGCTTTAAGGATCTTTCGTACTCGTTTGGACATTGAGTATGGCTTTCCGAGTGTATTCAAGCTATTATAAGAATTTGTAAAGCGAGTATACATCTCCATTATTGATTCTCCATCCTCCATCTTGAATAGTTCGTATTGGTGCACAGAATGTCGATCTTGGATTCTTTGACTTGGTTTGTATCGTCATGAGTAACCATAAGAGTATCCCAAATCTCCTTAGCCAATGAGCATCCGGAAATCCTATTATATTCATGAACATCTAAACCACAATAAAGAAGGTTAATAGCTTGGGCATTTATAGAGATTAATTTGGTGTCCCTATCATCAAATTTCGATTCTACCTTAAGTATAGTAGATCTATCAAGATTAGTTTTGATAGGAGTATGTGGACCATTTTTAATAACTTTTCAAGTTTCATAATTTGTAGCTTGTAAAAATGCTATCATTCTAACCTTCCAAAATACATAATTGTTACCATTAAACAAAGGAGGTGTATACATGGATTGACCTTCGGGAATGGTAGTTGCAACAAAATTTTTCATGATCGATTTACTAGGATTTTAAGCCTATTAAGCAAGTGTATCTCTTATGCCAATTGATGGCCCAAGAATTACCCAAGAGGGGGGTGAATTGTGTTTTGGCAAATAATTCGTTATTTAAAATCTACTCAATATAAACTAAGTGTTTATGTGATTTGTGTCAAGTTAACAATGGATGTTCAAACAAAACTAATAATCACAAGCACAAATATATGCGAAAATATAAATAGTAGAGTTAGAGAGATTGATACCGATATTTATAGTAGTTCGACAAACACCCTTTGCCTAGTCTACTCTCCCGAGCTCCTTCAAGAATTTTACTATCTTTGATCTTATTACGGGTGAAGAACAAACCGTTTAAGTTACCACTTGAGAAGTATGTATCTCAAGGTTTTACAATCTAGAGTGAATATATTCCACTCACAAATCTCTCATCTTGAGAAAAACCCATACCCAAGATTTATAATAAAAATCTCACCGTCCCATAAAATGGAATTTCAATACTCACAAGATATAGAACTCAAGAATCAATATGTGTGAAGCAAATACAACAAACACTAAATAAATATGAATCAAGAAAGAGTATAAGTGTTGTTAGACAGATTTTAGCTTGGAAGCCTTTAGCAGTATATCTTTGATCTTTATAGCTCAAGATTGATACTTAGATAGATGAATGATTTCTTCCAGCAATCTTCTCTTCTTATATAGATGTAGAGAATGTAGGAATATATCACACTTGAAGAGTTTGAGAGAAAAGTGACCGTTGGGGCTTCCTCTTCAAATGTCAAGATTCAAAATACATAGGCTCCTCTCCATTATCTCTGCAGATTTGTCAACATTCCATCTACTTTTTCCAACCTCATAAATGTTAGATATGTCTAATTAATTGCAAATGACCCATTGTTCATTTTGTCTTTGAGGTAGTAAAAAATTACAATAATTTGTTCAAGATATTCAAAGTAGTATGGTTGACATTTAAAGTATATAGACAAATCAAGATAGAGATATTCAAAGTTGGGTAGGAATCATTGAATATAAGGCTCCTCAACTTTGAAATATGCATCAAGTTTTTCAAGATAATAAGTCATTCACATTGTGGAAGATAAGGCATGGGTTAGCATTTAATGAGCTATCTTACCACTAAGTCAAAATAATATCTTTGTATTCCCACTTGGTTATCTTAATAAATTCAAATTTAATAGTTGTATTCACACTTGATTATGTTTTTGAGCATGTGTATATAATATATCTAAAACATATTATACATGTATACAATCTAATTAAGTACATACAAGAATTTCAAGCATTTGAACACTTAGAATTCATTTAGCATGATGAAAACAACATTTTCATACCCTTTGAGCCAATTTGTCAATTAATCATATATGTAATGATAAACATATTAATTGATCATACATATATTATGTAGACATGTTAAACTAACATCCCATAGCATGATTTGAACATTCTGAACAAAATATGATATGTAAATCCAAATTTGAGTTCATGATAAAATTTTGCATTTTGAGTTCTAAAATTTTTCAAGATGTTTTGATCAATTCTTTTTCAATTCAACATTGCATTGATCAAATTGAATGATTAAACCATGTTATATATTTATTATAAGGGAAATGAATCATCACACAATAATTAGAACAAACATATAACGCCAAAACGTGAAGCCGAAACAGAGCGAAAACAGGATATGAGAGAAATACTACTGACATTTTTATAAACGGCTATTGTTTTATAGGAAACACATATCCAAAATTTTCCTACTATAAACATAAATAATTCTTATGGAGTTAGGGTTTCATAGAAAAAAGAATCACCTCATTTGGACTCAAAATGAGTGAGATATTATCAAATAAGTGAGTAAAGGTTTAGACAGGACTTTCTGTAAAAATCAACTACCGACTTCTGCTGAAATGTTGAAATTTGAACAAATAAACCAACTTGGATTGATATGAAATTTATATGGTATTAAAGATATTTGAATTAGATTGCCAACCATTAAAGTTTCATCAGATTTGGACAAGCAATAAGAGGGATACTGTTAATTTACTACAGAAGGTTCATTCTTATTTTTTGGACAGCAACAGTTGATTGCTACAGTGTTTTCAACACAATTCTATTTTTCATCGCTCGTTCTTGGTTTTGGTCGATGTCTATGATCAGGTTTTTAGCCAAACACATTAAAAATATTATTTCAATGATGTTCAAAGTATTTTGATGATCCAAATATACAATGTACCTTATGATCACATAGAAATCGAGTTTAAACAATTTAAATATTTTTGTGATCAAAATATGAAATTTTCAATTAAGTAATGTATGAACAATCTTATTGCATGGATTATAATATAATAATTATATGGACATGTTCAAAATATTATATCAATGATATTTGAAGTGTTTTCACATTAAGATCATGCAATGTACTTTTGATCACATTAAATCCAAGTTTAAGCATATTAAACACATTTGTGATCAAGATGTGAATTTTTTAAATTTGCATGATATGATCAAACATATAATACACATTGTGATATTTAGGTATATTGGACATGTTAGAAACAAAACATTACAAATGTATGCACCATTGGTTTGTGTGTGCAACCTATAGAGTTTCAAGTTAAATATCTCGAGTAATGTTGTCGAAATGAATATTTAAATCATACCTTTCAAATTGAATGCATCTCCATGATGTTTTTCCATAATGTATGGATGACCTATACTTGAAAACAATGTTCGTTCATTTAAAATGTCAAATGAGGCGTTATCGTCAAAATCACATTTTTTGGAGATCTTATGATTGAAACCGTTTAGGCTAACAAACTACTTATATCAGATCAATGAGAATCTGGTCATCACGTAGTTTGTTTATGTAAAGTGAAAACTGGTTGGTTTTAGTTGATTTTAGTTATTAAATAGGACATGAATCACAAAATGATATATGAATGATCTATTTGATTTTGTTAAGAACACCTCAACCGAACTTATTTGTTTAGATAAGTTAGTGTTTGTTTTTTAGTTGTTAGTTAAAAGGGAAGGAAAATACCATATATATATGGAGGACCTTTATTCCTTTAGGGATATGTGTGATCCTTCTTCAGAAACCTTCTTGTATTTCTTAGTTACAAGTAGGACTGGAATACTATATGCAATTTATATATGAATACTATATGAACATGCTATGTACAACTAAAATACATAAATTTAAGGCACTATAAAAGTATTATCAAGAAACATACCTAGTTTAGGGGAGTGGTCTTTTCCCTAAACAAATATCTTCTTATCCTTCATGATCTTCTTGGTTTGTACTCTATCGGTTGCCGTCAACTTCTTGAGTTCTTGCTCCAAGAACCTCAATAACTCTCTCTAGGACCGAGTTTTAGTATAATAACAAGGTTTTATTGAATAGAAATGATTGGAAACCCTAGGACCCGAGAGCACTGCACAGGTTTCGAGAGAGAAAATCTAGTTTCCAACCCTTGAAATTGTAAAAACAGACCCTTGTATATATAACCCATGGGTCCTGTGCATTGGCCCATGCACAAGCTAATCCAGGCTCCTCCTTGGGGTCTTTTTAGCTTAGGAGTCATGTCCTCTTGTCATGATCTTGAATTATTTTGAACAAATTTGGAACATTTTGTTGGATTCTCAAAGATTTGATAATGATTACCAAATATTTGAAGATTCTAGATATCATTACACAATATTGAATGTGATTAGTTTCACATGGGTACATTAATGGCATGAAGTGAGACTTCCGTTCGGTTTAGGGGCTAAGTATTGGTTAGTTTCACTATTTCGGTTTGGTTGCCATTAATATTTCCAAGTTTCAATGCACATGGTCTTGAGGTATCATTTTGAATTTAATGCTTAATTATGACCTTTGATGTGACAGACTTGGAATTGGTTGTATTTGAATCGAATCATGTTCATTTTTCTTGTAACAGGTAGTTATATTTCAAGGGTTTTAGCTAACCCTAAGATTTTTTTAACAAAATATCTATATTCTTTGAATCTACCCAATCTATGTAAACCTTAGCATTAAATTCTTGATGGGATTGGAATTTAATGATCATTAAATGCCTTGCTTAGGTGGCAAACCCAATCGATTTAGTTTTGATAATAGGTAGCCACATTTCAAGGATTTCAGTTAATCCTAAGATATTTTGATTAAAATATATTTATTCATTGAATGTGGCCTAAACATGTCATCCCAAGAATTTAATTATTGAAAACTGGATTCATTATCAAAGGTGTGACCGAACCCTTATGGGCTGCCTACGTAGTTTGGGTGGTTACCAAAATCAGGATGAACGTAGTTCAGTCTTGTTATATTGATAACTCGGTGATGGCCGGCTCTTCGGGTGCTATACCAATAGAGGCGAGGAGTGGAGCGCGTATACAACATAGCAGCTTAGTGCTTGAGTCGATCTTCACCTTTCCAGCTCTAGCGGACCCGGAGTTGAGGTATTACCACTATCTGGTCCTATTGCTTCTATTCTTCGGTGGGACTTCCATGGATTCTTTACCCAAAAGTTGGGAAATCTTCGTCTGCTGATAGTCTTCTTCTTTTGTCAAAAGATACATCCTGGAGGTAACTTTACAATGTACCACACTTGTCTTGTGGTTGAAAAACTGACATCCTATGGTGCATGGTGGTTTTATGGTTCTATGGCCTCTAAATGAATTTAGATCACAGGATAGCAACCAATAAGGTTTTATGGTTAATGGCGGCTATCATGGGGATTGAAGGTATTGTGTATAGTTGGCCCAATGATATTTGTAGGCGTACCAAACTGGTTTCAAAATCGACTATCGTTTATCAGGATCATAAGTTATCGTGAAAGTATGATGGTATAGTAGAACCTTCGATCATTGAGGTAGGATGGTATGGTAGAATCGCCAGCAGAATCGTTGATTGCTTAAGGCAGTATGGTATAGTTGAATCATTGACTGCTTAGGTAGGATAATACTATTGAATTGTTGATTGCTCGAGAGAGTATGGTATGGTTGAATCATTGACTGCTTAGGTAGGATGGTACTGCTGAATCGTTAACTGCTTAAGGTGGTATGGTATGGCTAGATCATTGATTGATTAGGGTAGGAAAGTAGGCATTCTTTTTCAACCACTTAAGGTTGGATGGTATTTCCCTTACCTATCAATTTTTCCAATGTCATTTGTTCTCTCGACTATCTATCCAAAGATGAAGGAAGAACGTGGACAATTGAAAATTATAGCTTGTCATGTAGGTTTACTAGATTTCTAGAAATATTTCGACCTTCAATCCTTATAATCCTGAAGGACTCTAAATTACTAGTCGAATTTTAATCTATGTATGATGGTAGAAACTGTGAGAATGCGCTCTATTCCATGGCTAGGGGAGTTCATACATTTGGATGACCGAACCTCCATAGGTTTCCTATGAACTATGGCAGTATTGCCAAGGATCAGGTTAAGTGTAGGTTTGGCTTAGTTGTCTTCTGTTTGTTTGGATAGCAAAGAATGTGTCAAAGGACTGTTATAAAGGTGTACCCTGGTATAGGGCTGAAAGAATATCGTGAAGCTGTTACCTCTCTTTCTTTTTTTGTTTAGACCGAACCTACTTAGATTTCCTACGTACCTTGGTAATCTACCAAGGATCAGGTCGAAAGTAGTTCCGAACTAAGATGATTCTTATAATCACACCTATCGCAGATAGCTACATTTGTTTGCAACAATCTTGTTCTAGCCTAATGGATAGAGTCTCTTGCCTAAGCATTATCTAGTTATGATTTGATTGTTATCTTTGATTGGTAGTTTGTTTAAGTCTTTCAAATTCATTGTTTTGATTTTTTTAATGGAGGCTTGGAACTTGAAGTATTTTGAACGATTCTAAGGTTTTACTCAATTTTGGGAAAATTGCATTGGATCCTAGCAAGGGCAACTTCTAAACACACTCTAATACACCCCGACGTTTCACAGTAATGATCACGGTCTATCAAGACACACCTTCGGGGAGGTCGACTCCTTGTCAAACTTCTGAGTTAGTTGGACTCATTATTAGAGACAGACATTGGTACAGTGACTTGGTGAGGTACCTTGACCCGATTACATGTTTGAGGATTGCCTGCTAGTCTACTAGAGTTTCCTAGATAAGGTCTATGGGTGCAAGTGTTATATAAATGATGGCCTATGGATGCAAGATGCCACAATTTTCTTTATTATTATTATTATTATTATTATTATTATTATTATTATTATTATTATTATTATTATTATTATTATTATTATTTTCTTTCGAAGTTCTGATGCCTATTTTTTCTCATGTGTATGAAGATTATGCGTACCTATGTGAAACGTGATCATTATTATTTTCTTTCGAAGTTTTGATGCTTAGTTTTTCTCATGTGTATGAAGATTATGCATACCTATGTGCAACGTGATGCATAGCACTTGTGTAGTATTTTTTATATTGACTTGTGTATTGTATTTTATGACGCCCCAAATATTTTGTCCTGAATTTTTCTTAGGGAATGCACCATCTATCTAGAGATGCTAGTTTTCCCCCTAAGTATTTCATAGGATGTTTGCACTAGATACCCTTTGCTAATAGCCATCTCCTTTGGTTAGTTCCCCGTCATTTCTGATAGAGCGAGTTGATCTATGCTTCTAAGAGGCTTCCTGCACCTTCTTACGTTGTAATTAGAATTCTGATTGAGATTTCTTTCTTGAACAGTCTCTGGATTTTGGTGGCAAGATGAGAAGGTTCGGACATAAATAATGAAGGGTTATTTCAAGTCTCTCTTGGTTGAGATCAGGATTTCCCAAAATGGGAACATGTGGCTTGGAATAGAGATCATTGTTGTTTTGGCCGCTTGGGCTTATAATAACTTTTGGATGTGCTTTGGGGAGAAGGTTCGAATGAATGGTTTATTTAGCAAGGTTTCTTCTCTTCCTTTCCCATATTTTCCTAAATTTATTTCTTAATGCTTTAAGTATTAGCCTATACGCCATGTATATGTTCCTTTTCACTTTATGCAAGATTATTTTGTCTAAAGTATATTCAGGTAATCATATTCAAACGTTCAGTTATCCTAATAATTGTTACAATTTTTGCATCAGATTAATCTAAATTATGATGAAGATAAGATCAATAGTAATTTAGACAAAATATCCACAGTTATTAGCTAAAGAGGTTTTCTAGTTTCAATTCCATCAAGTTCTAATATTGTTATTTTCTAAGATTGTTATCACGATTACCCAGTTATATGTCACCCGAGGCTTCCTCGATGGCTCTGCTTCACTTCTTCTATCTTGGAATGAGGGCAGATAGAATGAGCCTTCCCAAGATGACTCAGAGGAGGGAGAATAGAAGTGATGGAGAAACAAATGTTAGCTAGTGATGACGAACAAATGTTATTATGTCCAGGTAGTGTTAAGAGAATTTTCTGTTATTTTTTCTTCACTCCAACAAGTAGGGAGTCGTGCTTTATATATAATTCATGTAATGAGCTTTGGGTAGTGATCTCAGTCTAGTTGGCCCAAGTCACTAGGTGTTGTTGAGACATCCCTAAGACTCAATACTCGGATTATATAGAGAGTATGAGTCACCTAATGGATTTTGTGTGGCCACTCAGTGTTTGGAAACTTTCTAAGACTGGTCTTTATTATTTCTCTTAACACTTACTTTCAGGATTTTTACTTTTTTAGAGAATTAGGGTAATTTGAGTCAGTCTCGAGGTCTTTATTGGTTTTTGTCCTTATCCCAACTACTTTCTCCGTTTGTCCTATATGGCTTATCGTCTTCTTCTTGGGAAGGCTTAAATATTTGGTAAGGCAATTGCATAAGAGTCTGTAATTGACTGTGGTTTTTAGGGGAACTGTTGGGATATAGAGTAAAAATGAATGGGTGGATAAGGGTTCAGATGACCTGTTTGATCTCATCAATAGATTGGCTTATGTAGTCCTACTGCTTCCATATCTTGGAACTATCCCCTAGGACTAGATTTTCCTTAGGTTTGAGGCCCATCTCCCAGCTAGCCATGTCTTCACTTGCGGTGGTAGTTCGAATAAAGTCCTCTGGTTTAGCGAGGCGGTTACGATTTTCAATAGCAATCTATTCTCTATGAGAGAGAGCCTCTTGATTTGTAATTTTTCCCAATATTTTATCATGCTAGGGGTATTTCCAAGTGACGCTAATTGGTTTTCTTCTTGTGATAGCGAGGTTGGGTTAATTTGGCTCAGCATCTTTGTCATGAAGGTAATGTCTTCTTGCATCGTCAGGATCTTGGAATCATTCTAAATACTTCCAATAGAGAAAGGGATCAGTCCATCTTATGATTTTGCAAGCAGCTTCCGGATGGCTTTTTAGCAAAAGTTACCTAAAACATATTTTCTAGGTTTATTAAGTGACTAACCAACCTAGACCTCTACTATTGAACTTTTTTAGGATGCAAATTACCCTACCTTTATGCATTGTTATATTCATGACTATACGTGAGTATGTCTATATATATGATGATGTTCGTGCTATATGTATGCAATCTTAGGAAGACGTAACTCTAGCAGGTAATTTCTCATATATGTTTTGGACAGACCTTGGCTTGGACTTGGCTTTGTAGGACCAATGTGACTTGCAATTTTTGTGTTATCCTCAGATTTAGGAGTTAGGGTCATCTTAGGACTATGGCATGATTTGACTTTTTATCCTCAAGATAGGGATCATTTTTCCTAGGATTCTAAGACAAAATCGTCATTTTCTTCCTCAAGACACAGATCATGACTCCTAGGACTTAATGATAGAAATATCCTTCATTTCTTCTTTTCAAAATAGGGATATTTTGCTTCTAGAACTTGGTGATATACTCATCTTTTCCTTTCAATTTGATCACCATTCTTAGGACTTAGTGACAAAATTATCCTAGATTTTTTCTATAGATCATTTCCCTTAGGACTTAATGATAGGATTGTCCTATTTTTCTACTCAGACATAGATCATGGTTCCTAGGACTTGATAACAGGATTATTCTTTTCAAAGTAGGGATAATTTCTCCTAGAACCTAATGATAGGATTACCCCCCCCTCCTTTTTTTTTCAAAGGAGGAATAATTGCTCCTAGGACTTCATGACAGGATTATCCCCTCGTTTTTTCTTTTCAAAGTAAGGATAATTACTCCTAAGACTTGGTGACAGACACGTTTTTCTTCCTCAGAAATGGATTACTATTCTTAGGGCCTAATGATGGAATTATCACTTTTCTTCCTTCAAATACGTGGGTCATTTTCCCTAAGACCCAATGGCAACTCTATTCTTTTTCTTCCTCAAGAGATGGATTATCATTCTTAGGGCTTGAGAAAGAGTCTAAGACGCCTTTGATTTCATGATGTCTAATGAGGGTGAATTTATTTTGACAGTCTGATTGGTAAACCCTAGGTAGCCTCTTGTTAAGATAGATTTTGATTGGATTAAGGATTTTTGAATCTAAACAAAATATCTTTCCAATTGTGCATAATTTCTACTGTATAGGATTGATGAGAAAGGACACAATGCTTAGGACACTACATGTTTCTCCTAGGGAACTGTGACTCGAGATATGTCTACGATTTGGATCACACAGTCCTGATTTGACTTGGTGACAACATTTTCTTATGTTTTGGTAGTTTAACGTGATTTTGCATGATCGAGGTAGATTCTTTTACGTTGTCTTAGCAGATGAACTTTAGACAGACTTGTTTAGCAAATGTTATGATTATTCGTTTATTTGAAAGGGACTTTTAGTTTATTTATTTAAAGACGTATGCATTTGTGATTTAGAGTGCATTTTAAGTATAGTAGCAAGATGAGATGGGCATTAATGATTTGATGTTTATGTTTTGATGGTTTATTGGGTTAAGTGAAGTAAGGATTCTTGTTTTTTCCTGTAGTTTGCTCCATATTCAAATTTTTACAAACAGTTTTTTATGTCGAGCAAGCTAGCAATGCGTAGGATAGAACAAGAATTCTTACACGGATTATAACGCCCCTACTTGTTGTAGAAGGTTATTCTTCATATCTAGTATAATAGTAATGTAAATAGCTGTACAAAAATTAAAACGACATCTCTCTCCAAGACAAGTGTCCTCAATAGATCAAGATTTTGGTTATCCTCTATCCTAGGCTCACTATATGTGGTTTTGGCTTTTTTTTTTCTAGCACAGCCTAAAAACAACTCGGTTCCCAGACCTTCAAACCTCTGGCGTCCTCCCCGGGAGAACATCCACATTTGGTTGGAGGTTCGAGTGAGAAGAGGTTCATAGTTGGATCTCGAGGGATGCAACTCCAGCCTTGCTTCTACTAACTTCTCTTTGCAACCTAAGAGTTTTCAGGGCTTAGATTGGCGTCATAACCTCGCCGACTTCAGCCCCTACTACCGGCCTCTCTATCCCTAAGAGGGTTGCGACTTGGGTTTTTCATCAATGATATGCAATGCAAAGTGAGATAGGAGATATGTATGAATGTTGATATTCACACATGAAATGATATGCTTATTATTGTTTATTATTATAGTTGTTATTGTTACTGTTTTTGTTATTACAGTTATGTTTTTGGTAAGAAATTGTTTACGCTTGAAATCGAATACGTAATGCTTGGATGTTATTGAACAGTGAATATGGATTTAGACTCCAACTAGGCCTCAGTGAAAATGGATTTAGACTCCAACTAGGCCTAGCTCTCTTATGGATGTTTTAGTGAAGTCGCCAACTGACACACCCTGGATTTCGATAGTGGAAGAACTAAAGAATCAGGAAGATGATGAAAACAAATTTCATCACTTTCTCTCTAAGTCCTCCAAATCTGTTCATTTTGAAAATGGTTTTTTAAGGGCTTTTCTAGGTGTTAGTTTTGAAAATCTTCTTGGGCCAAGATTTTTGTTAAAAACGGAGTTGCCACCTAGCATGGGGTTAAATGGTGTGCTAGGTCACTGGGATTTTGGAAATTCATTTTTTCTTTTGAATTGTCTCGTGTTTTGACTTCCATAGGTCTATGTACCAGAGATATTCTTTAAGTTCAGGAGTTGGTTATGCTCATAGAAGGTGTTACACACCCGAAGACACCTGTTCGAAGATGGTACCTCAGTCTATAAATATTAATGGTTAAACACTATCCAAGCAGTTATCTTTGATTACTTAAATAAGAATAATTCCCCTTTTAAAAAAGTTTTTGTTCTTTTTATTTATTTTTTACCGGATTTAATGGAAAGAAAGTAAATACTATAGCTACTACTAGTCAGCGACACCCAATAACAGTTTATATATAGATAGATATGTAAATACACAAGCTATACAAAATAAAATACAAACTAAGACTAAGTTCTTTGGATATGTGACCGAACCTGCACATAGATTGCCTATGTATCTTGAATGAGAATCAGGTCATCACGTAGTTCGTTCTGGTTAGGGTAAAGGATATGGTTTATTATTAGAGGTGTGACCGAATCCTTATGGGTTGCCTACATATTTTGGCTAGTAACCAAAGATCAGGTCAAATGTACTTCATTCTTGTCTCGTCAAAAACTGATTTATTATTAAAGTTGTGACCAAATCATTATAGGTTTTCTACGTACTTTAGGTGATTATCAAAGATCAGGTCGAACATAGCACTCTTTGTCTTGTTAAAAATTGGATTCATTATTAGAGGTGTGACCGAACACTTATGGGTTACCTACGTACTTTGGATGGTTAACATGCACCAGGTTGAACATAGTTCAGTCTTGTTATGTTAAAATGTTGGACTGGTTTTTGTTAAAGTTGAGTTAGTTTTAGTTAAGGACTACTTTGTTTATTTCGTTTTGATTGATTATCAGTTAGTTTTTGTTATAAAACACTTGAGTAACAACCCTTTGATTTTATTAAGAACCTTAAACAAACTCATTTTCTTTGGTTAGTTTAGTGTTCGTGTATGAGTTTTTAGTTAAAAGTGAAAAGAAATACCACATATTTATGCCAATCCTACTCCTAACTAAGGAAAAGGGAAAGTTTCTGAAGAAGAATCACATATATCCCCGAAGGAATAGAGACCCTCCCTTTATCTCGGGTTCAACGCCACAAGGGTCTGTCAGTGTAGTATATATGAGTGTGTGTATGTGTGTGTGTGTGTTGTTTAGCTAAAAGATAAAATAAATACAACGTTTTTGGGGGTATCGTATAGACTATGTACAACTCATGGTGTGATAGTAGTTTTGTTCGAATCCTCACATGTTCTTAACATGTTATTGGATGATTTGATGTTTTTGAATGTCTTGGCATGTTCTTGAATGATCTTGAATGTTTTTTGATTGTTCTTGAGATGCTTGGAATGATTTTTGTATGATTTGGCCCTAATTTGATTATTGTAGTTAAGGTTAGGTGTTTGTTTGATGTTTTTGACAAAATCAAAAGCTTGTTAGGTTGTTTTAATATTTGTTTCTTTCTTTTATGGATTTTATGTGTTATGTACATGAAAATAAGTGTATTATCTACATGATCCTACTATATACATAGCAATATACACAAGATTAACCAAGAATCATAGGTGGTTTTATAGGAACATACCTACTTAAGGGATGTGGTCTTCCCTAAGTGTTTACCTCCTTCTCTCCCTTAGCCATCTTGGTCGGTGGTTGATTGGTGGTCGTCGATTCCTCTAGTTCTTAGCCAAAAACCTAAGAACAAACTACTTAGGGGATGTGGTCATCCCTCAGTGGCTAACCTTCTTTCCCAACTTACTCCTCTTGGCTCGGTGTTGATCGGTGATCATCGATCCATGAATTTCTTGTTCTAAGAACTTCAAGAACACCTTCCTTGACTAGATTTTGGAAGAATAACGACGTGTTATTTAATACATCCACTAGAGAAACCTAGGACCCTAGAGAGTTGCGCGAATTTAGAGAGAGAAGCTAGGCCTTCAAGACTTCAAAAAATGAGATAAGTGGTCGTCTATTTATAGACCAGAGCGCATGCGCATTGTTCAATGCATAGGCCAATCGAGGGTGTTCCATGGGCAGTGTTTATCCTAGGAGATTGTTTGCATTCCCTTGGTTTGGCTGGCTTGGAATGAACTTAGGATGGGAAGTGAGATTCTCAAAGATTTGGTAATCATTACCAAGATTGGCAATCATTACCAATCATTTTCTCTCCTCCAATCAAAATCTTTGCATATGGGTGCATTTATGACTTGATATGATGGATCTAGTTCAATTTAGGGGCTAAGTATCAGTTAGATCCACTATTTTGGTTTGGTCATCATAAATGCATCCAATGTTCAATGTATCTAGTCATGAGACGGCACTCCTATGATTGGATTTGGATGGAATTTGGTTAACTCACCTTGTAACCGACAGTTGGTTTTCAAGTTCCTAGTTAACCCTGAAGATATTTTGGTGAAATATCTAAATTCTTTGAACTCACAATCATATAATACTTTATGGGATGTGAATTTAAGGCATTTCTTGGAGGCTACTCATTTGGTTTGGTTTCAGTAACGGATCGTCACGATTCAAGGTTTTCGATTGGTTCTAAGATATTTTGCTTAAAATATCTAGATACCTTGAATGTGGTATTGACATGTAATCCCATGAATTTAATTCTTTATAGGATGAACATTCAATGCTCATTGAATTCCTTACTTAGGTGGCGAACCGAATCGGTTTAGTTTCGATAACGGTTGGTTATACCCTAAGTGCCTTGGTTCCCTTCCTTAGCCATTTGGTAAGAAACTTCTAGGAAGGTTCCTTGGTCATTATAACTCTTGATTTTTGGGCCTTAAATTATGGCTAGGCCCCTTGATTGCTTGTCCTAGGGTGGTTTGTCAAGACTTCCTTGACTTGGTAAAAATCGAAGTCGAGCCCAATCCTTAAATCACCTTGTGATTTAGGGATTTGTCATGACCTTTAAAATCCTTGATTATGGTGTCTTTGATTGTTTCTTGGTAGTATGTGATATAATATGCATAAATGAAATGAATGTTTTTGGTGTTAAATTGACCAGATTCAAGGATTGTAAAATATTTCAAGGTCGGGGTGGGTAACTAACTTAATTGTTTGAAATATCCTATAATTTAAGGGTAGTGACTAATATTTATCTATACTAAATATTATTTGATAAAAATCAAACTTGTGTAAAGTTATTTTAGACCTCCTTAAATCATGAAAATTTCGAGTTTGACCCGAAACTTTTACTTAATTGTATTTTGTCAAATTCAACATTTTTGTGTTTTCGTCATGTTTTTGGTTGTTTTTTGTATATTGGAAAATGTGAAATCATATAGAAATTCATTCCCTTTAAACCCAAATTTAAACTTTATCTGAATTTGTACTTGATTTGATACTGACTGGGCGGAACAAAATACATTGTCTACACCATCAAAGCCCATTAAAGCAAGGGCCCAACCAAGCATAATAACTCATCAAAGTGAGAATTAAAATCCCAAAGTATGCTTCCTAGAATTTTCTTACAAAATATCTAAGCAAGGAACCAAGTCACTTAGGAAGTAACCAACCGTTATCGAAACTAAATCGATTTGGTTCACCACCTAAGCAACGCATTTATTGATCATTAAATGACCATCCCATCAAGAACTAAATTCTTGGTATGACATGTCAAGACTAGGTTCAAGGCATGTAGATATTTTGATCAAAATATCTCAAAGTAACTAAAACACTTGAAATGTTACTAACTGTTACAAGGCAAACCGAACCGATTCAATCCAAATTGAACCAATTCAATGCCCATCATATCAAGTGTACCTATTCCAAATGACACATCAAGACTAAGCTGAATTATTTGGATATGTGATTGAACCCTTACGTGGGTTGCCTAGGTCTCGCAGAATCTTGGGTAAAGCTACTCCTTTTCGAAACACGACCTTAGCTACTTGACTTGTCCTTGAGACACGTTTATGGTTACCTTACCCCCTCTTAAGAATGTTCTTAGGTAGAGGCTAGGTTCTAAGGTTACTTTCCTCTTCTCAGTGTTCCTTAAGGATGATATCAAACAAAGTCTTCTTGATAGGTATATTCGCAGAAATTCTTTTTGGTTTGTTCACAACCCTTGGGTTTGAACATAGGTAATGATTCCTCATCAGGGTTCTCAAGTTTTCTTTCTGACATCCTAAGATTTTTTGCCGATATCTCACTATCGTTTGTTTGAAATAATACATTTCTTTTAACCTTTTCCCTTGGATAATGGTCTAATTTAGTATTGAAATTATGTTATCATTATTTGGATTATTCGCGGTGTGTGAATTACAATAAGAAAATTAATTTATGAGAGTTAGAGTATGAAGACATGAGTCGACCTTAGATAAAATAAGTCCACATTTAGTGATACGTAGATCTAGTACATAGGCGTACAAGATAATACCTAATTCATTTAGAAGGGACGTTTGAAGTTAAGGGAAAAACGGAGATAAATATAGTCTTCTTTTCTCTTTTCTTGAAATAGTAAAGTTGGGTTCATCTAACTCAGGGTTGGTTATAGAAATGTAATGCTTCCTTGCATCATAGTAGTCTTTGACTGTCTTCGATAGAACGAAGGATTGGGTCCACCTTTTTTTTTATTATTATTATTATCTCATGAACGGATCTTGGATTGCTTTAAGCAAAAGTTACTTAAAGCAATTTTTCTAGGATTAATAAGTGATTAAAAACCTAGTTCTTGACTTCAAGGATGCAGACTATCCTATCCTAATGCATGATTGTATTCTCACCATTGTATGAGTATGTTTATGTGAATGGACGATTATGTTCGTGCAGTATGTAATGCAATCCTAGGAAGATGTAGCTCTAGCAGGAAACTCTCATATATGTGGACAAACCTCGACTTGAGGTTGGTTTCATAAGATGAGGGTGACTTGGGATTTTTGGATTATCCTCAATTTGGAAGTCTTGATTATCCTAGGATTATGGCACGTTTGACTTTTTGTCCTCAAGATATGGATCATTCTTCCTAGGATTCTAAGGTAAAATCATTATTTTTCTTTCTCAAAACATGGATCATGGCTCCTAGGACTTGAATGACAAGATTATCTCTTCTTCCTCAGAAATGGATTATTGTTCTTAGAACCTAATGACATAATTTTATTCCTAAAAAATGGATCATTGCTCCTAGAACTTAATGACAAACTCGTCTTTTATTTCTCAGAAATAGATCATTGTTCTTAGTCCCTCACAACTTAATTATCTTTTTCTTCCTCCAAAGATGGATCGTTACTCCTAGGACTCGGTGATGGCTCTAAAGTACCTTTGAATTTAGGATGTCTTTCTAAGGATGAGTCTATTTTGATAATCTAGTTGGTAAACCTTAGGTGGCTTCCTAACAAGACAGGTTTTGACCTGCTTAAATCATTTTGAACCTATACAAAATGTCTTCCTATTGGTTCATAATTCCTACTGTATAGGCTTTATAAGAAAGAACACTATGCTTAGGACGTGACATGCATCTCCTATGAAAATGTGATTCGAGCTATGTTTACTATTGGATCGTTCAGTCTTGATTCAATTGTGTGATGATACTTTCTTATGTCTTGGTAAGATTTGCGTGATTTTGCATGATCAAAGTAGATTCCTTCATGTTGTCTTAGCAGATGAATTTTAGACAACTTTGTTTAACAAATGCTATTTGTTTTTGTTTATTCGAGGTGGGATTTTTATTAAAAAGTGAACATACTTATGAATTTATTAGAGTAAATTTTAAGTGCATTATCATGGATGAAATGGGCATTAATGATTTGATGTTTGTATTTAAGGGTTTACTGTATTAGATAAAGCAAGGAATTTTGTTCTCTCTTGCAACTTGCTCCGTAAATAGATTTTTTAAAATGTTTTTTGACGTTGAGAAAGCTAGCAATGCGTGGATAGAACAACAACTCTTACACCATTTATTTTGCCCCTACTTATCCTTGAAGTTTTATTTTGTCTACCTAGTATAACAATTATGTAAATAATTGTACAGAAGATCAACAAAATCTCTCTCCAAGATAGGTGTCCTATGTCCAGTAGGGTTTTGGTAATCCTCTATCCTAGGCTCACTATATGTGGTTATGGCTTTTCTTCTAGCACATCCTAGAAAGCTTCGGTTCCAAGACCTTCAAACCTCCGGCATCCTCCCCAAGAGAACATCCATCTTTGGTTCGTGGTCCGAGTAAGGCGAGTTTCATAGCCGGATCCTGGGGGAGAAACCCACCCGGCCTTGCTTTTACTAACTCTTCTTTCTATACTAAGGGTTTTGAGCTTGGGTCGGCATAATCAAATCGCACAACTGCAGCCCCTATTGTCGGCCTTTCTAACCCTAAGAGGGTTATGGCTTGGGTTTTTCTCATTATGATATGCAATGAAAAGTGGTTCTCATGCATTGGAGAATGTATACGAAAATTAAATGCAGAAATTTAAAGACTGTAAAGTAAATGCAGATATTTAAAGGCAGTAAATAAGTGCATGCAAATATATAAACGTGTTAAAAAAACATTGTTTATTATTATTTTTTAGGGAATTGTTTATGTTTGAAAATCGAAGATGTATTTCTTTGATTTTATTTAACTGTGAAAATAGATTTAGACTCCAACTAAGCTTGACCCTCAAAAGTTCCTAGCGGAGTCGCTAGCTGACGCACCCTGGTTTTCCCCCGAAAGCAAGAGAAAGTAGAGATTGGGAAGACAAGGAAAACAAGTTTCTATTCCTCTCTCTCCAAATCCTCAAAAATCATTTTATTTTAGAAAACATGTTCTTTATGAGCTTTTCTAGGCGCAGTTTTGAAAAAGTTCCCTGCGCCGGGATTTATATAAAAATGGAGTCGCCACCTAGTATGGGGTTAAATGGTGTGCTAGGTCAGCGGGATTTTAGAAATTCATTTTTACGTTAAAATGGCCTAAGTCTTGACTTGTAAACCATTTGGTCTTTACTAAAATTTTCGTTAAAGTTTAGGGGTCGATTATGTTTGGGGAAAGTGTTAGGCACCCCAAGAAATATGTCCGAAGATGGTACCTCAGTTTGAATAAATGTTCACATTTAAACAAAGTCCAAGAAGTTTTCTTTGATTTGCTTTGACAAAAATAATTCCCCTTTTAAATTGTTTTGTCATTTTTATGTATTTTTTACGTGATGTAATGATAAGGCAGGTAAATTCTATAACTAATCTAGTCAGCAACCTTATAAAGGCTTCCTACATCTCTATTTTCATAGGAAATCAGGTCGACATGTAGTTCTAGCATGCAAACAATGTGGAATTATTTGGTTATATGACCGAACCCTTACGTGGGTTGCCTACGTATCTCAGATCAATGAGAATCAGGTTATCACGTAGTTCGCTTGTTCAAAGACGAACTAATTTTATTTAATAGGTGACCAAACTCGTACATGGGTTGCCTACGTATCTCAAATCATTGAGAATCAGGCCAACACGTAATTTATTTGGTGGATAAAATGGATTTTATTTGATTGGTGACAGAATCCGTACGTTAGTTGCCTACATGTCTCAAATCAAGGAGAATCAGGTCTGCATGTAGTTCATTTAAGTTTGGTTTCATGTGTTGTTCATGTTCTTGATGTGTTCTAGAATATTTTTGACATAGCTTGGTTTCACATCAAGACTAGATCCATTGAACCACCAAAGCATTTTTGGCAATCAAACCAAAATAGTAAAAGCAACTGGTGTTTAGCCCCTAAACCAAACCGAATATGTCACTTCAAGCCATAAATACTCTCATGCTCAACTAATCATATCCAAGATTATGTATTGATGACTAATGATTGCTCATGATTGCAAAAGATTTGAAATCATTGGCCAATCATTAAACCTAGTCAAGTAATCATTATCAAATCTTTTAAAGATCTTAGAGAATCTTACCAAATCTTCAAGACTCGTTCTAAATCATTCAATATCAAGACAAGAGAGGGTTACCACTAGACCAAACACTACCTAAGGAAAAGGTTGGGTATGCCTATGCATTGATGAATGAGCAGGCATCCCAAGCCTATAAATAGGAGGCCTATTTCACTTGGAAGAGGTCTTGGATCCACACCTTCTCTCTCTAGGTTTGAATACCACTCTCCGATCTCTAGGGTCTCCAAGCTTTCTCTTCAATAGCATATCAAAATTCTGCTAAAATTCTGCCCCGGAGAAAGTTCTTAAGGTTCTTGAAGGAAGAATTCGGGGATCTAACCGCAATCGATTGAGGACAACCAAAGACGATCATAGAGGAAAGGAAGGTAATCACTTAGGGAAGACTACATCCCCTAAGTAAGTATGTTTCCTTGAAACACCCTTTAACAATTATCAACCGAGCCTCTCTAGTTCTTCTAGCCTCTTTAACAATTGGGGGAGAAAAGGGTTTAATAGGCAAGGTTTGGAAAATATCTTCAAAATATCTAAAAATAGATATTTCTGCGCAGAGTGTCTCCGCCTAAGTGGTGGGTCACCGCTTAGGCGGTGGTTTAAGTCAGTTTAAGCCTCTGTCGGATCTTCGCCTAGGCAGTGGTTTATCCGCCTAGGCGATGGCTGCTGGCATAACAATCTGTTGTTTTTTTCGCCTAGGCGGTGGTTCAACCCTTCAGCACTCCAACATTCTGCCTCTTTTCTGCCTAGGCGGTGGTCTTTATGCACCGAAACCCTGTTCTTCACGTTTTGTTTACCGTTTCTCCACCATTTTTGCTTGTTTATTACCCGTTAACGTCCCTTCACCTGTTTTACACTAAAACAAACTAAAACGAGATTAAATATAACTAATACGCTTGAAAACTAACAAATTCGGTTTCGAAATAGATAAGTTTTTTACACCTATCAATACGTCCAAACTTAGAATTTTGTTAGTCCTCGAGCAAAACACTAACACTAAACTAAACTAACTAATAGACTAACCAACTAAAAATGAAAAACTAAACTAATACTAAAGAAGTATATGCATGTAAATATAAAGTTCAATCGAAAGGACCAATTTGTTCCTCTCTCAACATCCCTAAATCTGATTAAGTTCGGGAGGTAACCTACACCAAGTGGTGTTCTAGAATTTCAACGATCAATATCAATAAAAACCATTCTAGATCCATTTGAAGTGTGTGTGTAAGAACTCAAATGTGTAACTATTCAAATACCGAATTGGATTATTCAATCGTTAAGCTCATAACTTAAACTGTTGAAGGATTCAGGAAAACCATACGCTTGATTGGAGTCTACTATCCACTAATGTAGGCTCGGATATTCACAGAGATCAATAGGGGTTGGTTTGGCTTTGGAGAACGACCACGGGTATCATTGGAATTGAAAATAGATAATCGTTTGAATTGAACGATATCCGAGGTAAAATCGCTTGTCGCTATCCTCTCTCATAACCCCACATTCTTAGAATACAACTCTGAATGAGAATTAAAGATCTTTGTATTCACTTGTCCAAAGAAAAGAAAATCAAAACTATAATCTCGTTTGTGTTTTTTTTTTTTTTTTTTTTTAAAAAATATATTCTTAAATTAATTTGAATTATTACAGTTTTAGGAGAGTGCAAAAAGAAGTTAGAGAAACACACCCCCAAACTTATTCGAATTTATAAAATTTTAGGAATATGTAAAAAAGAAATTATAGAAACACACCCCCAAACTTATTTTAGGAGCGTGCAAAAAGAAAAACAAAAGTAACAAGTGAATACACTAATATCGAATCAATAAAAATTTATCAGAATCCCTACCGCTCACTTTATTTCACTCAATTTTGAAAATCAGGCTTAGCGACATTGGTTTAGGAAAAATTTAAATGAAAGGAGTATTTGAACGTTTTCAGAATAGATTACGTTATCGGCTTCAATAGGGAAAATAAGGAATGTAAATTTTCAGGTTAACTACAACGGTTCAAGCGAAAAAATGACGGCCTAAATCATGTCTTCGGAATTACCTTACCTAGGATTCTGCCTCAAGTTTCCCCCAAATCAAGTTCTAGTCTCCTTATTTTCTATCATGAGCTTAATATTGAATAATCAGCGTCTAATCGTTCAGATAATTACACAATGAGTTCAAATGTCGTGCGATTTTAGGATCGAGATACTTTTTACCCAATCAACATGTTAAGCACACAAAACACACAAGGAAGGTATTACCTCCGACCGCAATATGCAATTAAGGGATAATTCTCATCATCGAGTATTGGCCCAAATGAACTCAACAACTAAACATACTAATATAACTTCAAACATACACAATTCTAAACTAAATCTAATACTAAAATACATAAATTAATCTAACACTACACATGCAAAAACAAAAATTAAACTCACTAAACTAAAATTTTAAAAACTAAAACATTCATTATAATAATAAAATACATACATAAACATAAATTTGTACATCAATTTTTTTTTTTGCATTTTGTTCAAAAAAATAATAATAGTTCATCCTTTTCTACAAAAAAAATCAAAATGGATGAACATCCACTAAACTATTCATCCATTCCATCCCAATACATGCTTGAATCAAAAGAAGCGTTCCACTATCAGCGAACCCAATAAACATATAGCATTCATGCATACAAAATGGGTTGAACACATATCTAGGGAATAAGACTTATTCCCTACTGTTCACCTTACAAGGAATTCCTCTCCACCACTATCAAGTCGGAATGAAAATTGTGGCGGTTGCAAAAAGTGTGGCGGCAATGACGAAGTGGTCTCACATGAACCTGTGGATTTGATCTAGCGCACACACTAATCACAACGTTTCAACAAAATATGAACAATATAGCATGCAATTTTGTTTCACACAATTTAACAATCCATAGAAACTAAGTTTTCATCAAAAATCAAATCAAAATCCCAAAGTGATAAAGAAAATCGCGAAAATGGGATTGAAAATTGATTTGTGGTAGATGATTCGGGGTGGAAATCACAAATTTTGTAATGGAATGATGATTTTTAGTATTGGAATGGTTTGGAAGTGAGGTTTTAGAGAGAAAGTGGAGGTTTTGGGGGAAGGAGTCTTGCGATTTTCAATTTTTGAACGAACGGGTTCTGTTTCACTGCAGAAGGTCCACCGCTTAGGTGGTAGAGCCCTTTTTTTTTAAAAAAAAAAAAAAAAAAAAAAAAAAAAAAAAAAAAAAAAAAACCTTTCTGACGTTAATCCGCCTAGGCGAATTTACACCAGTGTGAAAAATATTTTGTCCTGCTGCTAATCCACCTAGGCAGTGGTTTTTCCACCTAAGCGGTGGAGCGTATTTTCAAAATTTATTGCATCATGTATTTTTACCGCCTAGGCGGTGGGCCTGCAGCTCCTACTTTCATGTTTTTCTTAAATTTTCAAAATACGGCTCTACCCCGTACGTTTCCACTATGCTTGTTCAACGTGTTTAAACTTAGAACACTTCCCCAAGCATCCACACTCCTAAATTCACTTCCGAACACGTTCCGAAGCTATACCGGCTTCCAAAAAGAATAAATGATCAAATAAATAGTAACAAAAATCGGGTAATTTAATACCCTAAGTTTCATTTCAAAAACAAATATAGCGCTTGTTTTACCGTCCCCAGCTGGACTTTCGTGTCACTAAGTATTTTTCACCAAAATTCCCCATAGACAAGGAATTTGGGCTCAAATGCTCAGTCAGATCAAGATCATGGCTTGAAGTTGGCTTCTCCTTTCAGTCCTTATCATTTTCAGTATAAGCTTGATCTCGGGATTGAGAATTAAGAATTCCAATATTCTTCATCGTTTCTCGCACGGCTTAATCACATGAACACAATAAAACAAAAATTAAAATTAAAAACAAAACAAAATAAATATCAGGATTAACAATCGACCACTTAGTCGCAATATCAACTTAAAATTCACATAATTCCCTGGCAACGGCGCCAAAAACTTAGTAGGGGTGTAAAATATACCGCTACTTACTCTCGCAAGTATACGAGATTTAAGTTTTAATATAATGGATCTTGAAGATCGGATATCGTTCCTACAGAGAAAAGTGTGAATAATTGAATACCGCAATTTACGTAGTCTCATGTTATCCTGACGATTAAAGACATGATTTAAAATTAAACTAAGCTAAACTACAATTAGGGATTGATTTTGTTCACTTAATACATGTTTGATTTCGTTTAGTTAACAATAACGGAGTTTAGGTATCTAACAATCTCGGTTCGTAAACTCCTCCGCCACTTCTTCCGAGTGTAAGACAAGGGAATACGCGACTTCGTGTCGACGAAGAGGTCCCTCTCAATGTCATAACGACTCTAGGCTGCGTGAGTCTTGACCCAACGTCATCGATTGCACATTAACTAACGCCCTCCCAGGTCGTTAGGTCGTAACGATGTGTTTACCATAGTCCGAATCTAGGGTTACCTCTCCCGAGTGTCAAACCCTAGTTTCTCAAATCCAACCCTAATACCATTACAAGCATACTAAGATTGTCATCAAATGACAAACACAATCAGACTTAAATGCAACAACCGTTAAAGAAACATATATTAAACCAAACGAGTATTTACACAATTACATATTTCCCTAACTAATCTTTAATTAAACTAACATGTTCTTAGCCAATACAACATTAAATCAAAAGGATATCATCAATATCAACAATAAACATTAAGTACAAAGATTGAAACAAGGGAAGAAAGATCAAATCTCTAAGTGGAGTAGTCCACTTTCGCCAAAGAACAATCCTCCCGAGCTTCATCTTCTCCATTGATGAACTTCTTCTTCTAGCTCTTCAAGAAATGGACAAAAACACTTCCTAAAACTAATCTAATCTACTTTCTAAATTATCTAAGCCTAACTAAGGTGAAAGAGGCTCTCCAAATATCAACCGAGCCTCTCTAGTTCTTCTAGCCTCTTTAACAATTGGGAGAGAAAAGGGTTTAATAGGCAAGGTTTGGAAAATATCTTCAAAATATCTAAAAATAGATATTTCTGTGCAAAGTGTCACCGCCTAAGCGGTGGGTCACCGTTTAGGCAGTGGTTTAAGTCGGTTTAAGCCTCTGTCGGATCTTCGCCTAGGCGGTGGTTTATTCGCCTAGGCGGTGGCTGCTGGCATAATAATCTATCGTTTTCTCACCTAAGTGGTGGTTCAGCCCTTCAGCACTCCAACATTCTGTCTTTTTTCTGCCTAGGCGGTGGAACTTCCGCCTAAGCGGTGGTCTTTATGCACCGAAACCTTATTCTTCACGTTTTGTTTACCGTTTCTCTACTGTTTTCACTTGTTTATCGCCCGTTAACGTCCCTTCACCTGTTTTACACTAAAACAATATTAAATATAACTAATATGCTTGAAAACTAATAAATTCAGTTTTGAAATAGATAGTTTTTTCACACCTATCAGTCACCATTCTTTAGGAGTATAGAATGGTAAGATCGGTGTGTCGCCATCCTTACCTAGGAGTAATCCTCTAGGATCGATTTATCATCATCCATTAGGAAGATAGAATGGTAGGATATGTATCTCGCTATCCTTACCCAGTGTAATCATGTAGGATCGGTATGTTGCCATCCTTTAGGAAGATAGATTGGTAGGATTGGTATGTCGCCATCTTTACCAAGTAGTAATCCTCTAGGATCGGTATGTCGCCATCCTTTAGGATGTTGAGGTAACCTTGATATCCTTGAATCAAGAGGAAATAGAGATCATAAAAATAGGAAAACAAAGTTTCATTCCTTCCTCTAAACATCAGTTTAAACATTATCTGAATTTGTGCTTTAGACTTGATACTTTGAAAACTTAAATTGGCGGGTCAAAATAGGGTGTCTACAAGTGTAGAGTGGTAGGATTGGTATGTCACCATCCTTGCCTAGTAGTAATCATTTTGATCTGTATGTCTCCATTCTTTAGGAGTGTAGATTGGTAGGTTCAATATGTCGCCATCCTTACCCATAAGTAATCCTCTAGGATCAATTTATCATCATCCTTTAGGAATATAGAGTGGTAGGATCAGTATGTCACAATCCTTAGCCAGTGTAATCCTTAGAATCGGTATGTCTCCATCCTCTAGGAAATTCTTCACTACTTTCCTAGGGTAGATGCAGCAAAGTTCTAAAGCGCTATTGTGTTAGCTCAGTCGAATTTAAATCCATGTCTTTTAAATTTTATGTCTTATGAAACAAAATGTATGTATCTCCTTATTTGTCGTTACGAGTAAACTCGCATGACAAAGATGGGCAGTTGTTGACACTACATTTTGTTCCTCCCAATTAGTATCGGATAGAAAGTACAAGTTCAGATAAACTTCAAACTGTGGTTTAAAATGAATAAATTTATACCTTAAATCACATTGGATACTACCAAAAAAAAATCATAGGAAAAATATAAAACTGTCGATTTGACTGAATTCAATATAAGTAAAAGTTTCGGGTCAACCACAAAAATATAACGTTAAGGAGGACTAAAATGACATTATTAAAGGTTGATTTTCATGAAAAAAAACTTTAATATGAATAAAAATTAGTTACTACCTTTCAACGTAGGGACATTTCACTAAATTACCTTTGTTACCCATTTTGACCCCTGAAACATTTACTATAACCGGTTTCGTCTTCATAACACCAAAAAGACTTTTCTATTTTTTTCATTTAAAGCAATAATACTCCAAAAATCAAGCCTAAAACCTTGATCAAACCCATGGAATTATCATGACAAGTATAGTTACCCAAAGTAACTACTACTTAAGACTCGGTTCAAAACCAACCAAACCGAAGTCATCATGATTAGCCTTCAAAGCCCATCACATCAAGGACTCCATTAAGAATTTAATGAGTCATTAAATTATCATTAAATTACAAGATATTTCCATGATATTTCATACCAAAATATCTAAGGAAGAATCCAAGTTACTTGAAAAGTAACTATCGGTTACAAATCTAACTGATTCGGTTTGTCATCAAGTCAAGCATTAAATGAGCCATAAAATCAAACCTCCCATAAAGAATTTAATACTTGGAATGAACTTGGGAGAATATTTTCAAGTTATCTAGATATTTTGAGCAAAATGTCTCAAGGAAACCAATTTACTTGAAATGTAACTAAACGGTTACAAGACTAACCGAACCAATTCCATTCTATTAAAGGGCATTTAATTTCCATAAAATCAAGTCTCATGATCAAGAATTAAATGCAAAATGACACATAGAGACTACATTCTTTGAACCTCCAAAGCATTAAATGTAAAGTAACCGAAATAGTTCGAGTAACTAGTACTTAGCAAGCAAACCGAACTAAAAAGTGTCACATCAAGCAATAAATATCCCATGTGCAATCCAATCATAAGTAATGATTGCTAATGATGACCAATCATGAGTAATGATTGGAAACCATTACCTAAGATATTTTAAGATTTTGTAATCATTACAAAATCTTTGGAAATCGTAGTAAAACTTCAAAATTCGTCCAAAACCATCAAACTACAAGACATCAAAGGGTCACTCCTAGACCAAACAGCCCCTAAGGAGCATGCTAGGATACCCTGCACATTGTCCAATACGCAAGGTCCCCGAGCCTATAAATAGGGAGCCTGTTTTTTCAATTTGGAGGGCTTGATCCAGGACTCTCTCTCTAGTCTTGAATTTCTCTCTCGGGTCTAGGGAATTCTCAAGCCTTCTATTCCAAAAACACCCCAAAAATTCTATCAAAATGGCTTCCTAAAAGTGTTCTTGAGGCTCTTGAAAAAAATCTCAAGAAGTTGTCGAAGAACGATCGAGAACAACCAAGAAGATCAAAGAAAGAGAAGAAGAAAATCACTTAGGGAAAGATCATTTCCTAAGTTAAGTAAGTCTTCTTAAAAACCCTTTGATCTTAGCTTAAATACTATTATATTGCTTGTATATAGCATGTTTGTTTAGTTCTTAGATTTATATTCCATGTACATGTGTATATGTCAAGAAACAAGTCAAAAACGTCAAAAACATGTCAATAACATCAAAATATGTCAAAAAATCCAAAATATGTCAAGAACATATGAAGAACATAAAGAACATATGAAGAACATGACAAAAACATCAATCACACCATGAGTTGTGTATAGCATCTTTGACTCTCTCAAGAACACATGAAACCGAACTCCAAAAAACTCAAAACAAAACTCTAATTACCGACTACTAACCACTAACTACTAACAACTGACTTTACATTTTTGAAATAGTCTAGATCACAAGCTAGCACTAAGTCATCAGGATCTGGATTGGCATTATATATATACTACTCCGTTGAGACCCTTGTGGCTAAAAATTCAGAATAAATGGAGGACCTTTATTCTTTCGAGGATAAGTGTGTACCTTTTCAGAAACATTTCATTTTTTCTAAGTTACAAGTAGTAATGACATATATACTATATATTTATTTTTCATTTTAAACTAATAACTTAAACCTAAACAATAAACTTGCCTAAGCATGTGAGTACGGTCGGAGTGTTCTTGACAAAATCAAATGTGAATATCCACATATTATCGGTGTGATTCATGTCCATATCTCATAAAAATAAAGAAAAAGAAAAAAAATCCATCTCTAGATGAACTACATGTTGACTTGATTCTCAGCTACCTAAGATACGTAGGCAACCCACGTACGGGTTTGGTCACCTGCCTAAATAAAAAATTTGTTCATCTTAAATAGATGAACTACAGTTTGAACTGATTCTCTGTAAAAACTAGGATACGTAGGCAACCTTTACAAGTTCGATCAACATAATACAAAAATATTTTTTATTCAATCTGTTTTATCTATTGTTGTTGATAGATAGTTAACTTTTACATGCTTTCCTTACATAAAAATGCATAAAAAAGACAAAAACATAAAAACGGGAATTATTTTGTTAAACAAAACCAAATGAAATTACTTGAACATTGTTTAAACGTGAACATCTATTTAGATTGAAGAACCATTTTCGGAAGGGTGTCTTGGGGTGCTTAACACCTTCCCCGAGCATAACTGACCCTCGAACTTAAAGAAATCTCTGGTAAAAGATCAACAATTTTTGAGTCAAAACTTGGGTCACTTTCAAATAAAAATGAATTTCTAAAATCTCGGTGACCTAATACACTATTTAACCCCATGCTAGACGGCGACTCCTTTTAAAACAAAATCCCGACCCAAAGAACATTGTTAAAATTTCCACCTAGAAAAACCCCTGAAAACTCATTTTTGAAAATGAACAAATTTCGAGGGAGAGAGAGGAATTAAGCTTTGTTTTCCTCTCCTTCCCGTGCTCTACTTCCTTTTCTTTCAAAAAAAAAACTAGGGTGCGTCATTAGGGGAGCTTCTAAAGGGGTTGCCAGGCTCAGACTCAAAAAGTTAATTAAAGTTCATAGGTTGCAATTTCTTATCATCTTGGCACCAATGCAGAATATGGATGCCATCCTTTCCCTTACCAAATTCCTGAGGTTTGATAATTCTTATTCCAATTCTTCTAGCAAAATTTGGATGCTTTGGAAAAATCCTTTGTCTTGTTCCATTTCTTTCTCATCTCGGCAACTTATTCTTTCTGAATTAACTCATCATTTTCTAGCCCAAAATCTCACCTTGGTTGTTGTGTATGCTAAACGTAGCCTTCCTGAAAGTAGGCCTTTGTGGCATGACCATGAATCTTTCATTCCTTCTATTTAGAATCCTTGCATTGTCTTTGGGGATTTCAATTATTACTCTTACTTAGAATATATGAGAGGTTACATTGCCTTTTCTCAACTTAATACTCTTGAGTTCAACAATTGCATACAATCTTGTGGTATGATCAATGTTTCATTCACAGGCTCTAAAATGGGTGCTTCCAAAAAATGGAGCAGAATTGATTGATCTTTTATCAACCATGCTTGGCTTTCTCAAATTTTCAATACCATTGTGTCTCATTTACCTAAAACTAGTTCTGATCATTTTCCTTATGTCTTGTCTATTTCCTCTCATCATTCTAATAGTCCTATTCCTTTCAAATTTTGGCACTTTTGGTGCAAAAATCCAGAGTTCATCTCTATAGTTGCTTCTCATTGTAATAAGCCTTATAATGGTTCTGCAATTTCAATAGTTGCTTACAAACTGAAATCTCTCAAAACTATGCTCAAACTGTGAAGTAACTCTTTTTTATGGTAATATCATCAATGTTGCCCAAATTGATGAATTTGAGGTCTCCAGACTAGAACAAATTTGCCTCAATGATGATTCTGCTGAAAATTGGATTGAATATAATAAAGTCACTACTGAGCACAAACATGCGATCAAGGTGGAAGAGGCTTTTCGAAAGAAAAAATATGGTTATAAATGGCTTAAAGAAGGGGATGTCATTACTAAGTCTTTTTCATGCCACAGTCAAAGAGCAAAGATCTAAGAGGCATATTAAGTCCTTAAAGGATAAACAAGGTTGTACTCTTTCTGATCCTAAGGATATTCAAAACTTACTCCTTCAGCATCTTGTACGGCAAAGTGTTTGTTACGCGCTCACGTATTAACTACTTGCAAGTGTACGAGGTCAAATTTTTAGTATAGTGTGATCGTTTAAGATCGGGTATCGTATCCACAGGGATTGGTGTTCGTTATTATCGAGTACCGTGTTTATCATGACCTAACTTTATCTAGGTTAAAAATAAATGTATTTAATTTATTAATATTAATACTAATATAACCTAATTTAATCTATAATAATATAATGAGATGTTTTAGGGGAAATAATTGTCTAGGGATTAACTCGGTTTACAAATACGTGTTCGATCACGATTAACTTACGTTTACGATGTTCAACCTATTTGACAATCTCAGTTCGTAAACTCCCCCGCCATATCTCCCAAGTGTAAGACGAGGGATATAACGCGAATTCGTGTCAACGAAAAAATCCCCCTCAATGTCTTAATGACACTAGGTCACGTGAGTCTCGCCCCAACGTCATTGATTACATACAATCCAACTCCCGACCGGGTCATTGGATCGTCACATTGTGTTTACCCTGTCGACAATCTCAGTTCAAAAACTATACCGCCACCTCTCCCAAGTGTCAGACAGTGGAATACATGACTTCGAGTCAACGAAGAAGTCTCCCTCAACGTCTTAACGACCCTAGGTCATGTGAGTCTTGCCCCCAACGTCATCGATTAGCGTTATGTTTACTTTAGTCCGAATCCGGGGTTACCTCTCTCAAGTGTCAAACCCCGTATTCTTGATATATCTATCTAAGCATAATAAACATAACAATATGATAAACACTATCAAACTTCGAAGAACAAACATAAACGCAACACCGAAATCATTCGAAACATATATTTATAAATATATTGTTAATCCCTATACAATCTACGTTTAACTAACGGCCATAACCGTATTTACAAATAAGAACGAGTTAAACATGCTCACAAAATCCTAAGTTAAATAAATGAGGGAAGAAAATGAAGAACTTAGCCTCATCCGAAGATTTGTTGCTAAGAACCGTTCAACTATCGCTCCACCGTCTTCCTCCACCTCGAGATGTGAGCTCCCCCTCTAAAACTTCTCTACCTACCCTTAGATATATTCTAAGGGCCTCAAATGGCTAGAGAGAGCAAAGGAGAGGAGAGGAGAGAGGTTTAAATAGGCAAAATATCTAAAATAAATATCTAAATCTATGAAGAGGCCACTGCCGCGGCAGTGAGTAGGTCGGTTGGCTGATCGCCTCGGCGATGAAGAAGACGGTGGATTAGGTTGACATCCTACATCTCCAGCGCCACGGCGGTGGTCTCGTGCCATGGCGATAGATGTTCAGCAAGGATAAGTTATTCTCTGCATTTTCATCGCCGCGACGGAGGTCAGGACGTCGCGGCGGTGGGCTTCTTTCATAATATTGTTGCCTTGTTCGTTTTTCCACCGTTCTTCAATCGTTCTTGGTTCCATCTCATTGTTTTCGCTCCAGTTTCCTATCTTTTTGCCCTACACACCTAATTATTCAAAAATTATAAAAACTAATTAAAACGTAATAAAATAAATATAAAAACTACTCTAAAACTAACAAAACCGATTTGGAAATATGTAGGTAAATCACACCTATCAAATACCCCCAAAATTGGAATTTTGCTAGTTCTCGAGCAAAATACACGCACATAAATGAAATAACAAACAACCTAAAACAATCTAAACATAATGACATGCAAGTTTTAAATTCTTCTAATGGCCTATTTATTTTTCCCTCAACAACCGCCAATCATATCGAGTTCAGGCGGTAAAACACATCATGTGGTTCTAGAATTTTGACATGCAATAATGGTGAACGCCATTCTAGATCCTGTAAACGTGTTAGTGTGAGACTCAATAATATAACTATACAACGACCGGATTGGATTATCCCCCAACGAAACTCATGACTTAGACCGTATAGGACTAGGATTACCATATACCTGATTGGGGTCCACTCTCCACTAATGTAGGCTTGGAAGTTGAAAAAGATCAAAAGGTCTTGGTTCGGTTTTGGTATATTTGGCCAACGGTATTTCAAAAAAGAAAATGGGTTAACATTACCCAAGGCTCAACGCTTGCCACATTCACTCTCGAACCCCCATAGATAAATTGGAAACAATCTTAACCAAACATTTAAGCCCGATGTACTCACTTGTCAAAAGAAACATAAATATTTTATTTTTTTTCATACAACCACACCCCCAAACTTATTTAATTAGTATGATTTCACGGGTGTGGTTAAAGCAAAAGAAAAACGACAAGTGAGTACTCGAATATCGAACCAATTCGAAGTTCACCCTAAACTCAACCGCTCACATCAAGAAGTATTTGCAACTGCTGACTTGATTTACTCAAATATGCCTTTAAATACAGTGATATAGGTTTGGAAAAATATCAACTGGCTAGGGTATTTGCTTATGTGTTCAGAATTGAATTGACATTTAGGTTTCGACAGGATAACGAGGGATAAACATTTAACAGGGTAGGCTTCAAAGGGCTCAAGCGACAAAACGAAAGCCTAAATCACATCTCCTAAACTACCTCGCCTAAGATTTCGCCTCAATCTTCCCCTCAATCAAGTTCTAGAATCCTTAATGTCATAAATTTGGCTAATCGATAATCGTCCTCAAATCAAATGAATAAAAATACATTGAGTCTATGTGCTCGTGCAAATTAGGATCTACACTAATTTTTACCAAAAAGCATAGTCAAGCACACAGAACACACATGCATGGGTATTACCCTTGACCTCGAAAACAACCAGGGGTAATTATCATCATCGAGTAACGGCCCAGATGAACGCAAAACTTAGCATACACACAACAACAAAAAATAAAAACACATTCTAACCTAAACAAACATGAACACAAGAAAACAATAACACATAATTAACATACTACACACTACACATCACTTCCAAACTTAAAATGGATAGTGTTCTCAGCAGCCCAATCATCATTCTCAACATTATGAAATTAAAAGCATGCTGACGAATGGGGTTTAGAACACTTACTTGGGAGGCGAGATTTCTCTTGCCTCCAAATAAATTCGGTTGTGACGGATTTAATTTATTTAACCTTGGGTTACATCCCATGAAGCGCGTGGTTTAATGTCCTCGGCCCGACACATGCCCTCAAGACTAGCGAGATTTTTCTTTGGATGGCTTGATCTTTCAACGACATGCCTCACCGGCTTATGTGTGTGGTGCCAAGCACTATAAATGGCTTCGAATCCTGTCGAAATGAATGCATCAATACCTATTGATCTAACATCTCCAGGTACACTGCATAAGAAATAAAAACAAAACTACAAAACAAAAATTATATACAAAAGAAATGCCTAAAGTAAAATCGTGTCATTTATTCACAATATCGATAATAACCAACAAAACAATCCCCCACAACGGCACCAAAAATTTGTATGCCGAAGCATTTGTTTCGCGCTCGCGTATTGACTACTCGCAAGTGTACGAGGTCAAAGTTATAGTATAGTGTGATCGTTTAAGATCGGGTATCGTATCCACAGGAATTGGAGTTTGTTATTATCAAGTACCGTGTTTATTATGATCTAACTTTATCTAAGCTAAAAACAAATGTATTTAATTTATTAATACTAATACTAATATAACCTAATTTAATCTATACTAATATAATGAGATGTTTTAGGGGAAAGAATTGTCTAGGAATTAACTCGGTTTACAAATATGTGTTCGATCTCAATTGACTTATGTTTATGGTGTTCGACCTATTTGACAATCTCGGTTCGTAAACTCCCCCGCCATCTCTCTCGAGTATAAGACGAGGGATATAACGCGACTGCATGTCAACGAATAAATCCCTCTCAACGTCTTAACGACATTAAGTCACGTGAGTCTCGCCCTAACGTCATTGATTGGACACAATCCAACTCCCGACTGGGTCATTGGATCGTTGCGTTGTGTCTACCTTATCGACAATCTCAGTTCTAAAACTCCACCGCCACTTTTCTCGAGTGTAAGATGAGGGAATACATGACTTCGAGTCAACGAATAAGTCTTTCTCAACGTCTTAACGACCCTAGGTCATGGGAGTCTTGCCCCAACGTCATCGATTGGCATTATGTTTACTTTAGTCCGAATCCGAGGTTACCTCTCCCGAGTGTCAAACCCCGTATTCTCGATATATCTATCTAAGCATAATAAATATAACAATATGATAAACACAGTCAAACTTCAAATAACAAACATAAACGCAACACCGAAATCATTCGAAACACATATTTATAAATATATTGTTAATCCCTACACAATCCACGTTTAACTAATGGCCATAACCGGATTTACAAATAAGAATGAGCTAAACATGTTCACAAAATCCTAAGTTAAAGAAATAAGGGAAGAAATCGAAGAACTTAGTCTCGTCCGAAGATTTGCCGCTAAGAACCGTTCAACGATCGCTCCACCGTCTTCCTCCACCTCGGGATGTAAGCTCCCCCTCTAAAACTTCTCTACCTACCCTTAGATATATTCTAAGGGGCTCAAATAGCCAGAGAGAGCAAAGGAAAAGGAAGGATAGGGATTTAAATTGGCAAAATATCTAAAATAAATATCTAAATCTGTGCAAAGGCCACCGCCGCGGCAGTGAGTAGGTCGGTTGGCTGATCGCCTCAACGGTAAAGAAGGCAGTGGATTAGGTTGATATCCTACATCTCCAGTGCCGCGGTGGTGGTTTTGCGCCGCGGCGGTGGATGTTCAGTAAGGATAAGTCATTCTCTGCATTTTCACCGCCGCGGCAGTGGGCTTCTTTCAGAATATTGTCGCCTTACTCGTTTTTCCAACGTTCTTCGACCGTTCTTCATTTGATCTCATCGTTTTTGCTTCAGTTTCCTATCTTTTTATCCCACACACCTGATTTATACAAAAAGTATAAAAACTAATTAAAATATAATAAAATAAATATAAAAACTACTCTAAAACTAACAAAACTGGTTTGGAAATATATAGGTAGATTACACCTATCACATCTTCAGGAAGTATTGTGTTTTCCATCTGCTTAATTCAATTTGGTGTTTTTATCCATTATTCCATCTTTAATCTCAGAAAATGACAATGAGGAATTGTTATTGCCTCCAGCCATTGAAGAAATCAAGGCTGCAATTTTCAGTCTTAGTGGAGATAGTACAGTTGGACCTGATGGCTCCTCTGGGAAATGTTTTACTCACTATTGGGAGGTCATTAAAGAACATATATTCCAGGATATAATGGAGTTCTTATGTGGTGTTGAGCTAAACAAAGTATGTACAAGTACTCTTCTGGCCTTAATCCCCTAAGTTGAAGATCATTCATCTCGTTCTGATTTTAGGTCTACAAGTTTATATAATTTCTTCAACAAAGTCTTATCAAAATTCTTGGCTAATAGAATTAAGATCTTATTGCCTAAGCTGATTTCTCCTCAACAAAGTGCCTTTGTTGAAAGCAGAAACATATTTGATAATATTCTGTTGGCTCAAGAGATGGTACAACTTTTGCCTAAGAAAGTGCTTGGAGGGAACATCATTGTTAAATTGGATATGGCTAAGGATTTTGATAAGGTGTCTTGGTTTTTCCTCATGGCCATTCTGAGAAAAGTTAGGTTTCGTGAGAGAATTATTGACATGGTTTGATGGCTCATTTTCAATTGTCATTTTTCCATCATAATCAATGGGAACTCTTGTGGTTTTTTCCAATCTCAAAGAGGATTAAGGCAGAGTGATCCCATTTCCCTTCTTCTTTTCATCTCGATGGTTGAGGATTTCTCTAGAGGATTGAAACATTTGATGCAACGTCAAGAAATTCTTTAATTCTATCAGCCTAGTTCCCTCACTCCAATTGTCCATTTAACTTTTGTTGACAGTATGATTATCTTCCCAAATGGTTTAAAACCCACTTTTATCAAACTTTTGAATTTTGTTAAAGTTTACCAAGTTAATTCTGGTCAGCTCATCAATTACTCCAAAAGTTGCTTCATTCATTCCCCTTATATTCCTTTTAACAAGCTTGCTTGGATAGTCTCTAAATCAGGATTTTTCGATAGCTCTCTTCCCATGAAATATTTGGGATGTCCTTTCTTTTCAGGTCAAAATAAGTCTTCTTTGTTTGATTCTTTGATTTCTAAGAATAGTAGCAAGCTACAAGGAAGGCAGGCCAAGCTTTTATCCGTTGGGGGTAGGAAGGTGCTCATCAAACTTGTTTTGATCTCCCAAACTCTCTTCTTGTCTATGGATTTGTTCCCTCCTGCTAAGGTGATCAAAACATTGGAGGGCATGTTTGCTAATTTTTTCTAGAATAGCAAGCATCATTGGAAATCCTGGTAGGCTATTTGTTATCCAACTTCTGAAAGGGGCTTGGGATTCAAGAAGTTGAATGATTTCATCTAGGCCTTCAAAGCTAAACTATGGTGGAATTATAGAGAATGTAATTCTTTATGGACTCAGTTTATGCAAAGGAAGTATGGCTGCAAAAAATAGACTTATTTAGTAAAATTGGTTCTCATCAGAGCATGGGCTAGAGAAATGTTTTGGCTAGTAAAAGCTTGGCTGAGGACTTCATTTTATATCAAATTGGGTAGGAAAAGGTTCTTTTGTGGTGGGATCAGTGGCTCACTGATTTTCCTCATGAATAAATTATGCTTATTCCCAATAGTGTTGCTCATTTGTTTGGTGGAGGATATTATGTTTGAAGATGGGAAATAGAGGTGGAATAGAATTGATCAACTTTTTCCATCTTTCAAATCTCAAATTCAGCAACTTCAAAAACTTCCCAAGTCTTTTAAAGACAAGATGCTCTAGATGTCGTCTTCTTCTGGAAATTTCACTTTCTCTTCAGCTTAGCAGATTCTCAGGCAATGTTTAGAAGCTCCTCACTTCTTCAAGCTCATTTGGTATTCTTCTATTCCGTTAAAAGCTTCCATCTTCATGTGGAAGGTGTTATGGAATCGGGTTCCTTTTGATGCTAAAATTCAATCTCTTGGTTTTAATATGCCTTATCTATGTGCTTGTTGTGGAAGGCAAATTGATTCCAGAAATGATACTCTCCAATTGTGATTTTGCTTGGAAATTGTGGGCTCGTTATAGTGGTTCGTACCATCAAGAAAATCTTATCGCTCAAATTTAATACCCAATTTAAGTGCCAACTATCGTAGTATAGTACTTAAGTACGAGTGTCGAATCACAAAGATTTGATTGTAATTATTAAATATTTTCTTATTTTTTGGTTGAATTTAATAGAATTGGTTTTGTGGGGGGGTTTAATTGTAACATATAAAATAATAAATCCGACGATGCGGCCTTATGGGGAAGAGCCCGACCCAATAGGGCTTGTAGTACTCCCTTTTTCTGAATCTAGTCATTTTTTCACTTCGGTAGTGAATCACCTACAAAAGGGACAGGTCTGCTTAAAATATAAAATGATAAATGACTGGGTTGGGAGCATGTATTCGTTCTTCAATTATTATAATGTGTTTTATTTCTTTATCCATTTTTATGTTGTGTATAAAGAAGTAATTTAACTACAACAGAAATTACAATGAAATTTTGACTATTTTATTGGCATGAACTATCTTCGAGATTCGATTCTTAATTTACGTTAAATCAATCTCTAAGCATAACTCATCCTATTAAACCGTTTATATTCCAATAAGTACAGGATATATAACAGTTAGATCTAAATCATAAGTATTAGATCTAACCTACAAGCACCAACAATATTGTTTCTAACATGTATAAAATGATAAAAATAAGAATTGACGGGATAAACAATATAAAAATATTAATCCATTGTTATATAACCTTATACAAAGATAAAATGGAATAAAAAATGAAACTACATTACGAAAATCTTAAAACGAATACAGCCTATCCCAAATTTATCTTAGTTGTTCATGGATTATTTTCCAAAAAAAATGCTCAACCAAAGTCCAGTGAAGAAGTCCCCAAAACAGTCCTTGCAGAACCCAGAAAAATGAAACAAATGATAAAAATGAACATATAAACTAAAAAAAAAAAACTCTCCGAGAAAAACACTGTGGCCAAACTATATAATGAATTGGGCAAAATTTCCTTATTTCCATTAGTTTAATTCCCATATTTAGCCAATCAATGACCTTTAAAAACATTGTGCTTTCTTTTTAACAATTTTGGGTCGGTGCGCAAGTCTTTACTCCATTTTTTTATCCTTACTTATTTTCTTCATCCTTTTCTTCGTGTTTCTTTATTTCTGATTTTAATTATGCAAAAACAATAAATTATATTATTACTAATTAAAAACTAATAAAAAGACTCACAAAAGCATCTCATGTTTAAGGATTTTAAAGTGGTGGCAAGATCCCTCATTTCCTTCGAGCCTGTCAATTCTAATTTGTTGGGAGATTTGGAAAGTTAGATGTCAAGCTGAGTGTGATGGGGTTGCTCCTCATTTACTCTCTCTGATTAAAAGATTGAATTTTTCTCTTCTTGCCAAGCCTACTAAGAAAGTTGTTAAACTAAGTTGGTTATGGTTAAACGGATCAAGCCTGTTTTTGGTTACTTCAAGATGAATTCTGATGAAAGCTCTCTGGGCAATCCTGGCATGTCTGGTATAGGAGGTATTAGTATAGATTACTTGGGAGGTTAAAGCTTTGCTTTTACCATTCCTCCAGGTTTTCAATCCAATTTATTTGTTGAAGTCTTTGGACTTTGGCAGGGTCTTAAGATTTGTATTGATGACCATTGGTTTAAGTTTGTGATAGAGGTGGACAATAAGGTGCTAGTGGATGCCTGATCCCTCTTTGTTCATTTAATGCACTTCTCTTTTTTTTGGGAAAAAAAAAAAAAAAAGTAATGGTGAGTTTTCCTTCCAGCGATAGTAATGTTGCGAGGCTGCTATCCCAATTCGATTGGGACAAACTTGGAAATGATTTTGAAGAAAGATGAATCTTCGTAAGTTTCAATTTTTCAATTTTGCGTTACATCCAACTTATTAATATAACACTTAATTGTTGTGCATCATTTTTTATTTGATTTTGTAACTTTTGTAGTGCATTTGTGTGGGGTGGTGAGTGGACACATGAGCAAATCCCTCTTGTTGACTTAGTAGGCCTTTTGTGGGAGACTCAGCTTACAAACTTTGTGAATTACCAGACACATTTCTTATCTAACTGTATTATACATGTATACTCAATATAACATACTGTATTATGATATAATCCGACGTTAGTGTTAAATGTAACATGATTTTAAGTGTTATATATAACATGTCCATGTGTGTAGTATGTAACATTTTTGTCTATTTTGAATGTAACATGATCGCGTATGTTATATGTCACATGATCGTTAATGTTAAATGTAACATGTGTTGCTTGCCACAACGCGATGTAATGTTATATATAGAGAGAGAGACACACACACACACACTTGATCATACATATCAACATAACAACATGTGTGTTTTATAAACATTAGGTCACGAATGGATATATGGAATTCATGTGGCTTGAACAAACAAAGGTCGCCAATGAGCTGAAATCGTTTTGCCAAGACTTAATCAATCGGTCATTTTTTGTTAACAGTGCATGTTGGGTAAGAAATCTACTATTTTTACATTCTTACATGTTACACACTTTATACAAGGATGCAAGTAAAGTACACATAATTCTTATTTTTTTGTTCTAGATGCTTATGTACAGACGTGGGTCATGCAGAAAGATGCTGCTATGCTTGAGAAAATATTGAACCTGACAATAATTGATGCATTCTCTTTTGAGCATCGTTACATTCACTTCCCAATAAACACCGAATGGACGACCTTGTCATTTGGCCACTGGACCCTGGTTATTTGTCATAAGGAGAAATCTATCTAGAAACATTACAACTCTATTAACCTGAGGTGTGAGGGTGTTGTAGACCTGTTTTATGAGAACATAAAGAAACTTGTAAGCTTACATTTCTTTCTGATTCTTTTCTTGCCTTTGTAATCAAAACTCCATATTTCTTTTAACATTCAACGGTAGATTCCATATGTGGACACGTTGTTGTCGAAAAGGACTAAGGAGCACCAATTGAAAAATGTTGACATCTTGAATGCTGATGACATACTAGACTAGGGTATATCAGTGTAAGTAGGCTTCATCCCACCTAATAACCAGTTTACATCTATGTAATGACATAACAATCACTAATGTGTTAAAAATGTCTTATACAACATGGATTGTGGAGTTGCAATTATTCATTTGATGAAAAGGATATTTAAAGGGCTACCTATACTGGTTGATATTGAAGTGGAAGGATTCATAAGGAAAGGGTTGTTATCGTCCAAGACTTCCTCAATGACCTACCCCGATTATGGACACTCGAATCATATGAAATCAGAAAAATGTGTGATGCCCTCCAATGATGTCCCCCTCATATTCTCTAATTCGACCCCTGAACAAGTAACAAGAACTTCATGATTGTATATTGTGACACTCTTTTTTTTTTTTCCCTTTGATAAACATCCTAGGTATCTAGTATTTCTTTATACTTTTGTTTTTTGCACAATATGATGCCTAACACCCAAGGGGGTATATCTCGTGTTAATCTTACGGTTTGGCACATTGTCGCTTTGTTGAATCTCTGGAGTGGTTTACAAGACCAAGACATTACGCCAAAATAAATACATAGTCTATTACAAACACAACTAGCAGAAAATAAAAATTTAAAATAAAATTGGTTAAACAAACGGATCAGCAAACTTTCGTATTCTAATATATTCAAGGGCACTCAAGTACTCCGAAAATAAATCATCAAGAAATCTACGAACTCGTTAGTTTTAAATAAATAGTCTCAAACCTTTGACGATCCAAACTACCAACAAGTTGTTCATCAACTTCGGTATATACTTCACCCTACTACGTGTTTCCTTTAGTAATTTTACGTACATATCAGTATTTATCACTTCCTCACCAGAAGACTTACAGTCACAGATATTATGAAAAAAAAAAGTTAGATATTTGTCGAAATAACGTATAAATAACGAGATTTAAGTAGACACCAAATAACAAGTAAGTTTATTAGATAAACACCCACCAATCTCTTCCCCCCAATAAGTTAAAAAACAACATTTTTCCCAAATCTACCTAAAATGTACACAAAAGAAATCAGCTATATATTATTTTACATAGACATAGATTCAATATAATATATATTCCGATTTTCCATAGTCTCTAGTTCTAATACAAACCTACCTAAATTCCAGGAAACTTTACTATTCTACCTCTACACACCATCATAGATTATTATATTCAGTTCAAGCGACACTGATAATGCTATCTCCACTACTGCTGTTAAAGCTACCCGACACGGCCTGGAAAGCCGACGAATGCCTCGTCGCCGCCGATTGCTCATTGCTCGACGATGATGTCGATAGATTCAGCGATAGAGGCAACGGGTAATCCGCATCTGTTCCGGTTGTGAGGTTCAAGTTCAGATCTGCCATTTTGGAAGACGGAGGGATCGGAATAGGTAGTGGGCGAATGAGATTCGGCGAATTCATCTTCGCTTGATTGATCGGTCCTAATGTCAGATTATCCGGTGAGGTGTTCGCTGGAGAAGTTGGCAACACCGGATTCAGGGTTACCGGAAACGTTGAAAGAGGAAAGCCCTCGAGATTGTTGGTGAGCTGTGGCGGCTGCAGAGTCGGCGGCGTTGGAATTTCGTAGTGGTGGACATTGTGTTCTTCAACTGATGAACCCACATACTGTAAATTGACCGGTTATATATCAGATATGAAAAAAGTGATCTATAATCAAGAATTGATCAATTAAGGAGATGAATTTCGCCGCCATCTATATTTCTACACACACAATATAGATAGTGTTTTACCGCGTCGGTGGTAATGTCAAAGAGACTAGATCTCCGGCGCCTCCTGTTATGGTTGCTCCGCCGGAGAAAGTACTTCTGAGCATGGCTTGCTACTTGAGTAGGCGTCCGCGTCTTCACAAAATTCCTGGAGATTCCTCTCCAATCTCCCTTTCCAACCTTCTGCAACCCCAACAAGAAAAGCCTATGCTCCTCCTCCGTCCACGGAATCCCTGTAATCAAAACCCCCAATTATAACCAAATTAATCAGTTCAAAGCTAGCTATAGGCATCGTACAGCAGATTCAGTAGTTGAAAGCCTAGCTAGGGTTTGTAAGCATGTATCAAATCATCAATATCATATCTATTTCTATACACGTACGTACATGAAGATTCGTCGATCTATTACCTCTTTTGCGCTCGCGGCATGGATGAACAACGTCGTCGGAGGCGTAGCCGGCGGCAACATCGGCGTTGGAGTCATGAGGCTGCTCATACTGAGCCAGATCGGTCATACTAGCGCTCTTCCTGAACGACCCCTCCATGAGCCTAACGCCAAACAACATGAATCCGTTTCCTCCACCGCCACCGCTACTAGTCTCCGAGCATGGGCGGGAATTTTGGCCGCCGTCGTTCATCGTCGCCATAGCGATTCAAGAAACAGAGAAACTCGAATAATCCGTACGATCAAGCGAGCCCATACAAGAGGAGATGGATCGGAGGTCGTGCCTGGCTGAGTTGATATAGTTTCTTAGGACTTCCTTTCAAGGCTTTTTGTTCATTAAATCTGTGTACTAGTTCCGTGAATAATGGATCGCTGGCGAAATGTTCCAGTGGTACGCAGGTACACATGTTACGTGTACAACCCAAAGGCCACTCGACTTCGACTCATCTAGAAAATTGATTGCGCGTAGAAAAAACTGAACGGGTTTGACTCATTTTCAAAATGCGTCTGGTAATAAAATGATTGTCCTGGACATTATACATAGTCCAAATCACATAACACAAACGATATGAGATTTAACATGTTCTCACGCGTAAGATGAATTTTCACAAATTATTGCGAACAAATATCGGAGGACTTAACATTATTGTGATATTCACACTTTGGCAAATCAGTATGAACGGATGTCTGGGAACTCCACATTGTTGGGATTCAACATGCTCAGTATCAAACAAGAAGTATGGTTCTAATATCTATGTGAAAACCCAGTGAGTCTTAACTCACTCTCAAAATACGTATTATAAGAAAAGAATTACCATAAACTTTATATAGATCAGGATCAAGTAACACAAGTGATATGAGATGTAACACGCCATTTTAAGTGTAGGGTGATCTTTGCCAAACTACTGCGAACGGATATCGGGAGACTCAACATCATTGTGGGATTCATTGCGTCCCCTTACGCATAAGGTGTACTTTGGCAAACCACTGCCAATAGATATCGGGAGGCCCAACGTCGATATGAGATTCAATATGCCCAATATCAGATAAAAGGTCTGATTCTGATATCATGTAGGAACCAATAGGTCTAACTCACTCTCAAAGGATGCCTTAAGAATTGATGATTACTCTAGCCTTTATATGTATCTCAAGATTAGGTAAAACAAGTGATTTAGAATTCAATAGAAATACCATTTTTCAAAATAAGATTTATTAAAAAATTATATAAATTATATATAAATTTTAATGGTTTCGATTATTCTTTTAGGAAATAAAATGATAAAAATATAAGTTTTTAAAAATTGATGGAGGTTTGAGTCACCCTGTTTATGTAGTTTCTGTACCACATTCCATAAAAATTTGACATGTAGAAGCTTTATATTTTTAATGGACACATGGCATTTTATGAACGAAATGTTTATCGAAAATCTAGTACAATCTTTCTATTAAAAAAAATAATAAAATAAGAAATCTTGTTCAAATGTCTCAAAACTCAAAAAATTACTTTTTAAAAATTATGTTATGTGTTAAAAAATCACTGTTACAGAACCCCACGGAGTGATAATTTTATGAAATGGGATCTTTCACCAAAATTTTCCTAAAAAATATTTCAGTTGCCTAAAAAATATTTGTATTTGTATGAAGTAAATTATAAAATTGAATGTTACAACTTACTTTAAATTCTGCATTTTCAATAATATGAATCAATATTCCTTAAAAATAAAATAAAAATAAATAAATTGTATTACAATTTTGTTTTGGTTAAATTCTTGTACAGTTTAGTTTGCAAAATATGTGGGTTGTTCTTTTTTATTTTTATTTTTATGTTTATTTTTTTTATTTTTTTTAAGCATGTATAAAGTCCAATTTAATTTAACGGATTGAATTTATTTTCACAAATTCCAATAATTAGAATAGAAAATTTTGACAAAAAAATAAAAAAATAATACAAGTCTCTTCTAATTTACATAAAATATATATATATTGAATAAAGAACACTTCAGGAATTAAATCTTGAATTTAGTTTTGAATGCACTTGGGCGATGTGGGGGAGTGTGTCCCTTCAGGTTAGGTGATTAGTTGAGATGCGCGTCTACTGATCCGGACATATCTTACCGTAACATCAGAAAAAGAAGAAAATAAAATTCACATGTCAAGCATATGAGACTGAGCTCAACTCTAGAACCTGTGGATCTTCTTCGGTTTCTCAGGAGAAAATCGAGTACAATGCTTATTATTGATGATGAGCAAGTGAAACCTGAGCATAAGGCCTTGACATAACCAAGAAAGGATATTCTGCTATATAAAGAAGGAGCGTTTAATCAATTGAATAACAATTCATTACTCTTATATTTTACTAAATTCGAGACATTAATTAGAAATAATTGAGATTTATGTAAAAATAAATTTTTCATATTCTATAACTAAATAGAGAGGGTCTAAACAAATTAGATTAACTTCTCCGAATTGTTATTTTATCAAAAAATTATTTATTCAAAATGATCTCAAAATTCTGAATTCTAAATACCTATATGTGACGATGGAGCCACTTTGAACCTTCCTAATCAAATGTCTTCTCAATCAAATGTCTGATTTGGCCTCTTATTAAATAGATTTTATCCTTGAGATATTTGGTTTTGTATTTTTGGTCAAAAGGTGACAAACAAGAAACTAAAACCATGTTTTCTATGCATTACCTTGTTGTACATAATTTTTGTTATATTCCAATTGGAAACCTAGCTAGTGAAGGAGCATGAACAATGGCTTGAAGCAGAAAACAGAGGATTAAAACTCAAAGTAAGTTAAGACTTTATTATCTGATTTTTTGACGTTGAAAGTTGCGTGATTGGTTTGGAAAATGCTTGCTTATTAGTGGAATATAGTTGAGGAAATTCTACAAAAATCCAATATGAAAAATATTTAATAATATGATTATTTTTTTTAATTAAAAAAGAAAAAAGAAAAATGGAAATGAATGGTGGAGGAAAAGCGTGATTCTCCACCGTCCAAATGGCATATTCTCTGAGTTTTGGGGAAAGATTTTTTTGTCTCTCTCTCCCTCTTGCTTGTACTTTTGGTCCTTGAAATATAAAGAATATTATATGAACCCTAAAATTTGTCGAATCATACTTTAGTCCTTCAAATTTTATATTTATTTCAATCTCATAAAATAAGACACGTTATAATTTTTAATAAAAAAAATAGTTATGCTCAGTACATAGTCTTATAATAAAGATATTTTAATCATTGCATCACTGCACAAAGTCTAAATTATTTTTAATCATTTTATTTTTCTCTCTTCTTCGAAAAATAAGAGAAAAAAGATTAAATCGTTACAAGGAGAAAACGTTTTAGATTTGATAGAGTGATAAAATAATAAAAATATTTCTATTAAAAGACTACGTGTTGAGCACAATCTATTTTTCGTGCAAAATCATTAACAATATTTTTACTTTTTGGAATTGAAACAAATGCAAAAAAACTTAAAGGATCAAATGTGTAATTTGGTGAACTTGAAGGTCAATATAGACAATCACCTCATACTTTGGGGCAAAGAATGTAATTTGTTTCCGATTGCTTTGTCTCCCGATATTTATTAATAACCGTTGGTGGTGGGTGTGAATTGTGAGGATAAGGGACGTTTTGACCCTACTTAAACGTCCCTACTTCCCTTTTCATCCCTCACTTCATCTCATCTTTTTTTATTTCTTTTTGGTAAATTACCTTTTATGCTGTCTAATTTGTCTGATTATTATTTTATTTTCCTTCACTTTAAATACACCTTCTTTCTTTCCTTTTTTTTTTTTTTTTTTTTTTTTTTTTTTTTTACACTTTTGAACAAAATGCACAATTAATTTTTTTATTTAAATTAATAAAATAGATGTAATTAAAATTTTCAATTAATTTTTAAATGAAATAAATAAAATTGTCTATTTATCTTAATTTTAAGTTTTTTATCATATACAATTAAAAAAATAAATTAAAATTAAAATAATGGGATAATTTGGTTTATTTTATCCAAAAATCTATTAGAAAATTTATTTCGATCAATTGAAGCATTAATTTAAATAGAAAAAAATAATTAAATTTTCACTTTGTTCAGAAGAAGATAGACAAAATAAAAAGGGTAAAAGGCAGAATAAATAAATATCTTAATTTTATTTATTTTTTAAATTAAAATAAAGAGATAATTTGGTTTATTTTATCTAAAATTCTGATAAAAAATTTATTTTGATTAATTTAAATGAAAAAAAAAAATTATTTTTTTATTTTGTTCAAAAAGTAAAAGATAGACAACATAATAATAAAAAATAAAATAAAAGGAATAGAGGACAATTTACCGTTTTTATTTTTAAATGTTATTTATTATTATTATGGATGCTTTATCTTATCTTATCTGTGGCTGGCTGCTGGTAGTGGATGTCCCCTTTGATGGGTTCCATTTTTTTATTCAGAAACGCCTGGAATTGTTTGGGAATATTCAGCCATTACTGATTATATTTGTAAATACAGTGGGTGAACGCATGTCGCATCAACCGGTCTCATCTTAGGTTTAAATAGCAGCCAATAACTAAAAAAGAAATTCTTTCACGCTCCTCATACATATAACTTTGTAAAGGATTATTCAAATAATTTTTTAAATTTTTAAATAGTTCTTAAAAAATAATATTTTAAAGAAATGGAACCTCTGGCGATCTCTTAACTAAAAAGATAGAACAAACTTTGTTTTTCCAAATTTTTATTTAAATGAAATAAAAATTACTAAACATTTATCAACCTCTGTAACGTCAAGAGTTTGAATCTGCAAAAAAATATTTATTATAAAAGACAATTACGTAAACCTGAACGAGATTAGTCTTACGTCCTATGTGGACACTCATGGATATATTAAAAAGAAAAATTGAAAGAAATTACTAAGTATGACAGTAAGGCTCCGTTTGGTAATCGTTTCCATCCCAAAAATTCGCATCCCATTCCCAGATTTTTGGGATTTCTGTTTGGAAATAGAGTTTAGTAATTTTTGTCCCCGTTCCCATTCCATTTTTATTTGAAAATTGTACTTACTTTTTTCTTAAGAAATGAGAAATAAAAAAAAAGTTATTTCTCATTATTCACGTCCCATTCCCAAAACCACAACCATTGTTCATCCGCCGGTCACCGTCCGGCAACGTCCGGCGCCGCCAGCTATCCGGCCACCGTCACCCATCCTCTGGTCACCGTCCGGCCGCTACCGCCGCTGCCGTCCGGCCAAAACAAAAAAAAAATCTCAAAATAAAAATAAAAATGGTTTTAGGATAAAATCGTTACCAAACGCAATTCTGTTCCTAAAATAAAATAAAATAAAATAAATTATCATTACCAAACGCGATTCTACCCCCAAGAAGAAAACAAAATTCTCATCTCATCCCATTCTCATCCTACTGCTAGGATGGGAACAGAAACGGTTACCAAACGCCACCTAAATTTTTCTTCTTCACAATTTAATTTTCTAAGCCCTAAACTAATATTTGGTATACTATATATAATAATAAATCTAATTATTTTGGTTGAATAAATTAATTACTTTTGAAGCGTGCTTGAACAGCTAACTGATAATCTCACGGCATTACATATTCTTTAGATCCGTAAATCTACCGAGCACCACCTTTATATATGAGTTCAAAATTTTGACAGCAAAACTCTAATGGTATCTATGGAAAGATCTGTTGATTTTAATGGTACTCATTCAAATTCCACTAATTATTTTGAGAATTAAGGAAGGGTCAAAGGGGTGTATCTTTCGATCGTGGTTTAGGGGGATGACTAGGACCCCTCTTGTGGCTGCTATGTACCCTTGAAAGGCTAAATGATTGAACCTTTTTTAGTTGGTCGACATTTCGTTCCAAAGATCATTAGGACCTCAATTTCTCTATTTTGTGTCAACCATTAAATGCTTATCAAAAGTTAGATTATAAAAATTAATTAATTATTTTATTCATTAATTAAATAATTAAATGTATTTGAATTTGTTGCATTAGAATAACTATTCATGTACTGCATTCAACTAATTATGGTTAATGTCTACCAATATGTAACAATTATATCTAGTTGATATGAATTTAATTAAAAAACTCTTAGTTGTAAATATCGTATAATTCAATATCATTGTCTCTGTGGACCCGAAAAAACTAATGAGTCGTCAATAGGGTCGAAATCTATATCTCAATCATATGAATATTGTAAGAATAATTGTGAGGCGGAATATTGAGAGAGAATATGAGAGATTGTATTAATATGTGTAAAAGATAGGATGGTTAACCTAGTGGGTTAAGACCCATATACATATACTAACATCACCCTCAATCTCAAGACAGTAAATCAGACGTGAATTTGAGTTTGGAAATCAGAGTGTGAAAGCGTCTGGATGAATAAATTTTGATAAAAATATTTGTTGTCTAATCGGTTGAACTGATGAAGGGAAGTCTAACAGTATTTTGGAGCATGTTGTTACAGATGAAGTGATAATCAATCTCGTTGTGTTGTGTACACTCGTGACAAACGTTATTATGGGTGATCTAAATAGCACTTATATTGTCACAATATAGAATAGTGGCAATAGGGGAGGAAACTTCGATTTTAGCTAGAAGTAAATGAAACCAAAGTAATTCTTGTGTTGTATCAGCAATGGTATGGTATTTAGCTTCAGTGTTAGAGCGAAAAATCACAATTTATTTGTCACCACGCCAGGAAATTAGGGAGTTTCCCTAGAGAAACAATAACTAGTAGACAAACGTTTGTCAGTGGGATTTCCGGCCCAACCGACATCAGAATAAGTCTGTAAGGTGAGAACAGAGTGGGCAAAAAAATAAAATCTTGGAATAAAGTGCTTATAACATATCGAAGAATGCAAAAAACAAACGAGTAATGAGTAGTTCGAGGAGCGGACAAGAACGACTGACTTGATGGATGACATAGGCGATGTACGGGTGACTAATTGTGAGATATACAAAACTTTCAACTAGTTGGTGATAGAGAGTGACGTCCGAGAGAGAAGAACCATCTAGTAGAGTAAGTCTGATATTCATTTCTGGAGGAATATTGGCAATGGTGAAGTCAGTGTTGGCAATGATAAAGTCAGTGTTGCCAGTCTTAGAAAGAAGATTAGATGCATATTTGACCTAAGATAGAAAGTATCCATCTGAACTAGTTAAAACTTCAATACCAAGAAAATAAATAAGCAGGCTAAGGTCTTTCATCTCGAATTAACCATCAAGAATTTTTTTAACTTCAGAGATTCCACATAAATCATCTCTAGTAATGATCATGTGTCCACATACAATAGCAGGAGGATAATTCTGTTGTTAGTTCGGAAAATGAACATAACAGAATCATGAGAGCTGGATGTGAACCCGAACTGGTAGATGGTGATGTTGAATTTTGCAAACAAAACATGTGGAGCTTGCTTAAGACCATATTGGGGCACGACGAAGGCGACAAACTTTTGTGTTGAGGAGTAGCTAGGCTAGGATGGGGATGCATATGCACTGCCTTAAGGAGATCGTTGTTAAGGAAAGAATTCTTTACATCCATCTGAAAGATGGAATATTAGCGAATGACAACGACGACAATAAGACTACGGATAGATGTAAGTCTAACTATAAGAGTAAATGTCTCTTCGTAATCAATGTCATATTCCTAAGTAAATCCTTTTGTAACAAATCGAGCTTTACAGCGTTCAACGCAACCATCAGAAAGTGTTTTTATTTAGAAAATCCACTTGTATCCAATAATATGTTTCCCAAGAGAGAGCTCAAAGAGTTCTTAAATTTGAGTTTTGTCTAGGGTATGAAGTTTCTTATTCATTACTTTTTGCCAAACAGGATTAGTATTGGCCTCCTTACTGGAAGGAAACTTATGCAAATTAAGTATAGTAGAAAAATAATAAGATATGGGAGATATTATGTTACCCTGCTGGAACGATGAGGATTCTATGGGACATGCTTAGTTGGCGCAACATTTGAAGTCATTAGGATATACTCAAGAAAGTCGGGTTCTGGATCCATAAATGGAGCAAGAAGATCAGTGCGGGTCAATGGGGTAGCTGGACGATCTATTTGAGGTTTAGTTATATTTGTGTTAGGATAATCATGAAAGAAGTATATGGATGGATTAAGGAAATATAAATGATTGGTGGTAGATGTCGAATGAAATTTGGATATGGAAGAAAACATCTTGTGTTCTCAGAAGATGACATGACGAGAAATACGAAGATGATTAAAAATGAGATCCCAAAATCGATATCCTTTGTGTTCAATTCTATACCCTGGGAAACAATAGACCCGAACCCAAGGTTCAATTTTGGAATGTTCATGAGGTTGTAAGAGAACAAAGTAGCCACACCCAAAGACTTTTGAGACACTGTAATTAGGAGAAACTCCATACAACTTCTCGTAAGGGCAAAGATTACCAATGGTAAGTAAACGGTCCTGATTGATAGTATAGACCACAGTGAAAGTAACTTCTCTCCAGGATCACTCCAGACAAGAGAATGAAATGAGTAGTACATAGACAGTATTTAGGATGTGTAGATGTTTATGTTCAGCTCGACTATTTTGGCCAGAAGTGTCGAGGCCAGATTTATGTGAAAGTGTTCAAGTTTGGAATGTTCATGAGGTTCAAGTTTGGAAAATTCATGAGGTTGTAAGAAAACAAAACAAACACACCCAAAGACTTTTAAGAGACTATAATTGAGAGAAACTCCATACAACTTCTCATAAGGGCAAAGCTTATCGATGGTAGGTAAATGGACCTAATTGATATAATAGACCATAGTGAAAGTAACTTCTCCCCAGAATTACTACAAACAAGAGAATGAAATGAGTAGTGCATGGAAAGTGTCTAGGATATGTAGATATTGGCGTTCAGCTCGAACATTTTGGGCAGAAATTCCAGGGCAAGATCTATGTAAAAGTGTTTCATATTTTCGAAGGGTGGTAATGAAAGACTAGTCCTTATATTCCATGTTGTTGCCAAATCTAAAGTAGTCATCGACAAATATAACCAGATGTACCGACAGTAGTCATCGACAAATATGACAAAGTATTTGGATCCATTCATTGTGGTAAAAAGGTGAAGGTCCCCAAACATTAGAGTATACTAGATCAAAAGGTGCATGAAAAACTGAGTCATTGGTGGAAAAATGTAAGGCGTGTTGTTTAGATTGTTGACCTATAAAACAAAAGAAATGCTTAGTAAAGACATGGCCTAAGTTTCTACTAGAGGCTAAAGTGAAGATACATCTGATGGTTACATAACCCAACCGGGAATGCCAAAGGCTGAGAAAAGATAAATCAGGTGATGATGGTGGTGGTGGTGAAAAAAATAATTATGGGTCTGATGGTGACAGTGATGATGATGATGGTAAGGTTTCACATGTTGATAAAGGGACATGGGGTGGTGGTGGTTGAGATTGAAGTAGAAGGTTCAAACAACAGAGTTTAAATAGACATATAGTTTTACGAACAGTTCCAAGAATTTTTCCTATCCGAGTATCCTGCACACGACAACCATTATTAGAAAATATAACTTCACGTCCCAATTCACAGAGTTGACCAATAGATAAGAGATTTAAAGTAAGTTTTGGAATTAAAGAAGTGTCATAAATAGATAGATGTAAAGTAAAAATTTGACTAGTATGGCTAACACGTATATGAGAACCATTAGCAGTATGAATGGTAGGAGAAATCACAATAGATAGTTTGGATGAGAAGATATTGGGATCAGAAGTCATATGATTAAAACTAAGAAGAATTGTCTGTAGTAAGTGAAAGGACATAGGAAAAGTTTATACTGGATTGAAGAGAAAATGTTTGAATAGTGAAACCATATCCCCAGTAGAGATGGAAACAATGGTGGAGGCAAGATCTGAACCCTCATTGGCATTAAGAATGACCAGGGAAGGACAATCCTTAGACATCGTTGCTAAATCGGATCAACAATATACAAAAAAGTATATTGTACTATGTGAATCTAGAAAAATAGAGGCCACATATGGATTCAACATATTGAAATATCCAGGAATCGGTCTATGATCGTGAAGAGTCGATTGATAAATTCTTGAACCACTCAAAAAATCACAACTAAGAAGAATTGTCTGTAGTAAGTGAAACAACAGGAAAAAAGTTTGTACCGGATTGAAGAGAAAATGTTTGAATAGTGAAATCATATCCCTAGTAGAGATGGAAACAATGGTGGAGGCAAGATCTGAACCCTCATTGGCATCAAGAATGACCAGTGAAGGACAATCCTTAGACATCGTCGTTGAATCGGATCAAGAATATACAAAAAGAGTATATTGTATTATGTGAATCTAAAAAAATAGAGGCCACATATGGATTCAGTATACTAAAATATCCAAGAATCGGTCTATGATCATGAAGAGTCGATTGATGAATTCTTGAACCACTCAAAAAATCATGATGAACTAAATCAATAATATAAGGAGAACTATACTGTATGATCTGAATTTGAGTAAACCGAGACAAAAGATGGATTCAGAATGCTCAAATTAGCCAAGAACGAGTCCAAAAAGTGGTGAATCTGTAAATAAATGTGAATCATCGAATTGGTTAACTGGAAGCGTTGACTAAGGCTGACGTGGCGGAAAGTGCGCTGACGGGAAAACTAACACAATGAAGGGATGGTTCTGATGTGGCAGTTGATATGAAAGAGGTGCGCATGTTTCTACTAACATGGCAAATAATGACGTGTCGATAATGTGGCACAAATTGAACACAATTACAACTGACGTGGCAACTAACACGGATAGCAATATAAATGATGACGCGATTCAGTAGCTGATGCGTCGGCTAGCTGGCACTGATATGGCTATGATTTGGTAGTGGGTTGGCATGCAAGTGACGCTTACCAAAGAAAAGTGTTCACATCACCAATTCTTAGATCATTCACATCACATTTTTTTAAGAGAAAAATACTTATGACAAATCTAAACAGAAAATTAGAGTCTCGTTGCCAAAGAATAAATGAACTGGCAAAGTGGTACCAATTAGAATCTATTTGTGACCATCACACAACTTTGGCAAAAGACTTATCTAATCACTTAAGATATATCATTTTTACCAAGGACGACAAATCATTGTTTGGATACTCGAATGTCTATATGCAAGATTAACTCTACCAAATGAGTACACTCTAAGAATTGTGCCTAAGACACTTGATATGGTACTATCAAATTATAGAAATACATACACATATACATAAACAATCAATATCTCAAGTCAAAATATCACGTGCACAATCACAACTCTGATATTTTATTTTGACATTACATAAAATTTTTATTATAGAATATCACGCACAATCACGTTCAGTCCATTGTTACTCTTAATAAGTTCTTTTGTGGTTATTCTAATATCTCATACTAATGGTTATGAGATTTTCCATTCTAGATAGAGAAACCATCCCACAAGTTAATCTAACTGAATAATAAATATCAATTAATAATTCTGTTTATTAGAAATATTTAGGATATCAATTATAACAATGTTTTCAATCTCGCTCCATTTAATCATCATTAAAAGATAAAACATTTCAATTGAATATACATGATATCTTAACAGCAATATAATAAATCCATGTATATATGTAAACTATCCAAATTGTCTGTTTAATTTTTTATTTATTTGAGATTATTGCATCTAAAATAAAGACAAAATACAATAACTACAATTGTTTATAGTGCTTATCTCCAACACACATATGTGGTGCCTCTTTTTTTTTTTTTTTTTTTTTTTAACTTATTATAAATTTTGTAATTATTTTTTGAAAAGTCATTTGATTCAAGACTTTTAACTTTTTTAAAAGAAAATTTGTAACCACAAAACCACTTGTAAAGTCACAATATTTTTATCAATAATTATTACTTTTTTTATAAAAGTTATCTTTTTAATCAATTTTTATAAATAATGCTTGTTCTATGTTTTAAAAAAGCTATTTCAAGAGTTAAAAAAAATTAAAATATAAATTTGGTTATTTTTTAAAAAGAAAAAGTAAGAGATAATATGCCACAAAGTTGGCACTTGGTATGACCATAATATTTATGAAAACGATAACATAGAATTGACAAATTCGAGGACCGGCTAATGGAGATAAGAGACAGGTGTCGGGAGATAAGAAGAAGAGTGGAAGAGGGGATAATGTTAGGCCACATGAGAGAAAATTTGAATCGGCACGTGGCTAAAATTCCATATAATACTTGCAAAAAGAAGTAGGAGGGAAGGTAGTCAAACATCAAAGTTTAGGGGCCTTTCAAATTAACTTTATTTAGGGATTTTTATTATTTAGTTACCTAAAATGATAGAAACTATTAAAAATACATTCAACTATCAAAATTATTTTTTTAATTCTCATTTTTTTTTTCTAGAAAACAGCCCCATTGTTTGCCCAATAATTTTTTTTTAATTTACATAATACAAATTTGTAATCATATATAAATAAAACTAGAAAGTTCATCTATCATAAAAATCAAATTTGCAAATTTTCAATGTCAAAAAAATTAAAATATATAGATATATATATACACACAACTCACGCTCTTCATTTTTATATAAATATTGTATATTTTTGAAAAAAAAAATATAGACTTCTGAATGTTCAAAATGTAACAATGTGAATATTTACATATAAGTAACAACAATGTCAACCATTTACATATACTATTGTACAAATTATTATTTTTTAAAATGATATGAACATTCACAATACTATTTATGCTAGTGTAAATATTCACACTACTAATATTCACGCTCAAACAATATTAAAATCAATGGGGTATCTTTGACGACATGTTAATGTTCTAAATGTTCACAAAATTATGAAACAAAAACTCGTAATGCATTAGATTTAATAGGATTATCAGTGTGGATATTTATACTTTTGTGAAACTGATGTGAATGTTCACAATATTTCGACACAATAAAAAGAGCCGTATTAAAAATGATTACAAGTGCGAACATTCACACTATTATTTGAATAGTTGTAAATGTTCAAAAGGAAAAATGTAAAATAAAACTAAACAATTAAAATTAAAACCAAAAGCGAGGATGTAACTAAGCCCTTTTTAATCTTCAGAACCCTAACCCAATTCTTCTTGAACAACAATACTTTTGGGTCTGATCGGAGCGTCGTTCGGTTGGTTCTTCTTCATGTACTAATTAATAACCCCTCTTCTAAAAAAACTTTCACTCTTTCTATTTCTTACACCCATCGGTATCGGTACCAACACTGGTGGATATAGATCTCCGCTTGCAGTAATTCGTCTTCATCTTCTTCCCTTGAACTGAGCAGAGATGAGATGGTTGCGAACAACATTCCGATGACAACGTTGTTGTGCTCGAAAACGAAGAAAATGGCAAATACAAAAAAAGGACACAAGATATAACGTGATTCATCACAACTTACTTACCTCCACGGGTGAAGAACAACGAATGGTTTTACTAATATGAAAAAAATTATACAAAATGAGACAAGTTCTTAAACTCAGGAACTAACAACAAAATCTCCCCAAAAATCTCTCTCAACAAATACACTCTCTTTGAGTATGAGCACACAAAATTCCTATTTGAAATTTTCTATACACCTCCACAATTAGTAAGATGCTCTCTACATCTTGAGGGATCTCCTATCTTCAAAGCTCATGGCCTCTATTTATAGAGGAGGTTTGCGCCATGTTTTCATGGTCAACAATGACAACTAAAAAAAATTTCTCCCACAAAACATATGTGAGCCATCAAGTTTGAAAACAAACTTCACACACGATTATTAATAAAATGTTAGCCCACCAATGTTAAAAAAACAAGCTAAAAACCAACAGTCGTTTCATCCATTGTGCATTTCATCAGTGCGGCTGGATCTCGTCGATGGAGGTGTTCAGGAGAGTTTCGATTGTCGTTTAATAGAGGCCTTCCACCAGATTCGATCATTGTTCGACCAATTGACAAGATTCGATTGTCATTCGGCTATAATCGATGCTGATATTGGTTGCAGAGAACATAACAGTCCATCAGATCGTCGTTCCAGCAGATTCGATCGCCGTTTCGGTCATAACCGTCGCTGATTATAGTTATGTCATTGCTATTCAATATCCGATCTATGATTGTCGCCGTTGCCTTCTCTCGATCTGATCTATGGTAGTAAGGCATTGGATCCTCTTTGATGAAACCCTATGCGAGAGAGATGAGTTGTGAGGCATTTGAGGAAAGAAAGAAACATATGGCACAAAATGGAAAGATTGAGTCATTTCCATTTCAAACATCTGTAAATCACGCAAAGGTATGAACATCCATCCATTCATTTCTGTAATCGTTGAGGGTCAAATTATAAACTGTTTATGCGGATTGGTCTCTTGGTCAAAGAAACCATTTGTTTATTTTTTTTTCTTCGTTTACTCTTAAATACAGTCTAAACAATAAAAACTTCTTATATTTATTTGTTTCAAAATATTTTTATTAATATATTATGTTAAATAAAATAAAAAAATCAAATTTGATTCAATTATTATATTAATTGATATCGAAACATTTGAGACCGCCAAATATGATTCAATTATTATATTAATTGATATCAAAACATTTGAGACCGCCAAATATTCGGGAGTTTCTCTATTTTATTTTTTTCCTTAATGAAGCCGACCATTAATGACTAGTTTGAACATCAGGAGCGGTCTGATTGACTATTAATATTTTTCTGGTGCCATCCTTCTTTGAGGGTTTAGAGAGCAAGCACAAGATTTAGAACCCTCTTCCTGGCAAGTTTGGCCAGGAAAACAAGAGGTCGAAACCAAATTCATAAGAAGAGAAGGCTGGAGTACTGGACAAGATAAGATAGGAAAGAAACAATAGTTTCTTCTTCTCGTTGGTCACAATAGAGCAATTCAAAAATTTCTAATCCACACTCACTTGTCGAGTTAGGAGCTCATTTACCAAGAAACACCCAGGACTTTGAAAAAATAGAGCGTGACCTTATTTTTTTAGCTAAAAGGGATGCAAGAGGATGGGCCTTTTAGTCTTAGTCGGCTAGCTGAAGAGAAGGCCGGATTACCAGACAAGATAGGAAAGGAATGGCCATTAACTTAATTATCAGCACAACAGAATGAGTTTCCAAAGGTCAGGATTTCACTTTCGGATAGAAAAATAATGAAGCTTTTAAAAAATTACATTAAAGGACCACATTTCTTAATTTTACTTTGGACATTTTAGGGCCAACTCTACCACTCTTTCACCCGTCAGTCACTTCCACCCCTTCTTCTTTTTCTTCTTCTCCCTCTCTAACTCTCATCTCCCCCTCCCCCCCTCCCCTCTTTCTTTCTCTCTCTTATATAAAATGTATTTTTCTTTTCTATTTTTATTTTATTTTTTTGTTTTCTATTTTTAAATTTTTCATATTCTTTGTTGATGCCAAAAAGTGGTGGCTGGTCAACAGTGTGGTCTGGAAGGATATCTGGGACACAAGACGACCACTAGTGTTGCAGCTGGTTGAGTTCAGGGGTGGTGACGATCTCCGAGCTGAGCTCCACTCTTCTGCTCCAAGAACCTGCACAAAGACCCATCGAGGTTATCCCCAGTAAAGTCCCTCCGGCGTAAGAGTAAGTATTCCGGGGTGGAGAGTTGAAAATATATATTAAGTTCAGTAGTAGTCACATACCATTAGGCAGTAGGTGCCCCGGTGTATTTATAGGCGTCAATACCTGTTTAGCACCGCGAAATTAGGGGGGCTAGCTCAGGTTAATTAACATAATCTGTTGGACAACTAATGAGCAGACAGGTTAGCCCTCTAATTGCCTGGGCTAGCTTTTGAGCCCATAATTGGAGGCCTATGGGCCAAGGCCTCACAACGGCTTGGCGAACTCCCGAGTGCTGAGGTGGCGAGCAAAGGGTGCCGCAGATCGTCAGTTCGAAAGGTCGGACCTCAGCTTGCCGGTCCTGATTTCTTCACTGAGACGACCCTCAATTCGGTTGGGGGACACCTCAGCTCGGTACTGAGGGGTTTTTAGCTCTTATCCCGACCGCTCTTCTATGATTGGGTGAATTTTTGACCCCGTGATGTATGATAGGTGTGAAAAACCTATCTATTTCCAATTCGGATTGGTTAGTTTTCGAATATGTTTATAGTTATTTTTATTATTTTTTAATTAGTTTTCATACTTTTTGTATAACTCAGGTGTGTGGGTTAAAAAGATAGAAAACTGGAGCTAAAACGATGAGATCGAACCAAAGCGATTCGAAGTTACGGTATATAAACAAGCTCGGAGGCTAAAAGATGAAACAGGCCCACTGCTTAGGCGTCCAGACCACCGCCTAGGCGGTGAAAATGTAGAGAAGAGCAAAATGTTACTGACGGACGACCGCCTGAGCGAAAATTCTACCGCTTAGGCGGAAATCCAGCAGAGGACGAAGAAGGGCTACTGACAGCCGCTCGCCTAAGCGAAGTTTTCTTCGCTTAGGAAAAATTTCAACAGAATGTTCTCCAGTCCACCGCCTACTTCACCGCCTAGGAGATCAGACTTAACCGACCTAACTCCGCCTAGGCGGTGGAATTTTCGCCTAGGCGGATTTGCCCTGCACAGTCTTGAGATATTTTTAGATATTTTTAGGATATTTTTGCTATAAATATCCCCTCTCCTCCCCTTTGGCCGCACCTCTCTCATCTCTCTTGTATTTTTTAGCCCCTTAGGCTATAGTTAAGCCAAGGGTTAGGAATTTTAGTGGTGGAGCTCGCATCCCGAAATGGAGAAGACGGTGAATCGATCGTGGAGCGTTCTTAGTGGTTTATCTTCGGACGAGGCTAAGTTCTTCGATCGTTTTTTCTTATTTCTTTATCTTAGGAGCATGTGAGCATATTTAGCTCGTTATTTCATTGTATATGCGGCCATGGCCCCGAGTTAAATATGGATTATAGTAGGGATTAACCTAATATTTATAAATACGTTGTTTAGATGATTTCGGTGTTTCGTTTGTGATTGTTCTTCGTAGTTTGATTGTATTTATCGTATTGTTTGTTTATTATGCTTGGATTGATAAATGGAGAATACGGGATTTTGACAAACCCCGAATTCGGAATAGGGTAAACAAACGCCACGATTCTATAACCCGGTCGGGGTTTGAATCGTGGACAATCGATGACGTGGGGCAAGACACACACTACCTAGGGTCGTTACGACATTGAGTAGGACCTCTTCATTGACTCGAAGTTGCGTTATATCCCTCGTCTTACACTCGGAAGAGGTGGCGAGGGAGTTTTAGAATGGAGATTGTCAATAGGGTAAATACAACGTGACGATCTAATAACCCGGGAGGGAGTTGGATTGTGTGTAATCAATGACACTGGGCGAGACTCACGTGACCTAGGGTCGTTAAGACGTTGAGGGGGACTTCTCCGTTGACTCGAAGTCATGTATTCTCCCATCTTACACTCGGAAGAGGTGGCGGCGGAGTTTATGTACCGAGGTTGTCAAATAGGTCGAACAACGTAAAAGGGAATAAATCGGAATCGAACACGTATTTGTAAATACGTTAATCCCTATACAATTCTTCACCCTAAAACATATTAACATAATAGTGTAGTTAATTTAGGATATATTAGTATTAGTTTAATTAATTAATTACATTTATTTTTCGCCTAGATAAAATTAGGTCACGACAAACGCGGTATTCGATAGTAACGACAACAATCCCTGTGGATACGATAACCCAATCTTAACGATCACACTATACTAAAACTTTAGACCACGTATACTTACGAGTGTAAGTAGTGGCGTGTTTTTCCCGCACTACCAATATACCTTACGAGATTCCCCTATATCAGTTGCCCCCCAAGTCCCAAGGGCAGGAGTGAAACGTGACGGCCTCGGGATTTTGAAAGAGCAGGTAAGTATTAGGAGGGAAGGATATCGGGGTCAAAATACGAAAGTGGCACACCATGGACCCCTGGGGAGAAAAACGGCCGTAAAAAAGAAGGTAAAGAGTAGAGTCTAGGCTGATGAGAAGATATTTTCCTCTGTTCGGCAGGTCAGCAGTACGACGGAAGCAGTGGTGGTAAGTGAGAATTTGGATCCGTTCATGGGTTAAATGTTGGCGGAGCTGAGAGACTGTCAGGTCATGAGTGCGGCCACTATCCACGCCGTAGAATGCTGCGGGGGTGAAAAGTTAGAGAGCCTTCCCTTCATTGAAAGTGGCCGAGCTGAGAGCCCGTAGGGTCGTGAGCTTGGCCAAATGTGAATTTGAATTTATTTTTTATTTTTGGGTGAGCCTTCTCCCTTTGGACTTTGTCCAAGCTGAGAGACCGTCATGTCGTGAGGTCGGTCAGTGTCACTACCTTTGAATTTTTCAATGGTGAAAAGGTAGAGAGCCCCCACTTTTTGAAAATAGCCGAGCTGAGAGCCCGTAAGGTCGTGAGCTCGGCCATTTTGCATGCCTTAGATTTCTTTTGGAGGGTGGGAAGTTTGAGAGCCTTCTCCATTTTGATTTTGTCCGAGCTGAGAGCCCGTAGGGTCGTGACCTCGGCCATTGGCATGCCTTAGAATTTTTTGCAGGGTGGAAAGTTTGAGAGCCTTCCCCCTTTTGATTTTGTCCGAGCTGAGAGCCCGTAGGGTTGTGAGCTCGACCATTTGCATGCCTTAGAATTTTTTGGAGGGTGGAAAGTTTGAGAGCCTTTCCCTTTTTGATTTTGTCCGAGCTGAGAACCCGTAGGGTCGTGAGCTCGGCCATTGGCATGCCTTAGAATTTTTTGCAGGGTGGGAAGTTTGAGAGCCTTCCCTCTTTTAATTTTGTCTGAACTGAGAGCCCGTAGGGTCGTGAGCTCGGCCATTTGCATGCCTTAGAATTTTTTGGAGTGTGGGAAGTTTGATAGCTTTTCCCCTTTCTGAAAGTGGCCGAGCTGAGAGCCCATAGGGTCGTGAGCTCGGCCATTGGCATGCCTTAAAAAAAATTTGGAGGGTAGGAAATTTGAGAGCCTTCCGCCTTTTGATTTTGTCCGAGCTAAGAGCCTGTAGGGTCGTGAGCTCGGCCATTGGCATGCCTTAGAATTTTTTGCAGGGTGGAAAGTTTGAGAGCCTTCCCCCTTTTGATTTTGTCTGAGCTGAGAGCCCGTAGGGTCGTGAGCTCGACCATTTGTATGCCTTAGAATTTTTTGGAGGGTAGGAAATTTGAGAGCCTTCCCCCTTTCTGAAAGTGGCCGAGCTGAAAGCCCGTAGGGTCGTGAGCTCGGCCATTGACATGCCTTAAATTTTTTTGGAGAGTGGGAAGTTTGAGAGTCTTCCCCCTTTTGATTTTGTCCGAGTTGAGAGCCCGTAGGGTCGTGAGCTCGGCCATTGGCATGCCTTAGAATTTTTTGCAGGGTGGAAAGTTTGAGAGCCTTCTCCCTTTTGATTTTGTCTGAGCTAAGAGCCCGTAGGGTCGTGAGCTCGGCCATTTGCATGCCTTAGAATTTATTTGAGGGTGGGAAGTTTGAGAGCCTTCCCCCTTTCTGAAAGTGGCCGAGCTGAGAGCCCATAGGGTCGTGAGCTCGGCCATTGGCATGCCTTAAAAGTTTTTAGAGGGTAGGAAGTTTGAGAGCCTTCCCCCTTTTGATTTTGTCCGAGCTGAGAACCCATAGGGTCGTGAGTTCGGCCATTGGCATGCCTTAGAATTTTTTGCAGGGTGGGAAGTTTGAGAGCCTTTCCCCTTTTGATTTTGTTCGAGCTGAGAGCCCGTAGGCTCGTGAGCTCGGCCATTTGCATGCCTTAAAATTTTTTGCAGGGTGGGAAGTTTGAGAGCCTTCCCCCTTTCTGAAAGTGGCCGAGCTGAGAGCCCGTAGGGTTGTGAGCTCGGCCATTGGCACGCCTTAAATTTTTTTGGAGAGTGGGAAGTTTGAGAGCCTTCCCCCTTTAGATTTTGTCCGAGCTGAGAGCCCGTAGGGTCGTGAGCTCGGCCATTGGCATGCCTTAGAATTTTTTGCAGAGTGGAAAGTTTGAGAGCCTTCCCCCTTTTGATTTTGTCTGAGTTGAGAGCCCGTAGGGTCGTGAGCTCGGCCATTTGCATGCCTTAGAATTTTTTGGAGGGTGGGAAGTTTGAGAGCCTTCCCTCTTTTTGAAAGTGGCCAAGCTGAGAGCCCATAAGGTCGTGAGCTCAGCTATTGGCATGCCTTAAAATTTTTTGGAGAGTAGAAAGTTTGAGAGCCTTCCCCCTTTTGATTTTGTCCGAGCTGAAAGCCCGTAGGGTCGTGACCTCGGCCATTGGCGTGCCTTAGAATTTTTGGCAGGGTGGAAAGTTTGAGAGCCTTTCCCCTTTTGATTTTGTCCGAGCTGAGAGCCCGTAGGGTCATAAGCTCGGCCATTTGCATGCCTTAGAATTTTTTGCAGGGTAGGAAGTTTGAGAGCCTTCCCCCTTTCTGAAAGTAGCCGAGCTGAGAGCCCGTAGGGTCGTGAGCTCGGCCATTGGCATGCCTTAAAATTTTTTGGAGGGTGGTAAGTTTGAGAGCCTTCCCCCTTTTGATTTTGTCCGAGCTGAGAGCCCGTAGGGTCGTGAGCTCAGCCATTGGCATGCCTTAGAATTTTTTGCAGGGTGGGAAGTTTGAGAGCCTTCCCCCTTTTGATTTTGTCCGAGCTGAGAGCCCGTAGGGTCGTGAGCTCGGCCATTTTGCATGCCTTAGAATTTTTTGGAGGGTGGGAAGTTTGAGAGACTTCCCCCTTTTGATTTTGTCAGAGCTGAGAGCCCGTAGGGTCGTGAGCTCGGCCATTTGCATGCCTTATAATTTTTTGGGGGTGGGAAGTTTGAGAGCCTTCCCCCTCACACGTGACAAAATACGCCACACGTGCCCCCTTCTTCTGAATCGTGTGATAGGCCATGCCACCATCGTTGGATGGGTGCCACATGGCAGCGGCATTTAAACCAAGGCATCCACAGCCATTGGCCTTTGCGACCTTTCGTCTGGGCACACCATCCTTTTATAAATGGTGGCCCCTACCTTTCATTTGGCATTTGCGTAAAATCCAGAGCCCATTCTTCCTCCCCGGTATTGGTACTTCTTTTTTCTGTCTTTTTTGTGTCCGAACAAAATGTAGGGATCCCCTTCTTACTCTTATTTTTCGACGTCTGGCTCTGCTAACAGCTCGGAGTCCAGCTCCTCGGACCGGTCGTCTTCCAGCTCCTCTCAATTCAGGGTGGAGAGGCGTCCTGCTTCGGGAGACGTCTCCTCAAGCGCTATGGCCAGGATCAACAAAACGAGCGGTGCTATCCAATCATGCCTGGAAGACCGTGCATTCGTGGTGAGCCGTGCCAACGAGAGTGGTGGGGCATCTACATCACTTGACGCTGGGGTCTGGGTCCCTCCCGAACCCGTCACAGTGGTGGAGATCCATATCGGCGTCTCCATTCCCAAGTTGCTTTGTGAAAATGAGGTGCGCAACGTCGGGCCAGAGAAATTGTTCATAAAAGTTTCGCCCTCGAGTCCGGTTTGGAAAATCAAAACAACTATGACCGAGGAAGCCGTGCTCTCCTGCCGGAGCAAATTCTTCATCCCAGATGAGGTCATGACACTTGTTCTTAGGCCCGACGATCGGGCCTGTATGCCACCAGCTAGATTTATGACAGTCTATAGGAAACAGCTGGAGGCGAGCCTTCGCTTTCCCCTCCACTGGTGGATCAGGGCCATCTGTGAGGAGTATCATTTGTGTCTGTCACAAATTGCTCTGAATGGTATGAGTGCCCTGGTGGCTTCGTATATTATCTTCCGGGTCGAGGGACTCGAGCCAAGCATTGAGCTCTTCAGGGCTCTGTTCTTCCTCAAGCCACTCCCCCGGGGCGCTGGGTGGTGTTATATTTCGTCCAGGTCAACTTTCCTGAAGGACCTGGACTCTTCCATTCATCGATGGAAGCCCCAGTTCTTCTATATCGAAGGTAGCGATTGGCAATCTGGCCTGGAAGAAGAAGGAAGGTATCCCCTCCAGATGGAATGGGAAAAAGTTGGTAAGGCTGCGGCCCCTTAAGGGAAGTTTTTGGTTTTTTGGGCTTTACTTATTACCTATGCATTAATACCCTTGTTTTCGTGAATTTCTGCAGCTAAGAAGACGCCCAAGAAGAAAAGACCAGAGCCGAGCAGAGAGACAAGGTCTTGAGGACTGCCTTTAAGGACGTGAACACCCTAATCGCTTCTCTGCTATTTTTAGCCTTCTGGTTTTCTCCGCCGAATGTCTCTACCATACCCGATTTCTTTCTTGATTCGGACAACGGTAAGGAATTTTCTGCTATGTTAATTGTCCATACTTGGTAATTTTACGCGTGTTACGCTTAATTCACGCAGATATCCTTGTATAGAACCGGATGCTGCCGGCCTGGACAAAAGAATTTCTAAAAATCTTATTGAATATTGCATCTATGGACAAGGCAATGGTAGTACAGAAGCTTCTGGAGAAAAAGGCGAAGGAAGCTGCCGAGGCGAAGAAAGCAGAGAAGGAACCCACACGGCTTCCCGGGACGCCAGCCAGGAGTCGCTCACCCGCCCTGCCGGGCGTGGTTATCCGGGACACGCCCCAATCCAAGTCGGGATCCCGGCAATCCATGCAAACCTTGAGCAGTGATTCTTCTCCTTGCCGTTCTGACAAGGGGAAGAGGAAAGCTCACGAGGGAAAGCACAAGAGGCACAAGTCCTCGAAAAGAGCAAGGTTTGTGCCCGGGGCGTCATCCGAGCTGACAGTGGATAGATCTTTCTTTGGGGTGGCGAACACTGGGTCGCCGGCCGATCGTGCACTACTGAAGAGCCCGGAGGTGATGCCGGGCTATTTCCGTCGCATGACGCCTCCCAATGATAAATAACTTATGGAGGGGGAGAGCACCGGTAACCTGATGCGCCAGGCCATCTGTGACCAAGTCTCGGTAACACTTTCTCACACTTTTACTTTCTGCTTCGCATTTTATGGCTAAAATTTTCTAAGTGTGATGACATTCCCTTTCTCACGTAGTACATGCTTCGAATGTCTGTGGTTTTTGACCGAATCTCGAAGAGTGCCATGGAGGAGGCCATGCTGAGATCCGAGAAGAATGTTGCCGAGGCAAAGGTGAACCGCTTGACGGACGACCTTCAGCTTGCCGCCCAGGCCCATCAGGGCCTACAAGCCAGGCACATCCTCATGACCAAAGAACGGGACGACTTTGAGAGGCAGAAGGTGCACTTGGAGAAGAGGGTTGAGGAGCTGGAGAGGAGACTGAAGAAAGAAGAGCAACAGAGGGGAAAGGCCATCCGTCGGGCAGAGTAGAAAGCCGTTGAGGATTATAAATCCGGGAAAGAATTTGAGAATCTAAAGTACAAGCTTGCTGCCGAATTCATGGATGATGGGCACAAGGCCACGATTTGCTACCTTCAGCGCCACCATCCGGAGTTCGACTGCTCGGGTGTTGGGATAGAATTTTCTCAGTATGGCGAGCTAGCGGTGGAGCGGCCGGTTGAAGGGGCTGCCGAGGTTCCAGCTCGTGAGGCCGGTGCTGAAGATGCTGGTGGTGAGGAAGTCGAGGGTGATGAAGACACCAACATCGACGTTGTGGGCGTCGAAGGTGCTTCCGGGGAAGGATAGATCTTCACCTTGGCCTTTTTGAAGACTTAGAAGGATTTTTTGTTTTTTGGATTTTGTTGAACTCTTCTTGTACTCATTTTTTTTATATATATATTTTGTATACGGGCTAGAACCCCACCGATGTAAGCCCTTTTTTATTTTGTAGAATACAACACAATAAAAAATAAAAAAAATTGAGCATTTGTTCCCAATTATGTGTTCGGGATAGGGTTGCAAACCCTTACACCTTCACAATCCCACCTTCCTGCACGCGTGCCAAGTCTTTATAGACCTTAGTTCTCAACGCTTACAACTTTAAACATGTTGTGGAATCATTTTGATGACTAACTGTCGTGGTTACGACCACCCTGCCCCCCAACCTGTAGTAGGAGTGCCTTAGTGCGCCAGAAGGCCCGTTTAAGTAACAAGGTCTTTATATTATCATCAAAATACCCTATACTTAGTGGTATACAGATGGAACAATTACAAAATGACCTCAGTCCTATAGTGGTATGGTTTGAGATGGTCGGCGTTCCACGGGTGTCGCAGCGGAACGCCTTCCTCAGTTTCGAGTTTATAAGTACCCGACCTTGCAATTCTTATCACGCGATAAGGTCCCTCCCAGATGGGGGCCAACTTTCCTGCATTTGCCTCCTTGGTCGCTAGGGTTACCTTTCTGGGGACTAGGTCTCCAACGTCAAAATGCCATGGTCGCACCCTTCTATCATAGTATCGAGCTGCCCATTACTGGTATGTTGCTTGGCGCACTCGAGCGTTCTCCCGTCGTTCTTCTAGAAGGTCCAGGTTAAAGGCCAGCATTGCGTCGTTCGTCTACTGGTCCTGCCCATTAGGCGACATTCGGAAGGTTGGCAATCCAATTTCCGCAGGAATTACGGATTCGGATCCAAAAGTCTTTGCGAACGGCGTCTCTCCAGTTGGGGTCTGGGAAGTGGTGTGGTCTGCCCAGAAGACCGGGTAAAGTTCCTCCACCCACCTCCCTTTGGCTTTGTCAAGTCTGGTCTTTAAACCGTGTAGAACCGTCCGATTCGTGACCTCTAACTGTCCATTAGCTTGCGGATGACCAGGAGATGCAAAGTGTGTTCGGATACCCAGGCTAGAGCAAAAAGAAGTAAACAAATCGTTGTTGAATTGAGTGCCGTTGTCGAACACGATTACCCTCGGGATTCCGAACCGGCACACCATGGATTTCCAGACAAAGTCCCGGACTTTCTCCTTGGTAATGCGGGCCAGGGGTTTGGCTTCCACCCACTTGGTGAAATAATTGATAGCGATCATGAGGAATTTCCTTTGACTAGTGGCCTGTGGAAAAGGCCAACAAGTCAATTCTCCACTGGGTAAAGGGCCACGGACTCGCCATGGGCACCATGGTCGTTGGCGGTAGATGAGGGTGGGGACCGAAACGTTGGCATTTGTCGCACTTTTTTACGAACTCACTCGCGTCTTCTAGCATTTTTGGCCAAAAATATCCTTGGCGGAGGAGTTTTCCAACCAAGGCCCTGCCCCCCAAGTGATTGCCACAAATTTTCTCATGGGTCTCTCTCATCACATAGTCGGCCTCTTCTGGCCGCAGGCACCGTGAGTATGGTCCAGAGAAGGAACGTCGATATAGGATCCCGTCCAGAATGCAATATCTGGCTGACCTGTATCACATCTTTATTGCTTCGTTGCAGTCGTCGGGGAGCATTCCGTCTTCCAGATATTTACGAATGGGGTCTATCTGAGTGGGATGGTTATTAAGCTCACAGATCGGAGCCACCTGATCAGAAACTGTCGTGCTCGGAGCATCCAGATACTCAACTGGCACACTTCACTTCAGGGTTAACGCTACTACCGAGGTAAGGTTTGCCAAGGCATTGGCATGCCGGTTCTCCTCCCGTGGTATTTTGGATACATTGATTTCTTCGAATTTTCCCATCAGGGTTTTGACCCTCTCGAGATACGTAGTCATACTAGGGTCTTTCGCCAGATATTCTCCATTGACCTGGTTGACGACCAACTGAGAGTCGCAAAAGACGGACAATGCCGTCACATTGAATTCCCTGGCCATGCAGAGCCTGGCCAGTAGAGCCTCGTATTTTGCCTCATTATTAGTTGTTCTAAACCCCAGTCTCAAGGCGTACTCTATTTCTTCATTGCCTGGGGCAACGAGCACCATCCCCGCTCCACAACCACTAATGTTGGACGATCCATCGGTGAACAACTTCCACATCGTTGGACTGTTATCTGGGTTGGAGTCACCCTGCACTTCCCCCTCTTCCACCCTTCTCGCTTCCGGTTGAGCGGTGGGTGGCTCGGGGTCCTGAGGAAATATGAGCTCAGCGATGAAATCTGCCAGGTTCTGGCCCTTAATGGCCGTCCTAGGGCGATATTCGATGTGAAACTGATCCATCTCAAGGCTATACTTCATTAACCATCCCGAGATGTCTGGTGAATGTAAAATTTGTCTTATTGGCTGGTCCGTGAGGACGACGATCTCGTGGGCTTGGAAATACTGTTTCAATTTTCGGGAAGCCACCAGTAGAGCATAAGTCAGTTTCTCAAACTTAGTGTACCTCGTCTCGGCATTCGAGAGGACCCTGCTAGAGTAAAAGACCGGGTGCTGGGCCCCGACGTCAACCCTTACAAGAGCAGCACTCACCACCGTTGTAGACGCGACAATATACAGGTAAAGGGTCTTCCCCTCCTTCGGGGTGCTGAGCAGAGGAGCAGAGGACAGATAACTTTTGAGCGCTTGGAAAGCCGATTCACACTCGTTGGTCCACCCAAAATTGCCACTGCCCCTTAGCACTTTGAAGAACGGCAGACACTTTTCCGATGCTCTAGATATGAAGTGGTTGAGTGCAGCAAGTCTCCCCGTCAACATCTGTACCTCCTTCTTGTTCTGAGGAGAGGCCATTCTGAGGATCGCATGTATTTGATCGGGGTTAGCATCGAAGCCGCGCTGGGAGACCATGTATCCCAGGAACTTTCCCGTAAAAACCCCAAAAGTACACTTATTTGGGTTGAGCTTCATGCAGTGGACCCGGAGTTTCTCGAAGCATTCGTGGAGATATTGGGTGTGGTCAAGGGCTCTCAAGCTCTTGACCAGCATGTCATCAATGTAAACCTCCATCGTCCGTCCGATCTCTTTCTTGAACATTTTGTTCACCAATCGTTGATAAGTGGCTCCGGCGTTGCGCAAGCCAAACGGGACATTACCTTGTAACAGTATGTACCCCTATCAGTGATGAATGACGTTTTGCTCTTATCGGGGAGAACAGTGGAATTTGATTGTACCCGGCATAAGCGTCGAGGAAACTCAGGCGCTCATATCCCGTTGTGGCATCTATGACGATATCAATCCGGGGTAGGGGAAAAAGTCTTTCGGGTAGGCTTTATTCAGATCTTTGAAATCAACGCAGAGGCACCACTTGTTGCCAGCCTTGGGAGCCAGGACCACATTCGCCAACCAGTCCGGGAATTTGACTTCTTCAACGACGCCAGAGTTGATCAATTTATCCATCTCTGCTTCAATTAACTTCTGGCGTTCCGGATGAAATTTCTGCCGTTTTTGTCGCACGGGAGAATGTGTGGATCAGGATGGAGGCAGTGCATCGCCACGCTCAAATCAATACCCGGAAACTCGTCATGGGACCAAGAAAAGACGTCGTAATTGCGTTGGAGTAGTTGGATGAGTTCATCCCTCTGTTCGGACGGGAGGCTAGCACTGATCCTGACAGTTCGTTCTTCGATGGTTGGGTGTATGGAAATCTCCTCTAGTTTCTCGTGAGGTCGGGGACCAGCCTCCTCCTCTCTTGGATCATCTATGGGCACAGGTACCGGCCCCCGACCCAGAGCCATGAGTTCGGAATCTCCGAGCCCTGGCTCTGTCTGTGATTTCTATTTCTTCTTCTCCAACGCCCTCCGCGCACAAGCCCGGGAGGATTCTCGATCACCCCTCACCACTCCCACACCTCCCTTGGTGGGGAACTTCATCGCTTGGTGGTATGGGGAGCAGACGGCTTTAAGGGCAGCCACCGTGAGTCGATCCATGATTGCGTTATAGGGCGATGGCTTGTCCACTATTAGAAATTTGGTCCAAACAATGGAGGTCCATGGATGGGCCTCGACTGTCACGGGAAGTGAGACCCACCCGGCAGCGTTCATAACATCCCCTCCAAAACCGACTAGGGGGGCCGTCGATGGTTTTATCGCGTTGGGCTCCACGTTCATTTTCTCAAACGCCCAATTGAAGATAATATCGACGGAACTACCACCATCTACCAAGATCCATCCTATTTTGTAGTGATGGATGATGGCCACGATGACGAGGGTGTCGTCATGAGGCATGTGCACGTCCTTAAGGTCTGCCTCGCTGAATGAAATAACGTTGTACTATGCAGCGTCAACCGTGCTGACCGCGAAGATGTCTTCACTTACTTTTCTTTTGGCTTTGTGCTCGTACCTCTTCTTGGATGAGAAGGTCTTCCCCCCAAGGCCCAAGCCTCCATGGATGACGTTAATCTCGCCATCAATCCTGTGCTCGTCATCGCCCCTACCTGCATTTGACCTAGGGGGGGGTGACTTATGTTCCTTTTTTTTTCTGTGACCCCTACGTTCTTCGCGGGAGTCGTGCTCCTCCGTCTTGGGAGCTCGGCCGTCTCTTCGAACATAGCGACCTAGGTACCCCCTGCTAATGAGGGCCTCAATTTCTTCCCAAAGTCGAAAACAATTCTCGGTGGAATGTCCCCAGTCTTTGTGGAACTCACAGTATTTGTCCATAGACCTCCCCATTGGTTTTCCGCTGGGCGGAGGAGGAGGATGAAAGAAATCCCTCCCTGCATTCTCTCAATCACTAATGTTCTTTACCTGATTTGCTAGTAAATTTGCTAAGTACTCCAACTGTATATGCAATGATAGGTCTAGTGTAATCAGTCACATATCACAAACTACCGATCATGCTAGAATATTCTTTTTAATTAATCATGCCAACATAATTTTCATCAGAAAATAAATGTGTACTAGAATTGAAAGGAGTATCAACATGCTTGCAACTATAAAAATTATATTGTTTCAAAATTATCTCAATATAATGTGCCTGATCAAGAAAAATACCACCACTTTTTTTTGTATTCTCAAAATAAAATTAGCCTCACCAAGATCTTTCATATTAAAATAACTACTAAGCAATTTTATTTTATTTTTTGTGTCAGCTATCATATGTAAATTAGAGTCAAATATTAAAAGATCATCTACATAGAGACTAACCAAAACATGTGAATTATTCTAAGATTTATAATATATGCACTTATCACACTCATTAGACTTAAAACCATTTTCGATCATGCAGGAATCAAATTTCGCATGTCATTGTTTAGGATCTTGTTTGAAACCATATAGGGATTCATTTGATTTACACACTTTGTTTTCTTGTCCGGGCTTAATAAAACCTTCAAATTGATCTATATAAATTTCTTTATCCAGATATCCATTTAAAAATATAGTTTTTACATGCATTTGATGAATTTTTAGATTGAAAATTGCAGCAATAGCAATTAACAATCTAATGGATATAACTCTGGCAACTGTAGAAATAGTGTTGAGTAAATCCAAATCTTTTTTTTTTCTTTGTGTAAAGCCTTTAAAAACAAGTTTAGCTTTAAACTTATCTATGAAACCATCAGATTTAAGTTTTTTCCTGAGATCCACTTACACCTTATAGTTTTGAAACCTGATGGTAAATCAACTAATTTCCAAGTCTTAATAGAAATTAGTGACTCAATCTCATCATTTACAACTTCTTTCCAAAATATCGAGTCTGGTGATGATAAAACTTGTTGAAAAGTAATTGAATTTTCCTTAGTATTAAAAAGATAAAAATCAAGGCCAAAATCTTTTTCAACTCTAGCTCTTTTACTCGTTAACTCATTTTCAAAATCATTTTTGTTTTGTAAAATAGGAGCGGAAGAACTAGAATTTGAAAAATATTTTTTCAATTATTTTACACCCACTATCTTTATATTTAAAAGGAAAATTTTCTTCATGAAAAATAGCATCACCATATTCGATGAAAGTATTATTTTCAACATCCAAAAATCTATAGGTTGTACTATTTATCGCATATCCAAGAAAAATACAAGTGATAGCTCTAACACCTAATTTAAATCTTTTAAGGTCTCTTAACCTAATAAAGACTAAACTACCCCAAACTCTAAAATATCCTAATTTTAGTTTATGCCCCTTCCATAGCTTAAAAGGAGCAATTTTAGTTTGTTTGTTTTTTTTGGCACCCTGTTTATAACATGACATGTAGTTAAAATTGCTTCAATCTAAAGATTTTCAAGAGCACTAGAATCAATTAGTATAGTAATTATTAATCAATTAAATCTCCATTTTTTCTTTTCGTCACACCATTTGATGTAGGTGACCATGGCAGAGTAGTCCCGTGAATTATTCCCAAAGACTGAGCAAAAAGCGAGTAATCTTTAGTCACATATTTTTAACCTCTATCACTTCTAATTTTCTTTATTTTTCTACCGAATTGATTTTCAAGTTCGTGAAGTAAATTTTTTATTTTTTTTAAAAGCATCACTTTTATTTTTTAATAGATAAACATAAGTAAATCTTGAAAAATCATTAAAAAACTGATAAAATATCTATTTTCTCCACGATTTAAAATTCTTTCAAATTCACATATATCAGTGTAATTAACTCTAACAATTCAGTTTTTATTTCTATATTTTGATGAGACCTTTTTAGTAATTTTGTTTGACTACACCCTTTCCATTTTTCAAAAAATTTTGTTAGTCTTTAAATAATCCTAAGATACTCATATTTTTCACATATCTACTATTAATGTGACATAATCGTGCATGTTAAAAATTCATAGAAGACAACATATAGACAAAACTCAATAAAATTTTATTATTCTCAATATTTAGTTTAAACATATCATCACAAGCATATCCTTTGGACACAAATATTCTTTTTTTGTGATAACATATTGATCAGACTTCATAGTCTGTTTGAAGCCAGCTTGGGAGGACCATAATCAATTAGCATGGCATTTGTTAAATTAATTAAAGTTCAATTTTTCCTTTCCGCCACACCATTTGATGCAGTTAAGTATGGCGGAATAGTCTCATGAATTATTCCCAAAGACTGAGCAAAAAACAAGTAATCGTTATTCACATATTCTCGGCCTCTATTAGTTTTAATTTTCTTTATTTTTCTACCAAATTGATTTTTAACTTCGTGAAGAAAATCTTTAGATTTTTTAAAAGTATCACTTTTATTTTTTAACAGATAAACATAATTAAATCTTGAAAAATTATCAACAAAAGTGAAAAAATATCTATTTTTGCCATGAGTTAAAATTCCTTCAAATTCAAAAAGATCAGTGTGAATTTTCAGTATTTCTTTTTATATTTTTTATGAGGTTTTTTAGTAATTTTTTTTTGTTTAGCTACACACTTTACATTTTTAAAAAAAATCGTCAATCTTGGCAATAATCCTAAGATACTCATAATTTTCATGTATCTACTATTAATATGACATAGTCATGCATTCCAAAAATTTATAGAAGACAATATATAAATAAAACTCACTAAAATTTTATTATTCTCAATATTTAGTTTAAACATACTATCACAAGCATATCCTTTACCCATAAATATCCTCTCTCTTTTTGCGATAACATACTGATCAAACTCCATAGTTTATTTGAAGCTAATTTTACTGAGTAAGCAATTTCACATTCAATTGTTCCTTATGGACAGAGTGTATAAAATATCTTTTAAAGTAAGCACATGTCTAGAAGTGAATTTAAGATTGCCCTCATCACTTCCAATTATCTTAGTTTTAATCGAATCACCAAGTATTGTTTTTTCTTCCTCAAATGTGATCATGTCACAATTTACACAATCTAATACCACTCATTTAAGTTTTGCCATTCTTTTGAATTAATTAAATTAGTATAATTGATTTAATCTTCTTTTTTTTTTGTAGATTTTTCAAAATGGAACAAAATTACATTAATTTGGAGCAAAAACTAGTGAAAAAGGATCAGAGATGGAAGGGAAAAAGTGATGATCGGCGAACTGGATCGAGCCAATCTGCAAACCCGATCTGGTTAGCAAATTGTGTAACGGTTCTAATCACTAGGCGCAAATGGACTTAAATGACCATTTAATGGCCATTTAAGGCCAATTATAAAAAAGGCAAGGTTATAGACAAAGAAAGAAAAAATTTGGACAATGGGAGAGAGGAAGAGTGTGAGTATAATTGATTATTGGGTTAATTAAACTTTACCCCCTTGTGCTTTGACCAATTTGCACTTACCCCATGTAGTTTGAAAATCGTCACTTACCCCCCATGTGGTTAGATTTTCTAACCATATACCCCCTTTGATATAGGGGGGTAAGTGCAACAAATATCTGACCACATGGAAGTAAGTGGCGATTTCTAAACCACAAGAGGTAAAGTGCAAATTGGCCAAACCACAGGGGGGTAAAGTGCTATTAACCCTTGATTATTTATTCTTTACTTCTTCTAGTTGTTGTTTTTTTTTTTTTTTTTTTTGGCATTAAGGGGAGCCAATCGAAGAGATTCAGGCCATTTTTTTTCTTTCCTTTTAGGGTTGGCCACCTTTTATTATTTGATTTTCATATATTGTTTTCGGCCAATAGAGTCTGCTATGTTTTGACTTCCATTTTTTCTTCTCTTTTTATTTATCAAACTCCACTGAAATTTGTATTTTTCTTCTACCCGATTTTGGTGGTGATTCTTTGATGGGATTTATGAAGAACATTATTTTTAAATAATAACAAATCGCAATGCGTGGCTAATCTCCTCTCAACTGGGTTAGGATTAGGGTAAATATTTTGATTTCATGTAATATTGTGTTTTTAGTTTAATTTCGGATTATGTGTAAAAAAAATTATGATGAGGAATATTGCTATTGAAATAGTTTTATAATGATTGAATTTAATCTCAAAATGTTCTTGTAGAGATTTTTGTTTAAAATTCAATTGTTGTTAGAATGTTAGATCTATTACCTCTAGTCTAGATCTGACAATCATGCAATCGTATTCTTGGAATTTGATTATTGGTTTGAATGGATTATACTTAAATTTTAATTGACTTTAGATTAGAGTAATGCAGGAATTAATTACCGAATATAGTTCTTGCCAGTGAATAATCAATATAATTTTTCAGATTAGTTTCGCCTTATAGTTGTGAACGCTCGTTTGCATTAATCCAAATTAAAAAGAAAATGCAAAAATAACATAAATTACAAAATACGAACCCATAATTCCTAACCCGGTTCTCTATTTTCATTTGTTTAGATTTATTATTTTATTTCATTACACTTAAAAACCCAAGTTAGAAACCAAAGTTCATTTTCGTTAAAGAAAGAAAAATAACAAGAAATTGATAGTTACAAGACCGATCTATGTGGTTCGACACCTTACTGAACCCGTGCTACATCAACATCGCGGTACCATTTAAGGGTACTATTTTTTAGCGATCAAAATGGATTATATTTTTTGAATCAATTTTTATCATAACAAACATGTCTATTAGCACCAGGGTCTGCCCACCACCCTTCTATAAATGGAACCATATTAATATCTATAATTATCACCAAGGGGGGTATTTGATTCAATTTCAGGTTATTCTTGTTGTAAAGTTTAGTAAAATGATTCATATGTTTCTTTTTTGGCTTCAAATGACTATTGTAAAGTTTAGTAAAATGCTTCATATCTTTCTTTTTTGGCTTCAAATGACTATTTCTAGGAGGATAATTTTTTCTCATATTATTATTAGAATAAATAAGATTTATCTTTGTGACGGAATCATCGTTGCCTTCATATGTCATAAGAGCATCTTGACCTTGGCCTACCTCTTCTACACGAATTTTTGTGATTAATGTCTCTAGTGACGTCTCCATTTGCTTGTGACACATAAATTTTTGAAACTCTCTCCATGATGGTGGCAATTTATCAATTATTACGTCTGCAATAAGATTTATCTCCAATCTTAATGACTTCATATATTACATTTGTTATGATCATTTAAAAATCTTAAGATTGCTCCACAACGGACTTGTTATCCACTATTTGAAATCGAAAAAATCAGCTTGTGGTATATTTGTTTGCACCAGCTTCTTTGGTATCATATTAATTTTGCAATACTTTCTAAATTTTCTTTGCAGTTTTATAAGTAGTAGCATAATAATCATAAAATTGATTCATAAGGCAATTCAAGTAAAAAACGATAATTATACTCATCTCGTTCTTATTTTTCTACCCTCTCCTAATGAGTGTACTTTTCCTCATCGGTCATATTATTAGTAGAAACTTTAATTGGATTCTACTCAATAACAACGTAAGAAACTTAGAGAAGACTTAGATTTAAAAAAAGAAAAATGGTTGAGATCTTTGACTCTTTTGTTTGCTTTCTCAATCATCGGCTCCATGTTTGAATCCTTTTAAAATTGTCGGAGAAGATACAAATAATTTGAGAAAATATATAAACTAATATCGGATTGAGGTAAGGAAATCACGTTCTCAATCCATCTGCGTTTGGAAACGACTTGAGATCGGTGCAACAAAATTTATCTTTAACTTGTCCTCTCCAGGATACAATAGGCCAACTTAACCATTTGATTCTCACTAACTTTGTACAAGTAGTAAAATCTAAAACTACACTAAGAGAACACATTTCTTTGCCCATTATAATGTATGTATAGATGAAAACTATGAATGATTCACAAAGCTTGTAGGAGGATCTATTTATAGGCTCCCCAAACATACAATATTAAATACGCAAAATAAATGAAAAATGTTACAAATTACTTAAAGTCTTGAAAGTTTCAAGAACATGAAATTACACCATAAATGGAGCACTAACACACTAAGATAGTGGGACACTCTTTAACTTAACTTATGAAACTCCAAAATAAATAATTCGATCAATTATATATATATATATATATATATATATATATATAAATTAAAATGTACCAATAATAGACAAAGTAATTACCAAAAATCGAGTAACATTGTTCTCCCTATAGTTATAATTTGACACTTTGAGAATTTTAATTGTAATTTTTTTTAATCCAAGGTTTTAATAAACAATTAAGTATTGATGTTTTTTGTGGAACTAATGATTTTATCGAGTGTTTCAGATGTAGAGTTCTATGCATTTGATTAAGAAGAAAATTCGATGAAGAAAACATAAAGGGTGCAAGATGGATGTAATGAAGATATGAAGAGTTTTGAAAACGTTGAAGAAAAATGGGTGAAAACAACTCTTTACTTATATACTCTTAATACAACCTGAATTAAGATCACACACGACACTTAAAATGAGTTAATTTTATGTGTGTTATGATAAGAAGTGATAAATTTAAGGTCCTAAAATGAGATATTATATGTGCTCCTTATGTGAAATGATTTTGATAATTGTCCTAATTGAAAAATGCGTTTTAAAATATAAAAAGTTTTGTTTTTGGGTCAATTTGGTCAATCGAGAAAAGTAATCGATTGACTAATTAAAACAGTGAGTTTTAGAGTTAAAACGAAGTGCTACTAATCTAGTTGGTCAACCAAATAAAGAGGATCGGTCAACCATTTGAAACAGTAGCTAAAATGGGTAAGAAAGTGAGCACACTAATCCAATCGGTCAACCGAATGAAAAAGGTCGGTCAATCATTTGAGTCAGTAGATGAAATGGAAAAAATTGGGAGGGTATTTGACAAGTCGGTCAACCGGATGTAAGCAGTGCCAATGGCTATTTTAGACTTGGCATAGGTCGGTCAATCGAATGGTATGACTCGATTAACCAACTGCTTCAGTTGGACATTCGGCTGATTTGATCTCTTGGTAAAAAACTATCCGTTTTTTATGATTCCAAGAGAAAAATTTGGGAGATTTGAATATATTTCAAATATGAACAACCTATTATTTGATTCCTATTGATAGTGTCCATAAATTTTGAGATTCTCTTAATTCAAACGATTTCATATTTCCTATTTCTATAGTTTTAAATTGAGAATAGTTTTATGAACTTAATGAGATATTTGAAAGTTATTTTTAAGTGGAATATATCTTAAATGAAAGGTAATGATATATGGGGTCTTAGAGTGTCATTTTATAGCATATCTTTGAAAAACTAGTCGTTGGAGGGCTAGTTATTGATCTATTAATAAAGACCAGCAGGAATTAAGTTAGATAGGTCAAGAGCATCAGTTTGAGTTTTTATAAGAGTGATATTTACACTGATATTTTTATGAAAGATTTGTTATAAAATTTTGATCTAAAGCGTTTGTTGTTTGGCGTCACCAATTTGAGTTCTACTTGCTACATTGTCATTGCCTTCGACGTTTTCTTAGTGAGATCTATCCAAACTGTATTAATTTTCTGTGAAGTTTCATTTATCTTGAATTACTTAGTATAGGATTGTTAAAAAAATCGTTTTGAACTTAAAAGCCATAAAAACATTTTAAACGATTTTTTGCTAATTATTTGATTGTGTGCTAAATTCGTGCTACCCATTTTATTTATTAATCATATTTGAATTACCTTATATTGTATCTATCACATAGTAATTATTTGGAACATTAATTAAGTATATTCGTATTGAGGTGGTAGAAACTCCTTTTGGAGAAAAAAAAAACTTATATTTTTTGTATTTGTGAGCTTAAGAGAATTAAACATGTTTGGGACAGTGTCTTATCAAGGTAGCTAGGTTTCGATATTTTTTCTATGAAAAAAAATTAGGATTTGATCTTTGTCATGATAAAAATGTTAGGTTATTCTTTTCCCTTGAAAAGAATTAGGTTTTGATCCATCCTGTAATTGAATTGTTTTTTAGTGACTTATAAAGGTTTATCATTCCCTGTGAAAATGATAACTAAGAAAGTGTTAAGTTTATCTTTTACCTGGTAAAAAAATAAGGTTCATCTTTAACCCTTGAAAAGGATAAATTTTAAATGTTGATTATGTGTCTGTAAAAAAATAATGAATTGTAAGGGTTTGGTTCCTACCTGGTAAAGGAATCAAGGGGTTTAGTGGATTGCGAATTTTCATGGAGCTTGGGAGGTTTAGTAGATTGCGAATCTCCGTGGAGCTTGGGGCACTGGAAGTAGGCTAGATTTGCTTGACTGAATCAGGATAAATTCTTGTGTGTTGTATTCATTTATTTTGCATCTTGTGTTTGAGTGTGCACTTAGTATTAAACACATGTTTGCTGCGTATAAAGATAATAATTGATTTAGGAAAACTAATTATTTGTGCTTAAGTGTTTGATTGTTAAATTTTTGTAATTATCCAATGCACTTCCCTCTTAGGTAACTCTATGGACCAATAATTTTAATTGTTAAAAAGTTAAAGGGATAAAATGATAATTTTATCTATCATGTTAATGAAAAGTGGGGTGGTTCTAAATCTACACCCCACTTTGCTAGGCATATACTTCTTTTTTAATAAAAAATTAACCTTATGTAAAATTACCATTAAGGGTATCATTTATTTAAAAAAAAAAAAGGTCTTTACTAAATTTACACCCTATTCATTTACCGTCTCCTTGCACATTTCTGCCCCCCCTCCCCTTTCTTCTCTTCCAAATAATCTTTTCCATCCTTCAACAACCTTCGGCCCGTCATCTTCAATACAAACCCTAGAAGTCATCTATTTATATTATTTTGGGTAATTGTTTTAACAAATTTTAAAGAAATTATGAGTAGTAAACAACCCAAAGCATCAATGGTAGGTTTTGGTACATTTCTCCATTTTTTCAAAGCTTTCAAACCCTTAAAATTGCAATTTGTATGGGCTTATTGCCTTTGGACAGACCTATAGGTTTCGTAAAAGTACAGTCAGCATAGACCTATAGGTCTGCAGATAATGATTTTGTGTGGACTTATAGGTCCCCACAAATATATTATGCATGGACCTATAGGTCCGTACGGAGTGTATTTTAGCAGATTTGCGTGAACCTATAGGTCCATGTGGTTTGTAATACAAATGTCATCTCAATTTTGTTTTTCAATGATATGCAAGATTGTATTTTCACAACGTAGTAAAATTAAGAGTGTTATTTTGGCTGATAATAACAATGAATTCAGCATTTATGAAGTGAATTTTCGATTTGATACATAGACATTTTTAATTAATGTTGTTATTAATTTGTTGTGCTCTATTTAAATAATGTTTGATTTTTCGTAGTTTTTCTCTAGTCGAGAAGCTATGATACTTTAGCCATGCGAATTCTATAAAAAATTGGATTTGTGATCATAATTAGGACTTTTGCGGTGACTATCAAACAAAATAAACCGCGTATAACAATTAGTTGCAAGATAGTAGGTGCTTAACAAAAAAATCAAGAGAAGCAACAAATCAAAAGTTGATAGACAAGAAAACGAGGGTCCAAACTACAATTATGTGGACTTGTAGGTCCATGGGAAACCTACATGCGCAGACCTACACGTATGTGATTATTTTAAACTTTTATATATATATTCTGACTCAGAGGTTGATGAACGCACATCATACACTAAAAATCGCTAACTCTTGATTTGTACCTTACGTTTTACTTTAGGCAATGTTTGCTTATATGCAAATCGGATCTTAAAAATTGAATTAGAATGAACCCATGTTCAAATCACCTTCTTTTGTATTCGTTCAAATCCTTCTTCTTCTTTTTTACAATATACTTTGTTATTTTACAAATATTATACCATTCACCAAATTAAATCCCATGTTAATATGCAACAAAGATGACCAAAAATAAATGTAACATCCAATATAAACTAAGAACTTGGTAAATTTTATAAAAGTTACATCAATGAGAACTTGGCAAATTTTATACAAATTACATCAATGAAAAATAAATTTCATAAAAACTACACCGCTCACTACATTGAATTCGATATCCGATAATGTACATAATTGTTATAACTAGTTATAATTGTGATTTCTTTTGCTCGTCCCCTAATAAATGGCCCACCAATATTGCTTCTCTCTACCACCCCCTAGTCAACTTTTAACAATTCATTGACCTTGATCTTCTCAGCTACTATAATGTCTTCAGGTTGTGGTTGAGGTCCTGATCGGTTTCTCCGATACGAAGCCGTAGGAGGGACACATTGGCCCCTAGATGTTCCTTTGTCCATACTGAAGGGATCCTATATTAAAATCACAAGATTTACACAATAGAATATATATATATATATATATATATATATATATATATATATATATATATAAAATCATATTTAATATCCAATTCTTCTCAATCGGATCTAACCGTAATAATATTAAAACAGTAAAACAAAAAAAAAAAAAAATCATATTTAATACTTAAGTTAACTCTTCCTGCATTTTAATCTCAAAACTGGTAGTTCCTAAGGCATGATTTAAATAAGCTCTCCCGAGAGCGTCTAAACACGAACAAGAGTTGGCAAAGGAGATCGATCATCTCAGAAGTAACACAAATATATTACCTACAACAATACCCACATAGAGAATCTAAGATAAAAAAATGTCCTTGAAATTTCTAAGAATGAATCTAATCCTAAGATTTTATGGTAGCTCTTATTTGAATCATTGGGGTAGTAAAATTCAAATCAGTAGGTGAAAATTAGAAAATTGAATTTTTCAGACACAACAAAGAGGAGCTGACCAAAACTTCCAAGGTGGCCAAATCTCTCTGAGGTGAGTGGCCATTAGGGTCTCTCACCTTATAATATCTTGTTGATCACTAGGTTTTGATGTACAATTAAGTGTTGATTTTTTTGTGGAACTAATGTGTTTGTTGAGTATTTCATAAAAGAGTTTCATATTATTGATTGTGTTGAAGACATCATGAAGAGAATGTTAAGGCTGCAAAGATGGATGCATTAAATAAATTAAGAGCTGTAAAGAACTTGAAAAAATTAGGTGAAAACAACTCTATTTATTTATATTCTTAATATAACCCGAATTAAGATCACACATGACACTATCAAATGAGTTTATCTTTTTGTGTGCTGATATGATAGAATTTAGGATTCTAATTATTGATTTAATATGTTCTCTTTATGTGAAATGGAAAACAAAAATTGACCTAATTGGAAATTATCATTAAAGTATAAATAGTTGAAGTTTAGGGTCAATTTAGTCAACCGAGAAAAGAAATCGGTTAACTGAATCAAACAGTGAGTTTTAGAGCAGAATTGTTGAAAAAAATGACCACCTAGCATCAATCGGTCAACCGATCAAAAGAAATCAATCAATTATTTGAAACAGTGAGGTTTTTGGAACAAAATGAGTAGTCCCTACACCAGTTGGCCAACCGACCATAGGAGATTGGTCAACCGAACATAGGAGATTGGTCAACCGATGGGCTTAAGGATCTGGTAGGTGAAGTTTCTGAAAGAATCGGTCAATTGACTGGGTTGAAGTTTGGCAGGGAAAACTCTCTGTATCAATCAGTCAACCGACTGGAAGGGGTATCGATCAACCAACTGGCATTTTATTGGCCTGGTTTCAATGTTGTATCAATCAGTCAACCGACTATTTCGCTTGAGATTTCAAGGAACTTGGTCTTTTGGTTAAAAACTAGACATTCTTTATGATTTAAAGGGAGAATTTCGGGAGATCTAATCTTATTGAAGATGTGGTACATATATTTTATATCTCTATTAATTTGGTCTACCTAATTGTTGATTCTCTCAATTTAAATAGTTAAATACTTCCTATCTTCATGATTGTTAAATGAGAAATATTTTATGGGCTTATTTGAGATATTTAGAAAGGTATTTTAATGTGGAATACCCCAGAATTAAATGATTATGTTATATGGGGTCTAAGAGTGCCTTTTAGAGGCATATCTTTTGAAAAGTAGTCGTTGGAGAGCTTGATATTGGTCTATATATTTAGACCGAGATTTTTGAGAGAAATTTTGTACTAAATTCTTTATCTAAAGCGTTGATTGATTTGGTGTCACCAACTTGTGCTATCTGAAGATTCTGTTTTCATTCTTCGATGTTTTTCCGGTAAGATCTTTTCAAGCTATTGTTCTTAATTTTTATTTCATATTATTATTTGTTTGGTTATTAAGATCGTTAGAAAATCATTTTCATGTCTAAAAAGCCTGAAAAATCTTTTTAAAAAGATTTTGTGTGATTATTGGATTACGTACTTTAATTTGTGCTACCCACATTGTTTATTAATCAGATATTAATTTGGTGCACATTATGTCTATCACGTAGTAAATTTCGGGATATTAGTTGATTATATCTGTATTATGGTGGTAAAATTTCTTTGTGAGAAGAAACTTATATTTTTCTCTATTTGTGAGTTTGAGTGGATTAGACACGGTTGGATTGGTGTCTAGTCAGGGCAACTAGGTTTCAATCTTTTCCTGTGAAAAAAATTAGGGTTCGATCTTTCTCCTAAATATAAAAAGGTTAATTTATTCTTTTTCTTGAAAAGAATTAGGTTTTTGATTCTCCCTGAATTGAATTGAATGAATTGTGAAAGCTCCATCCTTACTTGTGAGAGTTGAGAGGTTTGATCATTAGCCTATAAAATGATTAGGTTTGATCTTTAATTTGTAAAATGATTAGGTTTTGGTTATTCCTGTAATGGAATTAGGTTAATCTTTAGCTTAGAAAATAGATAAGGTTCTTCCTTAGTTTGGGAAAAAGAAAATTGTAAGGGTTTGATTCCTACCTAGTAAAGGAATCATGGTTTAGAGGTTGCGAATCTCCGTGGAGATCGTGGAACTAAATGAGGTAAAGCTAGCCTGCTGAATCAGGATATATCTTGGTGTGCTGCATTCTTTATTTTTATTATATTGTGTTTGGGTATGCAACTACAATTAAACACTTATCTGTTGCGTAACGAAGATAGTAATTGATTTCGAAAAAATTGATTATTTAATAATTAAGTATAAAAGATTTATTTGTTTAAATTTTTATAACTACCCAATTTACCCCCCTCTTAAGGAGCTCATTAGGCCAACATATATGTCCAGGGTGAAGAGATCGAATATTAAAAATAATAGATTTATACAGCAAAATAAAAAAAAAAAAAATTCACAATTAACAACCATTTTCTTAAAGTAGGGGTCTAACCATATTAACATTAAAAAAAAAAAAAAAAAATAGAAAAATATTAAATTGCATTTAATATAACAAGGGTATATGTCATTGACCTCCCCTATCATTTTGCACTATACTAGATACATCCTCTGTAATTTTGCAAATGCTAGAGACCTCTCCTGTTTTTTTGCTCAAATACCACTTACTTCCCTTTGGATAAAATTGCCCTTAGGTTATTTTTTAAAAAAAAATTCATTAGAACCTCTATATTTTTAAAATTATATTTTTTATCCTTAACTTTTTAAATAATTATATTTACCTCTCACCACCACCCAACTCCCACCGCCACCTCCTACTGCTGCCACCACCCACCATCCTCCGCCACCTCCCACCACCCACCGTCCAACTCTCCCGCCACCACCCATCATTTCCACCACTACCCACCGCCACCGCCACCAACCCATATCACTACCGGAGAGAGAGAAAAAATGGTTAATAAAAGGGTTAAATTTTTTTATTTATTTTTAATGAAATGGTTAAAAAAATATATATTTTTTAAAATGGGGGTGGATAGTGGCTATGGGAGGTAGTGGGTGGCGGCGATGGGAGGTGGCCGAGGGTAGTAGGTGGTGGCGACAGTAGGAAGTGACGGTAAGAGGTGGCATAGGGTGGTGGGTAGTGGTGGTGGCAGGTGGTGGGCGGCGACGGTGGGTGGTGGTGGTGGGAAGTGGTGGGCGGCGACAATGGGAGGTGACGGCGGGTGGTGGGTAGTGGCTGCGATAGGAGGTGGTGGTGGCAGTAGATGCTGTGGTAGGAGGTGGCAATGAAGATATATAAATTAAAGGATTATTTATGTATTTTAGTTTTTTATTATTTAATTATTTTTTAAATAGTCAAGGGTAAAATTGGTATTATAATAAAAAAATATTATTTTTTAATCAATAAAGGGAGGTAATTGGTGTTTGAATAAAAAGACAAGGGAGGTATCTCGTTTAGTGCAAAATGACAAGGAAAATCAATGACATATACCCATATAACAATTACCTATTCTGGCGTTTCAACCTTAAAACTGGTTATTCCCGAGGTGTGATTTGAGTTGGCTCTTTGAAGAGCGTTTGACCACAAACAATATCGGCATAGCAGATTCGATTTTTTTAGAAGTGACACAAATGTATCATCTCTATAATATCCATACAGAGGATCTCCAAAAGAAAAGCTTTATTGTGATTTCTAAGATTATATCTAATCCTAAGACTTTAGGATAGCTCTAAATTGAATCTAAATAATAATAAGATTTAAATCAGTAAGTGAATTCGAAAAATAAAATCTTACAGACAAAGTAAGATAAGTGTCTAAGAGAAAACAGGAAATGACTAAACTTTCTAGGAGTGGACGAATTTCTTAACTTGTCAGGGCTATCATGGTCTCCACATTATAAATATTGTCTATAATTTCAAACTTGGACCCCTTTTTTTTGTATTTATACTTTTATCCCTGAACTTCATAAGTTCAACATTACCACCCCTTCTCTCTTCAATGACTCTTCTAACAATAATTCTCTATTTTGTGTGACCTATTAGGTTTATAGTAAAAACTATATGATAAAAATAAATAAATAAATAAATAATTATTTTGTTAATCAATTAATCAATAAGAATTGGAACAATTCTAATTTTGCCCTTCTAGAAAAAAATAATTTTTCTCTTAAGACATTTCTTCTGACTGTGAGTTGCGTCTACCTAAATATCCTAGCCATGTTCAATTGGCAAGAATATAAACAAGAGAACATTCTCATGTATGATATACATATTCTACGATCTTTCTATTTTTTTTCGGGACAGAAATAACAAGTTATAGTTAAGTCAAAAAATCATATTCCAGTTATATGCATTTTGATTGATAATATAATCCTTTGTGATCTCGATTGGTTTCTCATCCCAATCATCACATTACTCTGGCTAGAGGTTTGGATGAATTATATTAAATCGAATCACATATGACATATCTATTTTGCTAAGAATAATAGATTATTTTTTGCATACTCAAATACGCATATGTATGTCCCACTGTATCCAATGAATACTTTTGAAGGCTTGTGGTTAGAGAATAACATTTACTATTATTAAAGTATAGCAACCCATACATGTAATATACAATACCTCAAGTCAAAAGATCTTAAAATACAATCGTACCTCAGATATTTTATTTTGACTCTAGCAAAACTAAAATGTAAGATATCAAGGACAATCACATTCAATTTCTTACTACACTTAGTATGTCCCCTTATAAATATTCTAATATATCATACTAATGGATTGAGACTCACTATTCTCAAAGAGAAAATAATAGAACAAGCTAGCCTAAATTGTTAAAGATCATTTTAAACAATCCAATACCAAATAGGAATAATTTAAAATATCAAGTTAACAAATGTCTTTAATCTCCTCCTATTTAATCATATTAAATTGCCAAACATTTTTCTAAATATCCAAAGTCTAAAACAACATTGATACACTTAAAATATCAAAATATATTTTATTATTTTACTTAAGATTATTGCTAGAAATAAGCCCGCCTAGGATTATCTATAGGTCTTATCCCAACACAGGGTTTAAAATATTGGACCCCTTCTTGTTTATATTTATACTTTGACTCCCGAACTTCTTAAGTGCAACATTACTATCTGTTTCTTTTTATAAGTATCTTCTAACTTGAATTCGCTATTGTGTATGACCCATTAGGTTCATACGTAAAAGTGAATGGTGAAAATATTTAATCAATTAATATATTAATTAATTAATTAATTAAAATTTGAATAACTCTAATTTTACCCTTCTAGAAGAAAATATTTTTTTCTTGAGGCATTTCCTCTTAATATGAGTCAAATCTATCCACAAATCACAGTCTGTCCACTTGTCCAAAATTTAATCAAGAGAACCTCCCTATGTATGATTACTATAGCATATGATTTCTCTAATGGTGTGCCCATAAGGACCAATATGGTATGGTAAAGTAAAAAACTCTGGTCCAATCACATGTATTTTAATTAATAATATAATTCATTGTAACACCAATTCGAATCACATCCCAACTGTCTTATTGTTTTGGCTAGAGGGTTGAGTGAATTATATTAAATTGAATCATATAGAACACGTATCTTTTGTTACGAGGGATATATTCTATCTTGCATACTTGTATATTCACATTTATGTCTCACTATACCAAATGAATGCCTTTAAAGTCTCGTGGTTAGACAATATCACTCAGTATTTTTAAAGTATAGTAGCCTACACATGTAATATACCACAACTCAAGTCAAAAGATCACAAATGCAATCATACCTCAGATATCTTATTTTCACATTGACCAGAGCTATCATATAGGATATCAAGGATGATTGTAGACACCACATTTTGTCCCTCCCATACATGCATTTCTAAGACAAATAAAAAAATAGACATTAATAGGTTTTGGTTAGGTCAATTATTCATGCATTTCGAAAATATCCAAATGAAAATGGGAGGTCTTGATTCGAGAGTTTCAAAAGTCAATTCGAACATTGAATCTTTGCAATTGGAAATTTTTATTGGTTTTATTGCAAGTTTGAAATAATAAATTAAATCTCTAATATTTAAATTAATATCTCAAAAATCCAATTAAGTCAAAAGGTTATCCAATTAAAGTTTTCGAGTCAAAATTGCCCATTTTGAAAGTTTCGAGACTAAATTAAAAATTCGAAAGATTGATATTTAGACCCGAAGTTCAAAATTAATCTTTGAAAAGTTCAATTAATCTCTAAACGAGTTAAATAAAAGTCCATTGAGACAATTTGTAGAATTTGAAAGTTTATGTGACTTAATTGAAATTTTGAGAAATTTTGAAATCAACATTCAAACGGGATCAAATTTTGATTCAAAATTTCCCATTGAATCTTTTTCAAATAATTTATTCTTGAAAAACTCGAACCGAAACTCCAATTGAGGTTTAAAAAGTCAAAAAAAAAAAAAAATTGGGGTCAAAATGAAAAGTTTACAAGAGTTGTTTTTGGACTAAATTTATCAAAATGAAATAAATCTGTAAAATTATATTTTATTTGGTCAATTCTAATTTTAAAAAATTAAGTGAAATTAGAGTATTTAGATTGGTTATTTTTTACCCTAAAAGTTTGGCTTTTTTGAAATTCATAACATTGAGGAATGATTAAAAAAATTTGAAATCCAAATTAAGGTTTGAATAACCCAAGTTATAAATAATAATAATGAAAATAAATAAATAAAATGTTTTGAGGATTGCATGCAAGCATTAAACTTGCACGCAACCCAAGCCCCTAATATATAAAGGGGTTACAATTGCAGCCCCTTAATACTTAAATAATAATAATAATATAATTAAAGGTAAATGGCGGAGGGGCGGTGCGCCTCTGCCATAAAGAAAAAGAAAGGGGGTTGCAATTCCAGTCCCCCTATCAAATCAACTAAAAATAATAAAAAAAATATATTTTAAACCTTTAAGTATTGACACGTTACTAAATGATCATTTTCCGTTTGAGCATTTTATTTTAAACTCTCTACGTATCAACACGTTTTTATTCGGTCTTTCTGTCAAAAAATCTATCAAAATTAAAAGAATTTTGAGGGCAAAATAGTCTTTTTCCATATTTTCATTTTTAATTATTTTTTAATCTTTTTTCTTTTCTTTTTATTTTTTATTTTTTTTTCTTTTATTCTTTTCTTTCTCTTCCGCTCGGCACTCTCTCTTCCTCCTTCCCTCCTCCTCTCTCTCCTTCCCTCTCCCCGCCAGTTGGAACAGGGGGTAGAACCTCTCTTCCTCTCCATTACTCTTAACGGTTAACCTTCTCAATTCTTCTCCAATCGTCGTCATTGTTGCTATTCCATTCTCCGTCGACCATCTTTACCGATCTTCTCATCTCTTTCACATCTCCCGTCCAACACCATGGCCTCTACAGCCGAAGTGCCAACTCGTCGTCGCCGTCACCATCTTCATTCTAATCCTGTTGTCGTCGTTGTCGCCAATCCAATCGCTGATCCAAAGCTCTTGTATACTTTCTCTCTAGATTCTCTCTAGACACTTTCACTCTAAGTAATTAGCAAATGTGCATGCAGTGTCCCAACTCCATTTCTTCTGGGTTTTTGACGACGAGCAAAGGAAGGCGACGACCTCTATTTCTTCTCGGTTTTCAATGGAAAGCAAAGGAAGACGATGGCCTCTGTTTCTTTTGGGTTTTCGATGGCAAGCAATTGAAGGCGACGGTGGTGGTGGAGGTGACAACTCTCTCTCTGTAGTTTCTCTCTCTAAAACATTATTTACTTCGTTCTCTAATGTTTTGGTGCAGAAATCAAAGTTCTTATTGTTGTAGTGGTGGTTGGTTTTAGCTAGAGAGAGAGGTTACAGGACCCAAGTCTCCTATGACAGGAATTCACCGGCACCGGAAGTTTCTATTTTTACGTCGACGGTAGTGTGACGGAGAGATTGATGATGAACATGAACAACGCTAAGGATCCGTACAGGTCTCCTCTGGCAGGAATTTACCCAGTATCGCAGATCACTCTCCGGCGATCGAAATTGATCGAGAAACAAACCCTATTAGAGTTTGTTTCAATAGCAGCAACAATCTGGGTTAGGTTTATTTCTCAAACACGTGAAACCGAGATATTACTAGTTGGGATGAGTGTTCCCCCTTCAACAAGGGGTGGTTCCAACCCCTGTTCCGGCCGACAGGGAGAGTGAGGGAGGTGGGTGAGAGAGGATGAGGAATAGAAAGAGAGAGATGGAGAAAGGAGGAAGAGAGAGAGGGAGAGTTGAGCGGGAGATCAAAAAAAGAAAAAAATAATAAAGAAAAAGAAAAAATTATTAAAAAATTTAAAAATATGTAAAAAAGACATATTTGTCCCTCTATTCTATTATGTTTAACAGATTTTTTGACGGAAAGACTGAATAAAAACGGGCTGATACCTAGAGGGTTTAAAATGAAACGCTCAAACAGAAAATGACAATTTAGAAATCTATCAATATCTAAAGGATTTAAAATATATTTTTTCCAAATTAATAAATAAATAAATAAATTTGGGTGGTATGACCCCTAAAGTAGGATCTTTTTTTCTGGAAAAGGGGTGGGGGTTTCTTTCACACACACACACATATAGAAAGTTAAAAAAAAAAAAAAAAAAAAAGGAAAAAAAAAGAAGAAACCATCCAAGCCCAGGTAAATTTTTCAACTCTCCAACTACACTTTATTTTTATTAAATCGCTCGATAAGAAGGACTTAAAATTGGAAAAAACTAAGAGGGCATTCCAAGGAATTCTTAAAAAATCAATTTATTTTCCTGCATTTATTTTTCTATTTTGCGCCTTTCTACTCTTTTATCTTTTCGGTACTTATATTTTATTCTGCGTCTTTCCGTGCTTTTATCTTTTTTATATTTATTTTCTATTTTGTGTCTTTCCACGTTTTTATTTTCCTGTATTTATTTTTCTATTCTATGTTTTTCACGCCTTTATTTCTATAATCTTATTTTACGCACTACTGTCTCTACATTTCTGTATATATTTATTTCCTTGCATAAAAAAGATGAAAAATGAAATGATCTTTTTGGGTCTAAAAAATAAAAATCCAAATATGAAAAATCGAAAAATAAAAAATGAAAAACCATTACTCCAAATCTGAAAAAAAAAAAAAAGATAACTTTCCATACCATCATTTTGAATTTTCTAATCACTGTGAAATTTTCAAATGACAGATTTAGGGAGGTATTTCCCGAAGCCAGACTTTGAGCTTGAGATAAATTTATAAAAGGGATGGAATAAAATTTTATTTGCATGTCACATATTCTTATTATCATAAAAAATTTAAAAATTAGTTTTTCATAAAATGAATTTTCTAAAAAAAATCAAATCATTTTGGTTCTTAAAAAATCTACATATATCTAAAAAAAAAATAAGTTTTGTGAATAGTAAAAAAAATCGTCTTTTCAAAAGGAAGTATTTTTGAAAAATCACAAAAAAAAAAAAAAAAAAAAAAGGAGTCATTTCAAATGATTTTCATGTAAAAAAAATGTGTTTTTTTTAAAGAATGAAAGTTCTTTAAAAAAAATATGTTTTACTGCGTTTTTTCCAAACCAATCAGCTTCCCTATATTTGTTTTCAAAAAAATTATTTTTCACTTTTTCATTTACCAAAAAATAGTAACTAATAAAAAAAGAATTTTTTTTCCAGGAAAAACAAAAAGGAAAACCAAAAAAAAAAAAAAAAAAAAGAGTTTTTTTTTTAAGAAAAATATATTTTGGCATGCATTCAAATTCCTTCATTTTATCAAAATAACTTAAACTTAAAACTTGCTACATTAAACCCCCGAGGATCATATTTGTTAAATCATCAATATTTGATAAGAGATCATACCGGAGGAATATTAAAACAAAATTATTTTCCATTTTATTTCAAGAAAAACCCCAAAAAAAAAATAAGAAAAACAAAATATTTTATTTCAAGAAAATTCTAAAAAAAATAAAAATAATAAAAAAATTTCACTTTATTTAAAACAAAAACGGGGAAAAAAAAAAAGGGAAAGAAAAAGATTTTTTTAGGAAGAGATTTCAAAATCAAATAAAATATCCGGACTTAAATTTTGATTGGATTTAATTGGATAAGGTATCGTCTTCAGACGGGCGTCTTGGGATGCCTAACACCTTCCCCGAGCGTAATTGACCCCTAAACTTTTAAACACGAATCTCTGGTTGAACCGTGCTTTGGGAGTCAAAATTTTATTTAAGCCATTTTTCAACTTGTTTTAAAAAAATCCAGTAAGCTAACACATCATTTAAACTTAATGTTAGGCGGCGACTCATTTTTCCAAAATTGACTTATGTTATTTTATAAGAAAACCAACGCTTTTAAAAGGGCCCTTTCTTTAATATTTTTCCCCAAAAATAAAACAAAAAAGCCTATTTATTATATCTATTTCTATTTTCACAATCCGGGGTGCGTCAATGATCACCTTTTGTCCCTTACTAAATTAGTAAGTCCCTTCGTGTTTGTTCTAATAACTCATACTAATGGGATGAGAGTCGTAATTCTCAAAGAGAAAACAACGGAATAAGATAACCTAGATTGTTGAAGATAATTTTTAACAATCCAATACTGATTAGGAACAATTTAGGATGTGAAGTAACCAAATGCCTTTGGTCTCAGCCTTTTGATGGAATTAAATAGCAAGAACACTTCAACTTGATATCTAAGATCTACAACAGCATTGATATAATTAAAGAATAATATTAAAATACCTTTTATTATTTATTTGAGATTCTTACTAGAAACATGTCCACCTAAAATTGTCTATAGGGTTTATCTCCAATACATGGTGCAAGTAAAAACTAAATATTTAGAATATGAAAATATCTATGAATGGAGAAAAAAAGTAGTCATTTAATATACAATAAAAAACCTAATATAAGATTTCTTCGAGTAAGACCCATTATAAACTTTTTTCTGTTTACACATTAAGCTCATGATTAACAAGGCAAAAATTTGTAAATGAAGTTACATTAAACATTGCATGCAAGATAAAAATAAAAAATAGAAAAATAAAAATAAAAAATCACTGACTTCAGTAGAAAGTGGAGTAGTTTGGGGGAGAAAAAAAATGGCGATAATTCGAGTGCAATTGTCTTTTTATTTTCTTCCAGCCTTAGTGATCAATAATGTAGTGTAAGTTAGACATAAGTTGGCGTACGCCACTTTTGTATAGATAACTAAACAATATTGATACAATTGCAGCGAACTTACAAGTCCGTCGCAACCAATTTTGCACAAACATGCAAGCCTGTAAAGAACAATGGTGCTCGGACATGTAAGTCGGAGCACTTTTAAAATGGTCGAACTTATTAGTCCGCGCAATGGGAGTCTGTGCGGACCTGTAAGTCCGACACTAAGAACAGACCAACTCCGGTGTTTTCTACAGTTTCGAGGGAAAATCGAACTTTGAGAGGAGAACAATGTGATAAAAACACCATACTAAAGTAAAATTTTAAAATTTGTAAACTTAACATTTGAATAACTACAAAATTCATAATAAAAAATAAAACTTCATCTAATTGTAATGGAGTTTCAAGAACGTAACCGGAGGGAAGGCTGCCGGAGGAGGAGCCACCGGAGGGAAGGCCGCTGGAGTTGCTGTGAAGGGAGGTGCCTCAAATTTTTTTTGGCTTTTTCCACCAAATGTCCTATTTTAAAAAGAAACAACTTTTTAGATCCTATACAATTAAAAACAATTTTTTAATCCTCTTTTGAAGAAAAAAAAAAATGGCACAACCGCTACTACAAAAATTATATGACAAAAATACCCTTGCTCATTTTAAACCTTAACCATAAAAATTTTGACCCCTACTTTCTCTCATCCTTCCTCTTCTCTCTCTCTCATCCAACGGGACCTCTGCCCTCTAACCCTAAAATGGCACAGCCAACCTCTGCCCTCTCTCATCCGGTGGCGAGGCGTGACGAAGAGAGATGGCGGGTTGGATGGTGGCGTCGCCAAATAGAGGGATGGAGACTGGCCAGGAGATGGCGACGATGGCAGTGGCGACGGTTCGTTATCTTCGTTGTTCGTCACCTCTGTTTGCTACTCGTCGTTCATTGCTCGCTGCTGATGCTCGTCGTTCCTGTCGTCGTTGCTCGCTGATACTCGTCGTTCGTCGCTTAGATCTACTCAAATCTGGCCAAATCTAGGTAGTTTTCACCACCACCACCGCCCTTTTTCACCACCACCGTCGTCTCCATTTTTGCTCGACATCATCTACCTCGCAGCCCTCAACGATTTTAGGTATTTTTCTTCTTTTTTTTGGGGTTGCTGTTTGGGTGCTGTTGTATTGAGATGTGCTGATTGTTGCATATTTTTTTGTTACTGTTTGGACTGGATTTCCAGCTTAAGCTGATTATATGGCTTGTGACTATACAGCTTGTGTTTTGATTAAACTAATAGAGGTAAGTGGATATCCACTTATTGATTCGTGTGGATATCTACTGTGGATATCCACTGATTGATTTTGAGTGGATATCCACTGAAAATTAATAATGTGTTATTGTTTAGTGGATGTTCATTGCTTGATATATGAAAGAAGATAAATGAAATTGAATTAGAATTTTGATATTATTTAGGATAACCCAATTAGATTCAAATAAATTCTAACGATATCTTGATTTATTTGTCATTTTTATCATTTGTGTAGAGATGCTTGTGTTATTTTTTAGTTAAGTGGATATCCATTGATTGTTTAATTTGATTATTTAAATGTTTGTATTATTTTTTTAGTTCAGTGAATATTCACTGATTGTTTAAATGTTTGTGTTATTTTTTAGTTCAGTAGATACCCATTGATTGTTTAAATGTTTGTGTTATTTTTTAGTTTAGTGGATATCCACTAATTGTTTTTAGTGGATATCTACTTATTGATTTTTAGTAGATATCCACATATCTACTTATTGAAGACCGATGAAGATGGAAGGAGGGTGACGGTGTAACGATTGGCGAAGACGACGGACGTCAATTGTCTTAATTTTTAGCAGATTTCCACTTTAATTTTTTTTTTTTTGGATTTCCACTTAGAGGTTAGGTGGATTTATGTAATTTTTTAATGGAATGTAACTGAAGATTAATATTCAGTGAAATTTTTTATTTTCTGATTTCTCTAATTCTTTATATTTTAAAATATTCATAGAATATTTTAAAAAATAACCTAAAATTGAAATTAAATTAAGTGAAAAATAATGTAAGTGGATATCTACTAAATATAATTAAGTAGATATCCACTTAATGCATATCTAAGTAAATATCCACTTAATTGATTTTTAAATATTTTAAAGGAATTTTTAATTTAAATAGAATTTAATATTTAATTTTTTATATTTTAAAATGTTCATGGAATATTTTAAAAAATAAATTAAATTTGAAATAAAATTAAGTGAAATATGATTAGAGTATTTATGATATTTTTAAAAAAAAATTAATTGAATTTTTTCTTAAAAAATAAAAAATGAGGAAAATTTGAAAATAAGTGAAATTATATATATATATATATATATATATATATATATATATATATTAGGAATTTTGTAAAAAAAAATGGCCAAAATGATATTTTTAAAAATTTTGTAACTATTAAGAGTAATTTAAAAGAAAAAATATGATGCTAATTTAGTCCAAAAAATATGGACTTGAAAAAATGTGTGAGAGAGGGAGAGAAGAGTGACAGAGATGGAGGGATTGAAAATGAGGTGGGGTCTACATTTAGTAATTATTATGAACATTTTTTATTTGTACGAAAGAATACAAATAAAATATATAGTATTTACATTTAAGCAACCCAATAACCTCATCAAGGAGGATGGGGTGTTTATATCCGAAGATCTTAAAGTCATTGTCAGAAAAATAGATACTTTAGGGCCAATGTGGAAAAAGGCCAACGTTTAGGGGTGAAATTATAATTTAGCATATACTTTTCTCCCCACTTCCAACTTAACGGCTTTCATAACCGAAACCAGTACCTGAAAGGGTTTTTTCCATGGAAGCGGGACCTCTTCTTCGTCGTATTCCGTTAAACTCGCTACGCCGTTTCCCTCCCCGTCTTCTCTCTTTCCCGCGCTCCGTTAGGGTTTCTTCCAATTTGCAGGTTTCTCTCTCTATCTCTCTCTCTCTCTCTCTCTCTCTCTCTCTCACACACACACACACACACTAACTCATTCCGAGCCATTTGCGAACAGAACGGAGGGTACAGGGGACCAAAGCCGAAGAGAGAATGGGTGGCGGATTGGGTATCCGAAAACGACGATGTCGTTAGAAGCTTGCCAATATATGTCGGAGGCGTCTCTCTATTAGCTGTGCTTTTCAATCGCACCGTCTCTGGCATTCCTCCAGTTGCCGATGCCAGCAGGTGATGAATCTTCTACTCTCTTACGCGCGTCTATATGAATCCTAATTCTTCTCAGATAAACGTCGAATTCGTTTTTTTTTTCTTAGCTCCAATTTGAGCTTGGCGGATGTTGTAAAATTTGTATTTAACTACTAAAATCTGAACTAGATAAATCCATTTCCAATGTGAAAGAGAGACATAGCAAAACTTTTGCAAGGCAAATTCTAATGAGGATGCTAAGTTGAAGAAAATTAATTAGTAGGTTGCTGCAACTCGGGGCTATCTCAGGGACGAAATTTAGGTTGAATTGGACGGAATTCATCTGTGAAATTGCATTATCTGTGTAAAATAGTAAGACAAATCATGGGGCAAGCATTACTACCCTTTTGGTGGACATCTATGGTGGTCCTTAACAGTTGCTTGGAAATCGAAAATCAATTGACATTGTTGTTTACTGTTAGCGCACTATCATTGATCTTGAGCTCTTTTATGCGGCAGTTCTCAGTCCAGAGCAGATCTGCTGACTCTTGGTTTGGCTGTTACAAATATTCTAGCTGGACTCGTATGGCTTTCAATCAGACCGAAGTTCATATCCATGGTAAAGGATTTGTATTTTTCCATCATTTCCAGTCTCTCTCTCTCTCTCTCTCACTCTCACACACACATGCACACACTCTTTGAGCATAGTTATTGACAGGTTTAGTTTCCATTCTCGGGTCCTTGAAAGACTTCCCGATTGTTTAAATTTTGATGATTCCAGGTATATCCTCAAGGTGTAGAGTGTCAAAGAATATATTCCCACCTTCCTGACACTACCGTTACTGAGTTGCTATGGTAACTCACTTCGTATGACTATATAGATTGATTCAAGTGAATTCCCCTCTTCTTCCTTGCTAATGCAATCATATGGAACACAAAGATTAGAATACAAAAGTTGCCATATTTATGACTACTAGCCTCTATATTGATTGGAAAGTGCGCATTTAGTTGATATTAACAGTTCTTTTTTGACCTTTAATCCGCCTGCTCTCAGGGCATGGGAGTCCCTATCAGTTGCAACATGCTGCAGGTCTATGGTGGTTGTTTATGAAGGCAAATGTGTCCTCCAAATTGGGTTTGCTGCAGCCTCTTCTTCTGATGAAAGCCTACCTGTGGTTGTGGATACCAATAAATTGATGGAAGGTTCACTCTACCAGGGCATTGTACAATCAGGATCACGTAAGTAAATATGAAACTTACCCTTTTTTTTGTATATGCTGATTTCACCAATTCTCTGTACAATTTTAGTAAATTGGAATATACAATACTGAAGGGTAAAATCTCTTATATGTTTCAGAAAGCTACTTGGCCAACTTATCTCTTTATCCCGGGAAGTCGGAGCTTCCATTTCTCCCTTCAAATACTCAGGTAATATTTTGGCTCTGCACAAGATTTTAAGTCGGGTTTAAAGTGATAAAACTTGAAGTTTGAATGTGTGATGGAGAGTAGAATCATTTCGGGAAGAGTGATAAAGTATATTTGTACAAAAAAAAAAAAAAAACGTGATAATTAATTTGGGCCATCCTAAAAAGGATGATAAGACAATTAATTTGGAACAGAGGGAGTCACAAACTACATTTCTTCCGAATTAAATGTGCCCATCTTCTATGCTTTATTCATAAATATTACTTGCAACTCTTGCAATAGTAAAATTTATCATATATTTTTTGCCTTGTTGAATTTAACGCTCTTTTTATATATGTACATAAATATATACTACTTTCCACACACAAAACAAATGCTGATATTGCTGCACCAGGCAGTCATATTGCAACCACTTGGAGAGAAAGGAATTGCAATAATTGGTGGCGACACTATCAGGGGCTTCACAACCTCCGACCAGGTGCCTCCTAAGAATTTCATATTTCCAATTCTCTGATGATATTTCTTGATTACCCATTCATTTACCTGTTTTTTCACCTCCTTTCTAGAGGTCTAATGTCGCAATAGGCAAAATTTCCCCCTTTTTTTTCACAGCAAAACTGCAAATTTAGTACCCAAATGCTTTGAGCCGTTAATATCTTCATAATATGATGAGTTTTGTTCATGAATGGTATGGTAAGTAATCAGGGAGCCATGGTATTTCAACTTACAGGCATGGATTACCTTAATTGGAGAGAAATTGGATGCCACGTTCACAAAATTCCAAAGTGAAATTCCACAGGCATTGCACTAAAGACACTCGACTTCAAGTGTTAATTTTCTAATCTTGCTCGGGTTTTGCATTTTGAAGGATATACCAAGGTAATATCTTCAATTATTCTTCAAGGCAAACAGTACTCGGCTGATTTTTCATTATCTTAACTTTATGCTGTGATTTCCTTAATTCTTTACAGGCTATTTTCCTGCTACTGTTTATATTCAAGAACCAGCAAATGAAGAATCCGAAACATGTTTCCAGTGCAGAAATTTTTTCCGCTCTGTCATAAGAGTAATTTAGTGGAGTTTAATGTTTTCCCTTATAGTTCCTTGTTCAAAAGTGAAAATTAACTAAATGGTCATGTTCTTTCTTATTTCTTGAGTTCCTTGTCTTAGTTTCTGCAATCTATTTCCATAAAATGAATCAAATTTAGCATTCAACAAGGATAGTATACAACAAATCATTTCGCAAAGACCAAAAACAAAAAAAAAATTGTAAGAATCCTATAACTGAATCTATAACTGACAGAAAAGAACCAAAGAATTATTCTGTATGATTTTTCTGTTTTTTTTTAGGTGTCATTGGTTGAAAGAAGACCTCTCTCCCTCTCCCAGGGCAGAACCCCAGTGGCCGGATCAGCCATATTAGCCAACACAAAGTCTCTCAAACCGGTATCCCAAACATCACAAAACTGAAGCCTCCAATTGGGCGGTTGGATGGGCTCTGTACCCAACCCGGGTGCCCGATCTCTCGATCCCTCCTTCTGGTTATCCTGCCAATCCGCTACGTAGGTAGCCACCCTCCTGAAAAACTTAGCCTTAAAAACCTCCCACACCTGGTACTTGTAGTGGTTAATCACCGCCGTGCTCTGGTGCAGGTTCACATACCTGAACCCTTCCCTCAGGTGGAAGTGGTGCACCACATTGAGCAGCGCCAGGTGGAGCGCATCTGGCCTTACGATCGATTTGTGCCGCTCCGGACTCTGGACCCGACAGGTGTATCCCACCGTCACCCCCTGCCGAGGCGGCAAGCTCAGACCTGACGGCCCGAAGCTGTGGCAAGAGGTTCGGATCTCTGCCACTGTCGGTGCGGAGGACGAGAAATTGGACACCAGTTTTTTTAGGGAATTTCGTCCCGGAAAACCCATTTTCTGGTGACGGCGGGTCGGGAAGGGGAAGTAGAAGTACTCATCCACGTCCATGAACGAAACCCATTTGCATTCGTCTCTTGCTCGGAGAGCGCAGTGAGAGAAACCGGCCTCTTGGGTCTTGATCCACGGCCAAACGTGGCGGCTCACGTTGTAATTTTCCAGCTCGAGCCTTCCGATCACGTCTTCGATCGAGTCGTCACTGTTGTTGTCGTAAATAAACCACTTCTCGACCCCAAGCCAAGCGTGATAAACTATCCATTCGCGAAGGGCGGCCGCTTGGTTCCAAACCATCGTACAAACACAAAGCTCGTACTTTTTCTCATTTTTTTGTATTGATTTGGGTCTGAAAATCTTTGCTAGTGAAGGAACAATAACATGATCATGAGCCTGAACCTTATTAGGGCTGTTCTTCATGTTTGGGGGTTTTACTCCAATGGTGACTCTAATTCCCTGAGCTTTATTAGGGTTCTTCAAAATGCTACGTGGCAACCTGCATCTTATTACCTCTTGAGCAGCCGAAATGGCTTTCGTTGTTAGCACGAATGTCCTGTTTTTTCCCCAATTTCCCAACCCGAAATGGCAATTGAACTGAGTTGGGTCGGATTCTCTGTCGGACCTCAAACTCAAACCCTTCACGAACACGACCGCCGTGTCCCCGTCTAGCGCCGCCGTGTAGACCACTTTTTCCCACGAATTAACCGCCTGACTCCGATTGTTCCACAAATAGTTCTGTTCTTCAACGAAATCGATCGCTCTCTTTCTAGGATTTCTCAGATTGACAACGGCTGAGTAATTCGCCGGTGGGAGTGGACAACGTACGATGATTCGAAAATCATCGTACTCATCCACAGACAAGACATTCTGATTCATACTCGCAACATCGTCAGAATTTAAACTCGAATAAACGCACTCCAATTCTCTGTATTTCTCTACGAATCCATTTCTCTTCCTATTCGACACCAACAACAAAAGATGATCGGGGAACAACACTCTATCCTCAATATTCGAATACCACAAGATATCACGGTTCGAATAATCTCGTACAAAGTCGCTCGAAGACAAGAGCGACAGACTGGTCGGAACTACTAGTACCGGCCGGAACGCCGACGAAGTCATCGGAATCCAATAGGACAACAGATAGAGAAAAGCGATGAAGCAGAAACACAGAGAGAGGGATCTTACTGAGAATAAGTATGAAGCGGAGTACGATACCGTCGTCGCCGGTCTGGCGGTTCTTTTTCGCTTCCGACGTTGTTCGGAGGAATCCATGGTTGTTGGGAAGAGGTGATTGGGATCTCCAGAGATTGAGGATGAGATTGAAGTATGTCTTTGCGCGATAGGCGGGTTTAGATCTGAGGATTGTGTGTACCGACGGTCGCTTTATGTTGTTTCTCTCTTGAGGTTGTGCTTCTGGTAATCCGGTTATGGTCGGGAAGAGAGAGAGAGAGAGGGGAAGGAGAGAGGGGTTTGGGGTCAAAAAAGGACGCGTTTGGGTTGCTGTATTGGGTTGTTTACTTGTTCTGGTTAAAGCCCAGTCCACCGTCCCTTTGCTGTGACGACGAATATTTGGTCCACGCTTCTCGTTGCGCGTGTTGGAAATTGTTCACCGATTAGCCAGTGAAACTACCTCGCTTTTATCCAACCCCCCCCCCCCCCCCAAAAAAAAAAAAAAAACCGACCTCTTTTTAAATTGTTTTTTTTTTTTTTTTTAATTATAGATTAAAGTGTGTATTTCAACTAATAACTTTTTCGAAAGATTTTAAAGACGTATTTTTTCACATAGGCTTGGTGCATTGAAAATTTAATTTTTAAATTATTTCTCAATAGAGTCGAACTTTGATTGATAAGAAGAAAATGCACATACATTTACCAACTGGACTAATATCATATCTTGGATATTTTTAAGGTATTTCTAATCATTAAAATAGGTTACCTCCTTATATTGATTTTGCTTCAATTTTTCTTCTTTGTTTTAAAAATTTATACTATATTTTTTTTTCATTTTACAAGAATTAAAATCCAGTTATCTTTAAGAATGTTTCGATTACCCTAAGTCCCCCATTACTTTAGACATCTCTGATTTGAAGAAAGAAGAAAACTAACTTTTTGTCATTATAACATAAAAGGAAATAGTAAAAAAATAGGTGAAAGTAAATTCTCCATTGAAACTTTACATAAAACATATAAAATGACGAAGGATATTTTAAAAAAATTTGAATAATGTCACCTGTAAGAAGACATCCATGTGTAATACATGTAGATCTCGAACATCATTCCTTAAGATTCATGTGCAACCAACTTAAGATTCATCAACGCACGTGAACCAAACTCAATGTTGGGACTTGAGGATACAGAATGGAATCTCAAGGTAACCGAAAACGACGACAACTTTGATTACACAAGGACCCTCCCAATGACTGAGCCTGAGTACACCCCAGACGATCTTCCTCGGAATAACCGAGGATGAGTGAAACTGTATCCTGAGCTTGGGAATCGTTACTACCCAACTCATGAGCGGTTACTAAACATCGTTATATAAGGAAGTGCATCAGATATTTACGAGACTCCCCCTCCCCCCCCGGAAAATTAACAGGCATTAAATAGAGATTCGCCAAGATTCAAGGGAGACTCACCAAACAAGTCTCCCCGTACACCTATAATAACTAAGGAGGATGCCGTGTAAAGGTACATACAAATTTCCTAGCTATTACGCTACTAGAATTCTATAACATCTTACTGATTGTCACACCAAAAGTACAATGTTTATATACTCACCCGCGTGTACATTGTTTTTGTAGGAATCAAAGGTTTAAAAAGATCATATTTCGAGATTGGAGAAAATTGTACAACCAGAGAGAAATAAAAGACAATGAGAGCGAGAATGTTAACTTTTTTGTTGTTTTTCTTTATATTAAATTTAAATTAAAAAAATTATTATACATTTGAAAAATGTTAATTTCTTTCTTCATTCAAGTGTGTAGAAGAGTAGAAAGGTCTCAAGTTAAAGTAAAGAGTAAGAAATAATTAATCCAAAGACAATAGATAGTGCTGCTATTTTATTTTTGATCTTTTTTAAGATTTTGCCCTGTGGAGCGTGTCTATCACGCTTTTGTGTTTTGGCCTTTTGGTTAGTGGGAAGTCTAATAGACGTTAACACCTTATTCTTTGTTAATTGTGAATGACAAGATACGGCCTCCTTGACCATTGTTGAGTGTACATTTGGGGTTTGTTGCTTCTAAATATTTATTTATCTCCATTATTGTCCTTCAATTATTTTCATTTTTATAATCATTGTCGACGTTGATTACGTGAAATGTGAAATATAAGACAAATACTCAAAAAGTGGTAGTTTGGTTAGCAGAAGAATGCATCATTTTTCTTCGTCAATTAGAGTTCGATATTCCTAAAAAGCACTCCGAAAATTGAATCTTAAATTTAATCTTGAATACACCAGGTTAATATGAGAGAGTGCGTCTTTAAGATTATTCGGTATGATAATTAGTCAATATACGCATAAGCAGATTCAAACACATTTTACCATAAAACTAATTAAAAAAAAAAAGTGAAATATAAGACAAATTAAATTACGTTTCGAAATACAAGTCTTGGAGAGAAAAAGAAAAGAAAAAGAAAAAGAAAAAATGAGGGCACTTTGAGCATTTGAGACGTCAATAGGGAATTAACATGATTGTCTTTTAAAAAAGACTGTGCTTTGCCATGCGACAGGGATAAAGAGTATGCACATGGGAAATACCAGCCACATAAAGAAAAAGGAAAAAAAAAATACTTGACTTTAAAAATAATGTTTATTTTTCACCTAAAAAAACTAAAAAACAAATTATAAATTTAACTATTTTTTAAATACAAAAAAAAAAGAAGGGTTATTTGTTTCTTTGATTTTTACAGTATGAAAACTGTTAGATTTTTATCTTACATTCTATCACTTAGAAGTTACTAAACTAGTATATAAGTTAAAGGAGTTATTTAAACCATATGGTTTTGAGTTGACACCTCATGACATGGTATCATAGTCAAATTTATGTGAATTCGCATATTTTTCTTTGTAGTTAAATCATTTGTGCAAGTCGGGGGTTACCATTTTATTTCTCATCATCCTCTCGTAGTCAAATCATTCATATAAAGTAGGGGTTGAACTTAAGGACAGGATTCTTGTCCCATAGCGATTACATGAAAGTAATCGATCATTTGAGAGTTCTCAAATTATGTACAAATCAAATTAATTACTCCACTTGAAACCATATATTTTTGAGTTGAAACCTCCTAATCAGAACGATGAAGATCTATGAACTACGACTTCTCCACTCATTCTTTTTTTCAAATCACCTACGATTTTTTTATTTTTATTTTTATTTTATTTTTTTAATTAAGAGATAATTTGAAGGGACAATACTAAGATATTATCTCTACATTATCAAACACACACTTTTAATTTTTTATTTTTAATTTTAAGTAAAAATTATTTCTATATATATTTTTTTTAATTTTAAAAAATACTTATAAACATTAACAAACGGCTCCTAGAATACATGTTTAAGTTAAATAATCTTTGACTTCTTATTTCATGGAATAAATACAAGTTGTTTGTTTAAGTTGTAATTGTAAAATATACTTTAACATTAAAATTATGTGGTTTTTATTAAAGAATTTCAAATATTTATATAAACTCAAATAAAATATTGAGCAACATCGTATGCTATTTAATCTCTTTAAACAATTCACAATATCTACAATTCAATTCAATGGATAAAATAAAACATAATATAGAAAGAAAAACGTATCTAGTATAAATCTAAACGTGAAATCATTGTTTAAAAAAGAAAGATGTCCCCTCTATGCACAAGGTTCAATGTTGAGTTATTCCCAAGAAACGATGATCCATGATGACAAAGAACTAGCATGACACCCATTTATTAAACCGATCACAAATCTAATTAATTACCTGTCAGCCAAAATAAAATATATCAAATATAGAACATCACATCTCAATATTTCATACTCACTATTTTTTTTTTTACATATATATATATAGAATCAAACTATTTTTTATTTTATTTTTTGTCTATAATTTTATTTCATTCTGACACACATATGTGTAGCATGTGGATTATGTAATTCATGGTGAAATATTAAATATTCATAATGTTATAATTAATAAAATCAATAATATTAAAAATAAATATTACAATAATAACTTTGTAACATATATATAATATAATGAAATTCATAAAGAAATTATAAATTTTGTAACTTAATAAAATTTAATAATATTAATTAATAAAAATAAGAATATAAGCATAATTTTAAATTATTTATAACAATCCCCAACATCATTTAAAATTAAAATCAAATGAAAATTAATGGATAATAGAATATTGTGCAATGATTGAAGGTGTTTTTAGGACTTGAACCTTAGTGTAACAAACATTCATCCGAAGGAACGATAGTGAACTATGTCGTGGACTAGATCATTTTAACAGAACTTCAGTAAACACACACATGGTAAGATATTAGATCACGTTCGCAGTTTTGCGCTTTCATGGCCCTGTGCATGTATCTTAATTCTCATGAGAGTCACTAAGAAAAAACTAATTCTATGGTTGCGACCTCACGACAACTCTCATTGAAGTGAAACTTGTAAGGGTACATGTAACCTCTACTCTGCAAGAGTGTTCCTACCGTGATCTCATTAATTGTTCAACCCATCATTAACACCAAATTATACAACACTGGCATCTTAGGGATGAGTAAGATAATCTTCAAAATAATTTGACTAAATTACGTAGCGTTGTTTTATAAGTCACACAATATGGTTTATTACTACCCATTAAACCTCTTTCGTGGGGTTCTCAATAACAGATGTTGCGTTACTTTTCTAAGTGACTTTCTTGCAGGCCAAGATTTATCCCTCCTGACAATTCAAGATCTAGTCCCTAGTAGTCTTGAGACAATCTGACCCATCTCGTGAAAAAATAATGTATCAAGTTTAAGCCTCAAAGTTTTAAATTTTATTTATTCCATCAATTCTCACTTGATATATCAATAAATACTTTGGGGCCATTACATGGAAACGTGTTTTCTAAAAGCAACATTTTGAATTTTCAAGTCCCAATAACACTATAAATTTATTAGAAATATTTTAAACACATTGTTTTATCAAACCAACATCCCAAATTTCATCATGTAAATTGATATGACACTTGTATCAAAACAACAAGTTCCGAGATAAATTTTATAATGCCAATTTCTCAATTATTTAAATAATTTGAAAATTATCAAAGTAAACATAGGTACTTTATTTCAAACCAATATATTTGTTGATGCATCATATAAAATTCTAGTTTACTGTCACATAAACCTTCTAAGAATATAAGTCAAAACAACATATTGAAGCAATATTTTTTGAAGAGTTAAACGTCTTAATGAATACAGAAACTGGTACTAGTGGTGTTAGACAACCTGTCAACCCAATAACTTCTGCCCAAACTACTCAACCTTCTACCTAAACTACTGAACCAGCTACAACTAGTGCTAATACTCTTCCGCCTCAAAGAACAAGAACTACAAGTGATTTTCTTAATGAGCCCTCACTCTTTACTCCTCTCTGTGTTACAAAAACATTCCCTGAAAATATAAATACAAATCCTGCTTTTAGAGACTCTAGAAAAGGATAAGGGAAGCTAATAAAGAATTGCTCAAACAAAAGTTTGGTATACCCAAAATAGAAAACATTTCAGAAAACAGAATTTATTTAAATATAGATAGTTATATGGGAAACATTGCTATGATGGAAGAAGTTATTGCTAAATGGACAAAATCTCTATACACCGTAGCCATATTCATAAATGTATTTGGTCATGAAGAAATAACTGAAGATCCTTTTTCAAAATGGATACCTATGACTTTCTTAGGAAATGTTGGTAATTGGTGGACAAATCTAGGGATTCATGCTAAAAATAAGATAAGGACAAGAGTAGTTACTGCAGATCTAGATACTGCTAGTCAGGACGGTGATGTCACAAAAATTATTGGAAGATTTGAAAGTACTATTAGAAAAGAATTCCTAGGGTAATTCTGGGATAAAAATGTTAAAGAAATCCAAAGAAAAAATAGAATAAATGCTATAAATCACTTGATAAATATGAGAATTTGCAATATGTGCTATTTTGAAGTATATACTAATGAATTTGCTAAACTTTATTACAAAGCTGATTTTAACAGCTATGAACAACAGGTCTATCTCAATATGTATTTTAGTAAATTACTTGCTCAATATGCTAGAGAACTAATAATAGGATATAAATCTATACCTAATTGGCAATTAGAAGACTCTTTAGGAACAAGAATGGAATATGCTCAAAGACAGATGGGTATATGGTGTGCTGCCGCTAAAAATGCTAAACTACATAGAAAAGATCATCAACTCGAACTTTGCTATGAAAATCAATCTGAAGCTCCTAAGCAATTTGAATGTGCTGATATATTTCCTAAACAGACTAAAAGACTGTTTAAAAGAAACAAGTATAAATTAAAAAAAAACATTTAAAAGAAACTTTAGACCAAGAAATCCATTTAAAACAAAAAGATTTTTTAAGAAAAAGAAAATTAATAAAAAGCCTCATCCAGAAATCAAAACTGCTCAAGGAAAAACAACTAAGACATGTAAATGTTGGGCATGTAATGAGATAGGTCATTATGCTAACGAATGTCCTAATATAAAGAACAAACAAAATGCTAAAATAAAAATGTTCCTAGAACAAGATGAATTAGATATTAGTGAAATCAATGATATTACTGATATTGAAACTAAAGAAGAATTCTACTACTTAGAAGAAACTAGTGATGAGTCAGGAAGCGGGTACGAGTATTGATTTCTCTATTGATACTGTTGAAGAAAAAGGTGATTATAAGGCAGAAGCCGTTATCAATAGAAAACTGCTTAGTAATATTGGAACTTTTGGAAATAAAGAATTATTCAGAAAAAGCTTTTTAGAAAAATTTAATAGGAAAAATATTTACCATTATGGAGAATGCCAATTTGAAGCCGCTCTTAATACTGAAGAATCTAGAGTAAAAACAAATATTCCATTAATAAGTAGAAGCATGATTAATAGACAACTTGAAAAGCTAGAAAAAGATAAAGAAAAAATTGGATATATTCATATTGGAGGAATACAAATTATTTTTAAAGCCTACTTTAGAGAAGGAATAAATTTCCCGATAAAAGCTGTTGTTCTTGATTATAGAATACATGACAGAACAGATGCCTTGATAGGTGTCATCCATGGAAATCTTAGTCAAGGAATTTTGGGAATAAAGGTCTATCCGAGATATGCCGTTAGTATAAAAGAACCAAGGTAACTGTTAGGAAATTTTTTATTTCCTAATCTATATTATGCAACTATTATTATTTCTCAATTATATTTGCTATTTAAATTAATGGGTTAAAATTAAGTGATCTAATTAATTTGAGTAAGTCCATAGACAACTCAAAAGAATGTGGGTTAAATGTGTAGATATTAGATTATTATGGGGTGAGTAGGAGATTATGGGAACCCTAATCACACCATATATAAAGAAACATTAATGTTATAGTCTCCAATATACCAAATCATTTAACGGATTCCTTCTCCCCATCTGGAAGAAAATCGATAATCCTATTGAGGAACTCAAGAGATTTGGTTGAGTAATATCACGTACCTACTCGATCGGTGCCATAATCGTGATCGATCATCGCAGATTTTCACATCAGTAGTCGATTATTCATAATGGATTCAGGTGCGCGATTTATGTGTTAATATAGAACTCATGATGATTTAACATGTTGCATTAGGTGTTGTAGATTCAGATTTATAGGGATTAAATCCCAACAAGTGATATCAGAGCCTACTTCATATTGAATCATTAGGGTTTTAAATTTTTCAAGTTCGTAGAATTTTAGGGTTTGTGTTTTCTCCATTAAAGTTTAATTATTTATGAAACAGTGGGAGAAAACATTAAGATTTTTATATGGTTTATGTGATTTGATTCAATTTTTGCTAAATATTATGGATCTAAGGAAAGAAAAATTCCAATTTTTTGAATTTTTTGGGTGTTTTCGCTGTTGAAATCTCAGATCCAATTCAGGCCTGATTGAATCGGTCAACCGACTCGTAAAAATTTGGCAACCGATTTGATCAGGGAGGGTTCGGACAGTTTTGATGCGTATTTGTATTTTAGACATAACTTTATCATTCGAACTCCAATTGAGATGATTCAAAATTCTATACAAATATAAGAAAGAGAGCTACAACTTTTATGTTTTAAGAGTTTTTAGAATTTGATTGAATCATGGTCAAAATTAGACTTGAAGTCAGATTTGGATGAATCAATTAACCGATTCTTAGGAATCGGTCAACCGATTTAATTAGGGGGGTCACAGGGTTTTAGGTTCTGATCGATCGGTCAAACGAACCTTCTTAGTCGATCAACCAATTGATACAGGATGTCGAGGCTACCCAATTCGGCTAAACCTTCATGGTCGATTGACCGACTGCTTCAAGACTCCAACTCTTTTTGGGCTGACCGATTCGGTCGACTGAACCTTCATGGTCGGTCAACCAACTGCTTCAGAACAGAGGCAACAAGCTTCTATCCAATTTGTTCAATTGAATTTTCAGGTCCAGTCGATCGATTCGATGCCTTAACGTTAGAAATTTTAATCTGCTGCACGACATTCGATCAACAAACCATTAGAACGGTGGACTAATAAAATCTTGCATCTTGAGATTAATTAAAATGAAACGATATGTTACCAAAGTAATCTTTGCTTCGTAGTTTTTTTTTATTTTGGGATATTAAGATGTTAATGTTTGTTATTTATGCAAACAATAGCCGGCCCAAAGGAAGACTATTGTTTGACCAAATAATAACCATTGATGGTTATTGATGTTTGTTATTTATGTGAGCAATAACCGGCTCAAAGGAAGGTTATTGTTTGAAAAAATAATGAACATTAATTGAACGATTATTATTTATGCGAACAATAACCATCCCAAAGGAAGGTTATTGTTCAATTAAATAATAGACATTGATTTAAAATTAATATACATATGGTTATTATTTATGCAATCAATAATCGGCCCAAAGGAAGATTATTGTTTGGCCAAATAATAAATGTACCTGCAAGAATGAATGTGTAATTATTATCAAGTTTTCGTGTGAACAGTAAGTCGATCCAAAAAAAGACTTATTATTTGACAGAATTTATTGTCAATATTTTATTACTGAATTGAGAGTACCGCTTACAGGTTGGTGTTTCTTCCAAAAGACTAAACATCAATGTTGTACTAGGTATCTTGTGATGGGCCCCACCAATCAATTATTTTGTTTATGTCATACGTGTTAAAGTTTTAATTTGACATGAACTTTTATGTTATGAGCTTGTGTTCATCATTATTTTTTCTTTAGTTAATACTTCTACTGCTACTATTACTGCCAAAATAAATTATATTCCAGTGCTTAACAAGACGAACTTTAAAGATTGGAGAGAGAACATCTCAATTGTTCTCAGCTGCATGGGTCTTGACTTTGCTCTAAGGAAAGAACAGCATTCACCACTCACTGAAAAAAGTTCCCCTGAGGCTAAAAGGGAATATGAGAGGTAGGACAATTCTAATCGTGTAAATCTTATGATGATCCAACAAAGCGTTCTGGAAACATTCAGGGGTTGTATATCCGATAAGGTAATTGCTGAAACGTTCCCTGAGGAAATAGAAAAACGTTTTGTAAAGAACGAAAACGCAGAGACAAGTACACTTTTAGCTAATCTTGTCTCCATAAAGTATAAAAGGAAAGGGGAACGTAAGGGAGTACAATATTAAAATGTCCAATGTCGCTTCGGAACTAAAGGCACTAATGTTAGAGCTATCTAAAGACTAGCTCGTGCATTTAGTACTCATTTCTCTTCCTGCACAATACAGTCAGTTTACGGTAAGTTATAATACTTGAAAGAATAAATGGACTCTTAATGAGCTCATATCTAACTATGTGCAAGAAGAAGAAAAAAAAGAATTAAGCGAAAAAAGACAGAAAGTGCTAACTTAGCCACTACCTCTAAGGTAAGAAACGACAAAGAGATTAAGGTCAGGAAGATGTAGTTAGAACACGATAGTCTAAATTGCAAAAGAATCAGGATCAAGAATTTTCCTGTTTCTTCTGCAAGAAAGCTAGACATATGAAAATGGAGTGTTCCAAGTACGTCGCATAACATGTAAAGAAAAGTATGATTCTCACTCTAATTTGTTTTGAGGTTAATTTAGTTTCTATACCTAGTCACACTTAGTGGGTAGTTTCTGGTGCTACTACTCATGTAAGTGTGTTTATGCAGGGTTGCATGTAGAGCCGAAAGCCAATTAATACCGAAAGATGCATTTATGTGAGCAATGGCAAAATAGTTGTTGTTAAGGCAATAGGGATTTTGAGGTTATCCTTAAAGACTGGTTACTTTTTGGATTTGAAAGAGACATATGTAATACCTCTATTTAAATAGTATTTGGTTTCCATTTCGAATTTGGACAAATTTGGTTTTTCTTGTTCATTTGGAAATAATAACCTCAGTCTTTTTCGAGATTCAAATATTACTGCAACTGGTTCTTTAATTGATAATCTATAGTTTTTAGATACTATTGTTTCACATAATGAAACCTCGCAGACAACTACTTGTGATACAAAACGCAAATTAGCTAATGAGAGTTACGTCATACTTTGGCACAAAAGTCTGGAACATATCTCTAAACAGAAAATAGATATGCTTGTTTCTGACGGAATTCTTGATCTCCTTGATTTAACAAACTTCAAAGTTTGTATTGAATGAGTAAAGGGAAAATAGACAAACATAAAGAAATTGGGTGCTAATAGGAGTTCTGGTGTCTTAAAACTAATACATACTACGGACCATTCCCTACAGTATCTTGGAATGGACAGCGGTATTTTATTACATTCATAGACAACTACTCTCATTATGGGTACCTATATTTAATTCATGAGAAGTTTCAATCATTGGACGTACTTAAGTCTTTCAAAGTTGAAGTTGAACTTCAACTTGGAAATAAAATTAAGGCTGTTAAATAGGATCGTGGTGGTGAATACTATAGGAAATTTTACGGATCAGAAAAACAACATCCAGGATCGTTTGCTAAATTCCTAGAGGAATGTGGAATCGTCCCACAATACACCATGCCAGGTAAACTTGGCACGAACCGTGTTGCTGAAAGACAAAACAAAACACTTAAGGACATGGTAAGAAATATGATAATTCATTCTTCTTTAACAGAATCACTCTGGGGAGAAGCACTTAAGATTACAGTATATATCCTAAACAGGGTACCAAGTAAAGCAGTAACTAAAACCCCTTATGAACTGTGGTTAGGCGTAAAGCCTAGCATAAGGCATTTACACGTTTGGAGTTGTCTAGTTAAGACTAGGCCTTATAGGCCAAATAAAAGAAAACTTAATTCAAGAACAGTTAGCTACTGCTTTTTGGGTACATTGAACGATCGAGATAATTTAAGTTTTATGATCCCTTAAATAAGAACGGGAAATGCGAGATTCCTTAAGGGTGTTCAGTTTGAAGGGAAATGAGAACATAAGGAATGTTGTCTTTGAAGAAGAATCTGTTATTGATGGTGATCAGATCTCTGTACCTATTGTTATTCAAGACACAATTTTCTTCAAAATGGAATCTGTTATTAACAGTGATCAGGTCTCTATACCTATTGCTATTCAAGACACAGTTCCGACTCTAGATAACAATGTTCAGGCTCAGGCTCCTATTCCTGACATTGTTCCAAACCAAGACAACAATGAGGTTCTTCCTCAAACACAACCTATAGAACAAACTCAACAATCTCAAGAAGTGCCATTTAGAAGATCCACTAGGGAAAGGAGAAGTGCGATTTTGGATGATTATATCGTCCTTCTCCAAGACTCTTTCAAGATTATCATGACACTTGTAGCTCATTTTGATTTAGAGTTACATCAGATGGATGTAAAGACTATGTTTATCAATGAAGACATTGAATAAACGATATATATGATGCAACCAGAAAACTTTGTATTAAGCAATCCAAAGTCTATGGTTTACAAGCTAAAAACATCCATCTATGGTCTCAAACAAGTTTCCCGTCAATGGTGTCACAAATTTCGTCAAATCATTGTTTCATATGGTTTTGAGGTAAATGCAGTTGATGATTTTGTATACCACAAGTTCAGTGGGAGTAAATTCATTATTTCTAGTGCTATATGTCAATTACATATTGATAGCTGGCAACGATATAGGCTTATTCCACGAAATCAAGAGATTTCTAACTGAGAATTTTGAAATGAAAGATCTTGGGGACGCCTCTTTTGCATTAGGAATAAAGATACACCGAGATCACTCTCGAGGTATCCTGAGATTATCACAAAAGAGCTATATTGATAAAGTGCTTACTAGATTTAGCATGAAAGATTGTGCACCGAGAAATACTCTTGTCGCTAAAGGATACATGTTTTGTCTCACTCAATGCCCCAAGAATGAGTTGAAAAAGAAAGAGATGCAAAAGATTCTCTATGCGTCGACAGTAGGGAGTCTTGTGTACACTCAAGGATGTACGCATCCAGATTTAGCGTTCATATTTGGAATATTAGGCAGATACTTAAGTAACCCTGGGATGGATCGTTGGAAACCATCCAAACAGGTTATAAGGTATTTATAGAAAATAAAAGATTACATGCTCACTTATCGAAAGACAAATCATTTGGATATCATTGGGTATTCTGATTCCGATCAGGTTTTTGGTTGCTAAATAGAGAATTCAGAGTAGGATAGTATCTATAGAACATATGGAAACAAACTCCATGATTGCGAATCCGCTCACTAAAGGTTTGTCACCTAAGGTATTTCATGAACACACTGCTTGTATAAGTGTGGTTTTATCTGATGATGCGCTGGTTTAGTGGGAGTTTGTGTTTGTTGAATGGTTAAATACATATATTTGATTTTTGCATAATAAAGTAGATGGATTAAATTTTATTTATGAATATGTTCTTTCTAATTGTGATTTAACATAAGGATAGAAAGACTAAGGATTAATCTCACTAAAGATTAAAGTTGGATCAGTGGGAAATAGGCATGTCTGAGATCACATTGCATGTAATTTCCATACTATTTATCCACATTTTGATCTATAACAATGAGTGTACTAGTATGGTGATCATCGTGATTTAGTCACGACTGTATTGTGATATAAGTTGCAGTAATTCCATTGCAAGTATATGAGATGGACCAGATTATTTAAGGAGAAGTCTAAGAATAAATAGCATACGGATGCGCGCCTGAGGAATTTTGTGATATAACTGTTTCAGGAATAATATGTAGCCCAAATGGGAGATTCTCAGGAATTTTTTTTGTTTCCTAATTTATATTGGGTGACATATTATTATTTTTCAATTATAGTTGCTATTTAAATTAATGGGCTAAATTAAGTAATCTAATTAATTTAGATAAGTTCGTAAACTACTCAAAAGAACGTGGGTTAAATATGTAGATATCGGATTATTATGGGATAATTAGAGAATTATGAGAACCCTAATCACATCATATATAAAAAATAAATTAGGGTTATGGTCCCCAATACACCAAATCATTTGACAGCTCCATTTTCCCCATCTAGAATAGAATCGATAATCCCATAGAGAAACTCAAGAGATTTGGTTGGGGAAGATTACGTACCCACTCGATCCGTGCCCTACTAGTGATCGATCATCGCAAATTTTCGCATCAGTAGTCGATTGTTCATAATGGATCCAGGTACTCGATTTACGCGTTAATATAGAATTCTTAATGATTTAACATGTTGCGTTAGGTGTTATAGATTCAGATCTATAGGGATTAAATTCTAATAGTAATAACTATTGTATCCTTCCTTTTAACAATAATTTATGCAATACTTTAAAAAAAATCTTTTTTTTAAGAATGTTCTAAATAAATTTTCTCTCATAAAAAATTATATTCATTTTTTTTTAATATAAAACACAAAAATATATTTTTCAAATTGGGTATTAAACCTAGCTAAAGTGTTGCTAGAAAAAGATACCGCGATTGGCGAAGTGAGAAAATATTCATACATGCTCATTTTCACCATTTTCCTCTCGGACGTACGATAAAGTGCGTATGGATAAATTTACATGCAACTCGATTGATTATTTTACCGGACAATCTTAAAAGTACACTGTCTCACATCAACTTGGTACGTTCTTGATTACATTCAAGATAGTCAAATATTGGTTGACAAGGAAAATGATGGCTATTGGTTACATATGCTTTCTTATCTTTTTTTTAGTACAAATGTTAAAAGACGAAGTTTTGAAGATTTTTAATTAGAAAGGCACACTTAGATTACAAGTTTTTGAGTTATTTATGTGCCGAGAATTATATTTTTTGAAAGATTTAAGAAGATACCGTACATAATTTTGTAATTAGGGCGAGATTCTTGTCCAAGCCGTGAAGGGGACGTGCGCCAACGCCAATTGTATTCGTAGCTGGCAGACGACAACGGTAAATGACCATGCCCACCACCACCTACTACACACATAATTATTATAGTGGTTTTATTCTCTTTTTCGTTAATTTCCTTTTATTCTTTTATATTTTAATTTTATTTTATTTTATTTTGTCCCCTCTACTTTAAAAACTTATACTTTATCCCATTCTACTTATAATAAATTTGAAAAACTAATTTATTTATTTTTCGAAATATATTAAAAAATTTATGAAAAATATCCCATCTAAATTTTATATGAAATAGGCAAACTAACTTTTATTTTAATTTTAATTGTAATTTTATTTATTTTTACTTAAACAAAAAGCTAATTAAAAAGAGAGAAATAGAGGTAGAAAGCTAAAAAAGTTTTTATCTTTTATTGTCATTAAATATTGAATTTAAATTAAGAAATAAATAAAAGGCAACTAAGATGTGTAGGTTTTTAAAGCGGTTAAAATGAAATTGGACTAAAATACTCGGGGGTAAAAGAGAATTAACCATTCTCTTTCGGTATAGAAATAGTAATTGAAAAATAATTTTGCTTTATTTTTTAAAATTTGGCAAAAAAAATAAAAAAAGAATAGAAATTGATTTTGAGAATAAAAAAATAAAATTACTAGTATAATGTAGCTAAAGTGGTAAGACTCACTTGAGTTAAAACAGTTGAAAAATCTCTGTAAGGTCAAGAATTCAAATATGTGGAAAAGTATTTGTTGGAAGAAGCAGTCATGTACCCTGAACAAGATTAGTCTCACACCTTGTGTAAATGTAGGGACACTCGTGGATATATCAAAAAATAATAAAAAAAATCTGAGGAATAGAAATACGAAAACAGAAATATTTGAACAAACAAAACCTGTGTATATCCACTGAAAAACCAAAACAATGATCAAGCGGCGCATCAATTCACCGCAAAAAATAAAAAAAAAAACATTATGTTAATAGTGCCTCACCTTTCATATTAATTTTAATTTCGTCCTCATATATTAATTTTTAATTAGAGTAATTTAAGGGACTATCCAATCAACTTTATGGCGAAGTAAAAAAACATTATATTAATAGTGCCTCACTTTTCATATTAATTTTAATTTAGTCCTCATATATTAATTTTTAATTGGACTAACTTAAGGGACTATCCAATCAACTTTATGGAGAAGTAAAAAATAACACCAACTCTGTGAAGTCCCGCTGGATGCGCCGTATTTGAAGATTCTTTAATTTTAGAAAGAAAAAAAATCAATGAGAATTCTTTTTCAATTTCTTTAAAACCAATGTGTTTAGACAGATCGAAACAGAGGAATAATGGTAAATCTAACAGCTCATATAAAAATCTAAATAGATGTTAGTCCGATTAACAAGGAAGGTGTTCTTTTCTTTGTCAACAAAGATTGAACTTTTTCGGTGAGTACTTTAAAAATTAAATCTTGAATGTACTAAATCGATGTAAGAAAGTGTATTCGTAAGATCCTTCAAAAAAAATCGAGCAAAACTATATTTAAAAAAAATAGAAAGATGATTAAAAAGATGAATTCACATGCAAAGAGAACTTCTCCGGAGACCGACCTCAACCTAGACCTAGAGCCCTAGAGGAGTATGTTGGTCCTATCCAACGCACGCTAATTCAGGACAGCTTCCTACTCAGGAACCGTTGCGTGCATCAATGATTGGCCGAATTAAAATGTTGATGTTGGATTATGGAGCAGATTGGGTCGACCCGTGGAGCGTCCACATGGGCCCCATGATTCATGAAGAGTCACCATGTGAATGGCTACACCTTTTAATCTTAAGAATCATGTGATAAACACCCATTGGAATAGACATACCATTTCGGTATGTATCCATTGGAACGGACATATCCTTTAGAATTTTCTCTATAAATATGCGTTGATATATCAAGGTCTCTATCCCATCAGATTACAAATAATTTGAATGACCTTAGTTAGTGAGTGTGTGGATATTATCAGAAAATACTCTAGTAGTATTTTTTTTTGCCGACAAGAGAAGAAATGAGAAACGGATTGTAAACAAATCTTCCGAATCCGAAAGGTACGCTTCCGTTTTAATATTTCCGCATTTGTCTACATTGGTATCAGAGCCTTATAGAGTCGTTTCGCCAAATCATGTTGTCCATGGAAAGAAAATTGTTTTTTCTCATTGATGACCGAAATATTTTTTTTTTGAAAAGTTCGATATTTTTGGAAAAATTTTATATATAAAAATTCCACGTTTCGTTATGAGTTCAACGATATAAATTTCATAAAATTTGGACGTACGATTGATTTTATATGATTTTTTCAAGATTGAAAACGTAGAATTCGTTGTGTTGTTCATTACTGTTTTGGTTCTGGAATAGTAAAGAAGACGTAAAACGACATCGTTTCGTTTCTATGGTGACGATACAACGTCTGTATTTTTATATTTATTCACACACTTTTGTACTGAAGCAACGTGTCGGTCTATTGGTGCCTTTCTAAAAGGTGGTGTCGTTATTGTGCCGGGTCTAGGCATTGAATCTTTGCAAGGTCATTTTTTTTTATTTTTCATTTAATCCTTTAAATGGCAAAAACAATGGGTTTACCGTATGAGCCGGGCGAGACTCGAACCTATTCCCCCTCCAGAATAATAATGGCCTAACAACCACTAGGATAACTGAGTGCTTCGTTTCTAGTGTGCATTATTTATCATATATATATATATATTATGATAGTGTTCCAATTACTTGCATGACATGAAATTTGATTTCGTTACTACTTGTGAAATCGTTTCATGTTATTTAATTTGATATACATGTTTATATTAAAAAAATATAAAATTAGAATTGTGAGTTACAATGAGTTAAAATATATTTTTCTCATTTTTTATTTTTTGCATAATGTATCTAGAAATGATATTTAAATCTATAAATGTAAGAGATTATTATGAGCATAGCGAAATTTTCGATCTTGTACTATAAAGATATGTATTATTTTTAAATTTGATTATTGCGGCAAAATAAATAGTGTGTGCTAATATCCTAAATATGCATAAAATGTAGTGAAATAGTTTTAACGAATATAGTAGCGGATTTTGCCAAAGTTGAGAAACTGGATGGGAATAACTACGATATTTGGCATCGTAAGATCCAATATCTCCTAAATGGGCGAGATGTTCTAGAAACACTAACACATAGCGTGGAATTACCTCCCGAAGGTAATTCTGCCCAACACCAGCGTGAGATGGAAATCTATCAAAATTGGGTTAAGAAAGATCGTAGTGCAAGATTCACTATGTTAAGCTATATGCACGATAATCTAATTGGTGATTATGAAGGTTATGTCACCGCACTAGAGATGTGGAATGCCTTGAAGTTGGCATTTGGCAGTACATCAGTAACTAGGTTGCGAGTCTTGACACTTAAGTTTGAAACTTATAAGATGTCTCCCAAAATAAAAATGGTTGAGCATCTTCGAAAAATGTCGGCTATGATACGCGACCTAAAAGTAGCTAGTAACAACTTGTCTGATGAGAAACAGATCCTTACTGTACTTCGCTCTTTCCCTGATTCTTGGGAGCAAATGAAGCTTACAATGGCACACAATGAAAATATCCAAAATTTTACCCAATTACAGTGTCATTTGGAATTAGAGGCATAAGGTAATACTTCTATGTTTGTCGCTGAGTCTAGCCATCGCCAGACATTTGGGTCCAAGCGAAAGTGGCAGGATAAAGCGCAACAAGGAGGAATAAGAGGATTTGCTTATAAAAAGAGAAATGGTAGAAAGTATCAAAAAGGCAAGCATGGAGGAAAGAAAGACAAGTCTAAGATTAAGTGTTACAACTGTGATAAACTTGGTCACTTCGCTCGTGAATGCACTGAGCCGAATAAGGTACAAACTAACTCTATCTTTCAAAATGACGCTTTTGTGTGCAGTCATGTCTTGGTTGCTAATTCATTTTATTATTAGATTGTAGATACTAGAGCAACAAAACACGTCGCAAAAGACCGAGTAGAGTTCATTGAGTATCATAGAATTCCATTTGGAAGTCAACGTATTTACATGGAGAATAGCATTAGTGAAAATGTGATAGGAATTGGAACCTATCAATTAAAGATGCGTTCTGGACGCACCGTGCTTCTCTATAATGTTCTCTATACTTCTGGAGTTCGACGAAACTTGATGTCTGTTGTAGCCATGGTCGGACTAGGTTTTTCTTTCAGTTTTACTATAGACTCTGTTCAATTTTATTTAGACTCCGTGTTTTATGGTAGTGGACACATAGTAGATGGATTGTATTTACTAGATGTTGATGATTCTTTTTATTTTGATACATATTTAACTTCTAGTGATAATGAGTCTATTACATCTACATCTGTTATATGGCATGCAAGACTTGGTCATATTGGGTAAAAAAGAATGACAAGGTTAGCTCGATAAGGACTTTTAGGTCCACTCTCTAGAGTTAACTTACCTGTCTGTAAATCTTGTTTGGCTAGAAAGGCCACAAGAAAGCCTTTTGGCAAGGCTAGAAGGGCTATATCTCCCTCAGAGTTAGTTCATTCTAACATTTGCGAATCTATGAATGTTAGGGCACGACATGGTGCTAATTATTTTATCACATTCATTGATAATTACTCACATTTTGGTTATGTTTATCTCATTTTTCATAAATTAGAGGCATTGGATTGCTTCCAAATATTTGTTCATTTAGTTGAGAATCAAATAGGTAAAAATCTTAAGATTTTACGTACTGACCGAGGACGTGAGTATTTGTCTGAACAATTCAAGGACTTATGTGATAATAGAGGCATAATTAGATAGTTGTTGATTCCCGATACTCCACAACAAATTGGAGTAGTCGAGCGTAGGAATCGAACTTTATTGGATATGGTGAGGTAAATGATGGCACATGTTAATCTACCCATCAATTTTTGGGAAGATGCTTTATTGACAGCAGAATGTATCCTTAATAGCGTGCCCTCCAAGTCAGTACCATCTACACCATATGAGTTATGGATTGGTTTCAAACTAGAATTAGAACGCTTGCGACCATGGGGATCTGCAAGTTATGTTCATGTTACATCACATGCACATAGAAAATTGAGCCCTACAGCTCAAAAGTGCACATTCGTTAGATATCCTGATCACTCTAAAGGATATGTGATGTTACATGAACGTTCTGATGGCATACTGACTGAGATTGAGTCACACAATGTCGAATTTATGAAAAATGAATTTCCAAGCAGAGGTGAACTAAGAGGTAGTAAAGAACTTTATGAGCTGATTGAGTCAAATGATAACTCTACACCATCACTCGGCGAGGGTGGGGAGATTAATCATCGTCTTTCTACAAGTACGTCAATGATTGCCGAGGGTAGTGGGAGTGATTTAGAGAATAGTGGGAGTATACCACAAAATAATTCTCAAATTCTTCAGCTGCATAGAAGTCAATGTGGAAATATTCCTCGACGTCTATTTTGGATTGATGAGGAATTTTTCATGTGTTCTTCACTAGAGGAAGACAAACTTTCCTCTTATCAAGATGCCTTATGATGCCTGCTGCTAAAGAATGGATAACTGTAATGGAAGATGAGATTAGTTCTATGCAAAAGAATCAAGTATGGGAACTAGTTGATCTTCCGCCTGAATGAAAATCTATTGGAAACAAATCGGTTTTAAAGATTAAACGTTAGACAGATGGATCTATCGATAGGTACAAAGCTCGTCTCGTAGCGAAAGGTTACACTCAAAAAGAGGGAGTAAACTACGAAGAAACCTTTTCACCTATTGTTAGGTTTGCTTCCATTCGCCTAATCCTAGCCATCGTCGCCCATTTGGATCTAGAACTTTTTCAAATGGATGTTAAAACTATTTTTCTCAATAAAGAACTAGATGAGAAGATCTACATAGATCAACCTATTGGTTTTGTGGCCAAGGGACAAGAGCACAAAGTGTGCAAGCTAAAACGTTCCATTTATGGTCTAAAACAATCATCTAGACAATGGTACCTCAAATTTCATCAACCCATAATTACTTTTGGCTTTATCATAATTAAGGAAGATCATTGTGTTTATATAGAGTAGTCGGATAAGGGTTTCATTATCCTTACTCTACATGTAGACGATATTTTATTGGTAAGAAATGACATAGTGATGATTGTCTCCACTAAAAAATGATTGTCCTTTACTTTTGATATGAAGGACATAGGTGAAGCAAATTATGTAATTGGTGTTAAAATTATTCGAAACCGTTTTAAGAAACTTCTTGCTTTGTCTCAAGAGACTTATATCAAGAAGGTACTTGAACGATTTTAAATGAATAATGCAAAGCCTATAGACACTCCTATTGAGAATGGTAGTACCTTGAGTTTTGATTTTTGTCCTAAAACTAATGCTAAAAAAAAAAATGTCTCGTATACCATATGCAAGTGCAATTGGAAGTCTAATGTATGCCATAATGTGTACACGACCAGACATATGTTATGCTGTGGGGTTGGTTAGTCGTTTCCAGAGTAATCCAGGAATTGTTCATTGGAAAACAGTTAAAAGGATCTTGCGGTACTTTCGTGGAACCGCAGTCTATATGTTTTGCGATCGTGGTGGAAATATACATTTACAAGGATATAGTAATGCAAATTGGAGTGGTGACTTGGACGAACGTAAGTCGACATCAGCATATACTCTCATACTCAGTAACAGTGTTATTTCGTGGTCTAGTAAAAAGCAATCATGCATAGCACTATCCACTATGGAAGCAAAATATGTTGCTTGTGCTTCAGCAGTTCAAGAGATTGTTTGGTTAAAAAAAAAATTAGAAAGTTTTGAGACAATATCACATTCTGCAAATCCTGTAACCATACATTGTGATAGTATGGCTGCTCTCGCATATGTCAAGGATCCTAAGTATCATGGAAAGACGAAGTATATTCAAACTCGATATCACTACATCCGAGATAGTCTCACATGGAGAAGTGATACTCAAGCATATTTCTACGAGTAAAATGGTGGTTGATCCCTTAACTAAACTTATTTCTAGAGATTTGTTTCAATCTCATTTAAGGTCTTTAGGTCTTTGTAGATTGTAAAATATATGCTTGATTTATTGACTTCATATATTTGTACCACAATGCATATTTATAATTTCTTACTTTATTTGCATTTATTAAAAGTAAGATAAATGATTTAGGATATTTGCTATAACACACATTTTACCATGATGGTAGATGTCACTAGGCTAAATGGTTGGCTACTCATACAGCAACCAGCCTCGACACTGAAATAGCGTGCAAGATGAGACTTTAGAATTCTGAAGATTGAGTAAGAGAATTCTTTACAATGTTGCCTTGGATGACCCAAGATGAGGTTTATGAAAACATGAAAGTTTCTCACACTTCATGTAGCTTGAGAATAGCCGAATGTGAGATTTCAAGTGGATACTCGAGGAGATACAATACCGTAGCATGTAAATCATACTACATGTGTTTTAAGATGACCACATAGGGAGTAAGAAATGGATCTCTGCTTTCTTACTGTGTGAGCCTTATATATGTAGATCATTAATAATGATCTAATTGTGCCCTTATAACTTTGAACTATGTTACGATTTAGAAATTTGATATTGCTACTTTAGCTTGTTATCTTATGGCCATGAATAATGCGGTCTAAAGGGACATGTCAAGGAAAACAGTCAAATAGAAATTAAGTAACATGAGGATCAAAGGAAGATAATTTAGTAACGCATCTTGTTAAAATTGTAGTGTACGGTACTTAATGGTGGCCACCACATATAAAGCTATTTTTCAAAATTTTATTATATATATTATTTTTTTATTTTTATTTTCAAATAAGCACGCTATTACAAAGGATATTAAGCATGTTCTGAGTTTTAAACTCTAGAGGGGTTAGAAATGCTTAATTTAATGTGGTTGAATTAGTCTAGAGTATAGACGAGTATTTTATTTTGTAGCGAGATGTTGCCATGTTAGTTTGATAGAAACTTAATATGGTGCTCCCACATTGTTTGAAGACATTCGTCGGTCGTAGACACCACTAACATGTATGAAGATAGTATAATGCATGAATTTAAATAGAGAAACACATTTTGTGCTCATTGTATCCGAGTGGGAGATGTTAGATTATGGAGCGGGTTGGGTCAACTCGTGGAGCGTCCACATAGGCCCCATGATTCATGGAGAGTCACTATGTGAATGGGTGCACCTTTTGATTTTAAGGATCACGTCTTTTCGATGGACACCCATTGGAATTGATATACCATTTCGGTATGTACCCATTGGAACGAACACATCCTTTGGGATTTTCTTTATAAATATGCGTTGATACATCAATGTCTCTATCCCACCAGATTACAAATAATTTGAGTGGCCTTGGTTAGTGAGTGTGTGGATATTATCGAAAAATACTCTAGTAGTATTTTTCTTACCGATGAGAGAAGAAACGAGAAACGGGTTATAAACGAATCTTCCGAATCCGAAATGTACGCTTCCGTTTTAATGTTTCCGCATTTGTCTACAGTTGATGAGTTATTTTATTTGTTTCATATGTTCTTGAAAGTGAAATGATTTTTTATCATGATTTATTTTGCTCAAATTATTTTAAAAATCTGCACACTCTTTCTCATATGTAATAAATTAAAAAATATATTTTTTAATTTAACAAAATATGTTGAAAATAATTTTTTTTTAAAAATTACTTATCTATAATTTGATAAATCCATGGAAAAATTCTTGATTTCAAACTTCTATCATTCACAAATTTTTTGTTTGGATAATTTATTTAAATATAAAATTTAATTGTGTGATTTTATAATTTTCTTGTTTTACATCAAATTTTAAAATCTATTAAATTTTAATAATAAAAAAATATGAAAATATATCTCATCATATAATTTTTAATTAGTAATTTAATAATATAAATTTTATATATAGTAATATAATTTAATAATATAACTTTAATTATACATTGTTATTTTAATGATATTGTGATGATATGATGAAATTTATATAATAAGAAATTAAAAATTGAAAAAATAGCAAATTCTCTCTTGAAAAGATTTAGAAATAACATGTGTTTTGAAGAGAGTGGCAAATTCCTCTTATTCTCCTATTTTACAAATGAATTAATTTTATAATTCTCTTCTAATAGTACCCCAAATAAAAAAATTGGTAAAAAGATTTATGAATTCCTTTGAACAAATGAAATCTCTCCCCCCAAGTCTCTTACTCAAACACAACCTAAAAATTTCTATTAAATGTAACATGACATGAATAAACCTGTTAAAATTTATGGGAAAAGAAATTAGAAAAGAAATGAATGAAATAAAATAGAGAAATATTATATATTGAGAAAGATTTTAATGGATTACATTATTACATATGTTCTTCCTTATATTATCATATCTAAACAACCATATATATATATAACAAAGTAGGTGGTGGTGTATCGATGATCTTTAGTGGTTGAGAAAGTAATATATTAGTGAGTTGGTTGAATATTAAATACAAATCTTGGACTTAGCTTGATTTGCATTAATGGACGGTAGTTTGGATGATCTCTAACATCCCCCCTCAAACTCAAGGTGGTAGATTGGATTCCACCTTGAGTTTGGAAAGTAGAGTGTTAGGAAGCCGTGAAGTCAAACATTATCACTGCACAAAGGGTTGCGAGCTTGAAAATCGCCAAGGAATAAAAGGTCGCAAACTCGGAAAGCCGCGGGAAATAAAGCCGTGAGCTTAAAAAGTTGCGGGACAAAGAAGTCGTGAAATTGGACAGGTGTAAGACAAAAGGCCGCGAGCTTGAACAATGCCACGGGATAAAGGGCCAAAAATTCGGAAAGTCGCGAGACACAGGGGTCGTGAGCTTGAAAAGCCGCAGGACAAAGGGTCGCGAACTCGGAAAGCCGTGAGACATAGAGATCGCGCACTTGAAAAGTCATGGGACAAATGGCCACAAACGTAGAAAGTTGCGGGATAAATGGGTCGCGTATTTGAAGACACGGGACAAATAGGCCACGAGCTTGGAAAGTTGTGGGACAAAAGGGCCGCGTACTTGAAGACGCAGGACATAGAGGCCACGAGCTTGGAGAACCGCAGGACAAAAGGGTCACATACTTGAAGAGACGGGACAAAGAGGCCGCGTATTCGAAAAGTCGCAAGACCTATAGGCCGCATTCTTGAAGATGCGGGACAAAGTGGCCACGAGCTTGGAAAGTCGTAGGACAAAAAGGCCGCGTACTTGATGACACGGGACATAGGGGTCGTGAACTCGAAAAGTTGCGGGACAGTCATTGGACAGTCGCAAGAGTGGGACAACAGCAGCGCCCACGAAGAAGGGCAGCAGGGAGGCTAAATCGATGCCGGCGGTAGGCAGGAGCAACATCAGCAGCAACAAAACTCACAAATTGAAGGCATAAAACAACAGTGACAAAATCGACAGCAGAACTTATCGAAACGAAAGAGAAAAACGGAACAAATATCATGAGCGGAAGCAAATGAAAATTAGGAAGGATCAATAGGCTCTGATACCATGTTGAAATTGATGGAAGAAGAAACTAGAGAAAAAATGAATGAAATAAAATGGAGAAATATTATATATTGAGAAAAAATTTAATGGACTACATTGTTACATGTGTTCTTCCTCATATTATCACATCCAATCAACCATATATATATATAACAAAGGATAATTCCCCTTACACCTCCTCAACTATTGACCGTGATCATGGGAATCCCCTCAACTTTTAAAATTATATGAGACACCCTTGAAAAATTTGTTCAAAGGTCACTGAGACCCTCATTTCATTTTTTCTTCCGAAAATGCCCTTTGAAAAGTCAAATTTTCAACTCACTTTATTTCTATTACCAAATTAACCTCCAATTTCATTATGAAAATACCAAAATAACCTTGAACCTTTTCCATCTCAACACTTTTCTCTCTTTCATTCCCTCACCATCGTTTTCTCTCTCTCATCCCTCACAATCGGCGGACAAGCCTTGTGTTGGCCCAATGGAATACCCAAGGGAGGGTGAATTGGGTAATTAAAAATTTATCAGAATAAAACTTTAATAAATCAAATGATTAATTTTAATCTTAAATTAATTATTATATTTATATCACAGCGGAATTAAATAATCAACTAAGTGCACACCAAACAGCAAAAATAAATACAATAAATATTGTAGCACATCAAGATATATCTTGGTTCACCAAGCTACTCTTGGCTAGTCCAGTCCTCCGAGCCCCACGGAGATTCGCACCCACTAATACTCAAGATCCCTTTAAAGGTAGGAACCAAACCTTCACACCGATTCTTTTACAGGCTCATAATCAACCTTTACAATATCATTTTTCCAGGTTAAGGAAGAACCTCTACTTTTAACAGGTTAAAGAATAACCTAATTCTTTTTAACGCTAAGGCCAAAGAATCAAAATCTCACCAATCACTCCAAATATCCTTTTACCCGGTAAGGATTGAACCGTCGCAAATTTCACTCAAAACACAATTCTATCCAGGAAGAATCACTAACTCAATCTCTTTACAAAAAGAGACTGAAAATCGGCTACTCCTGATTAAATACCCTCAATAGTATTTAATCCGTCACAGTACTCATCAATACAAATTAATAAGTAGAAAATATCACTCAGAGCTTTTACCACCCCAAATAAATAATAACTCGATTAATATCTCAAATCTAGTGATAGAAAAATGTGAGATTGAAAATTTAATTTTAAATAAGATATGGGTAGCAAATAAATGAGCACGTAATCAGATTCAAAAAATTGTTTATAAAAAATTCTTCAATAAAAATCAGAAACAATTTCTAAGATCAATTTTCAAAAGATAAACAAGTAATGCAATAATAAAATTTAATTGGAAAGATCTCACCCGAAATCCACAGAAAGAATAATTAGAACGATGTAATTTCAAATCCGGTAGCAGCAAAGATTAATAGCAATTGATCTTCAAGATCGTCTCTCAGAATAACTCACACAATATCTCAGAATAATAATTGTTATAGAAGCTGACAAATTATCTTAACTCTTTTAGCTCTCTTAATATTAATTAATGATCAATGAAATTCGCAGGTCTATATATATGGGAAATAAATCAGCTCTCTAACGGTTAGTTCCCATGTGTCATGAAAATTAAATGCTCTCTTAGACCTCATATATCATTATGACTTCATTTTGGTTCAATATACTTAATAACAGCTTTTAAAACATTCAATTAAGCCCCCCCAAATATTTCTCAATCTCAATTAATTAGAATAAAATCAATTTTATGTACCAAATTGAGAAAAATTAAAAATTAATGAACCAAATCAATAGGATTCAATTAAGCCCCCCAAATATTTCACTTCTCATTCTCGTTCCTAACACACCCTTTGTTACTCCTCTCTCTTCACTACCATTAAAGCCAGCGATTCAAGCTCAACCACTGGATTCTTATAACAATCCAATGTTCAAATCAATGTATGAATCCTTCACAGGTGCATCTTGAAAATCCTAAGTGTTGATAATGATCTTTTTTTATGTGCCCAAATTCAAAAACCCTGAGTGATTGAAATGGTAGATCTGAGAGGGGAAAAGGTTTTTCTTTGGCGAAGTGGAGTTATTCAGTTCGTTGGTGTTGTTAAGCACTGATTTATCCTTCTTGAATGGGAACTGAACGGGTTTTGATATCGTCCATTTGTTGATTCGAGCCATTTTCCTCTTCCTGTACACGCAATAACCAAAAAAGCCATGGCAGAGACTATAAATATCGCTAAAAACAATAAACCCATTACCATATGCTCTGCTTTCGATTTGGATTTCTCCGTTTTCATTGGTTTGAGCTTTTGAGGCGATTCGTGAGATTTTACATGATGCTTTGGGGGGCTTTTTGTAGTTTTAAAGCTTTCGGCATGAATGAAAGTTGAGTAACAAAATTTTCGAACATTATTGGTAGTGATTACGCTGGTGAAGTTGTTGAATGACACATTCAAGAAATCGAGGGACATCTGATCGGAGATGGCGACGATGGCTATGTGGAGGGTGGTCAGCGATGTAAAATAGGACGGCGATGAAGATCGATTGGGTGGTGATGTTTGGTTCGTTGGTGTTGTTCGGCAATGGTAGAGACGGTGGTGGAGGTGGTCTTTGGTTTGGCGATGGTGGAGGTGGCTATGTGTTGGTGTGGTGTAGTGGTGCCCGGTGGTGTAGAGAAACAAATGAGAGGAGCCAAAAAAAATGTGGGAAAAAAAAAATTAAAAAGAAAGGGAAAATGGTAAACACAACTTGGTAATTGCATGTCATTTTTTGTTTATTATTTTTCTGTTTTGTTTTATGTCGGGTTTAGTAAGGACAAAATAGTCCATTCATTAAAAATTGATCCGGTAGCAAATCGCCATGGTATTTTTAAAAGTTAGGAGGATGTATATGAAATTTCACTAAATTAAGTAAAATTATCACTACATAACAAATAGATGGTAATGCATTGATAATCTTTTGTGTTTGAAAATGTAGTATATTAATTAAGTGATTGAATATTAAATGTAAATCTTGAACCTAGGCTTAATCATTAATTCTTGCATTAATGGAAGATAGTTTTGACGATCTCTAACAAAAACCTATCATTTTTATTAATTTTAATTTTATTTTATTAAAAATAAAAAACTGAGAAAGAAAACAAATTGAAGGGCAGGGAACAATTGAAATTGAAGTAGCGCTTATGAAGCAAAATACATCCAACTAACTGTACAGGACCATAAAAGCGAGTAGAGGGCACTTAAATGACAGACTACCGGCATAAACTTAAAACCTCAAAAGGAAGCACTGATGAACCTGGAAATGGTTTTCAACTACTTCCTGTACAAAGTCTACCTGCCATCCCATAAAAACAGTAAATTCAAGAACCTAACCTAAATCACATGCTGGAATCAGTCATCCACAACCAGATTTTCAGGGAAAGCCAAAGACTTCTTTTCAGGTATCCGCTTTCAATAGAGATTATAATCGTGGCAATTCTCTCTCGGCAAAAACTGCCAAGTTATACTCAAATTGTGTCGGGCTTGCAGATATTCTGATCAGAAATACAAAAATCATTAGATAAAATTGGATAAAAATTGCATTTTCTATGACCTATGTATATGGGGCAATGGCCTCATGTTTGGTACACGAGACCGACAATAGAACGACGCGTTACAACTCATCCATTCCCGTGTTCCAAACAATGTATATTTTTTAATCTAATAACCAAGTTATTTTTCATATATATATATATATATATATATATATATATATATATATATTATCAGTGCTTATAGACACTAATCATAATTCAATATATTAATTTAAATATCTTATAATTAGTTCAAATGGAAAAAGAATTGTTGGGAGTTTATTATTTAGTTTTTCACCAAAATTTAAATCAACGGTTGAAAATATCTAAAACCATCTAATGGTAAAAAGAAATAGACTAAATCACACTTTGCATCCTTAATGTTTAGGTGCAGTCTCACTTTGCCCCATGATGTTTTAATTCTTTCAATTTGCCCCTTAAAGGTCACTTTTTTGTAACAATTGGGTTCCATTGCGTGATTCAAATCAATTTTTTCACCAATATTAATGATGTGACTTGTGTATGAGAAAAATTAATGCAACAAAAAAATATGATGTGTGAGAAAAATTATTCCAATAAAAAAATATGACGTTGCACCCTTCACCATTAAAGCTCAAGTGTCATTACACTTTTTCCTTATTCCGACAACAAAATTGCTAGAATCAGTTGATTGGACAAAATTGATAAGACAAAAAACTTCGAGGGGCATTTTGGAACAATTAAGACATTGAGATGATAACCACACTTTAGGGGTGTAAAGTGCAATTTACCCTAAAAACATCTCAAATGTAAAATTATCAAACTCTCACCAAAATGCAAAGACTATTGTATTTGAACTAACTATAGCATATTCAAATATAGTTATTAAAGATTGACATATTGAATTATAATTAGTGCCTCTGGGCAGTGGGGTATATACTAATATATATAATATGTGTATGTGTGTGTATAATGCTGCAAGATACAACTAGGGTAGTGTTTGATAGCACAAAAATTGAAGCCTTGGAATTGGAATGTGTTCATTTCTTATTCCAATCCCAAGGCTGCAATTCCATGCAGCCAAACACAAGGTAAAGGAAGGATTTTGAACAGTCGAAGTAGATGATTACCTGCTGTTTTTCAAGTTCGTGACCGTAGACAATTCATGAGGGAAGATGCCCCATCGACCCCACCATCCTGGAAAACTTGTGCTCTATCGCCATCTCGAATATTATTCTTATTCACCATTCTATTGGAAATTGGCTCTAAACTTCCCCTCGATGGATTCACAACAGATGTGATTCTGTTCTGGTGCTGCTTTCTCGGGCTATAAAGCTTGAGCGTGTCAATATTAACATCTTTATCTGATACACTTTGCCTTGGGGAGGATGATTGGTTTTTTGCAGAGAAGGATAACCTTGAATTATGCCCGTCTGTTCTCCAAAATTTTGGGCTCAGAAATCCAGCACCAGGTAGCATGCAACATGTATTTCCTGAAGAATTTGCACTTGAAATCCTTCCGGTTGACACGGCAAAGTCGTGTGACATTTCGTCCAGTGCCTTCTCTATGCCATTTACGCGTGTCTCCAGAGAGTTCATCCCACTTTGGGAGCTTCCGATAAACCTCTGGAATCGAAGCATAATTGGAAAAACAACGATGTTAGAATATATGGTCAGAGTTAATGCGTCAGCCGTTCATCCAAGATACTCGCAATAAAATATAGCATATTTAGGCTTAGTTTGCCCCTAGTAGCATTTCAAAAAGAGTTGTGGGTTGTCAGGAAAATTTGCCAAAAAGTAAATGCTGAAAAAGAGAAGCAAGCAATAAGCGTTTAGTAAACACTTATGTGAAAATATTAAAAGACTATTAAATTACTAAAATAGACTTATGCTATATTTATTTATTTATTAAGTGTAAAAAACAAGATACATAAAAAAGAAATATTTGTTTGTATGAACTTATGATTGATATAAAATTTTAAAATTGAGAATATTTTATATGTTGGAAATAAAAAAATTAAAATATTATGAAATAAGTTTTTTTAAATATATTACATGTTCCAAATAAAACATTAAAATATCATTAAATAAGAAAATTAAAAACTATTTCGTAATTAAAAAAAAAAAAAAGCAATCTTGTCGCACAAAATTTCATCAATTAAAAAAACTCCTTTTGGTTTTTAAAAGCACCATTTTCCTGATTTTTAAAAGCAACCTCAAAAAGGAAAAACTCACTAGTAGCTTTTCTAGAAAAGCTGATTACCAACACCTGCGCCGGTTTCTCCTTTTCAAAAGGAGAAGCACCCCCAAAAAAAGGAGTCAAACTAATCCGTAATGAAGGGAATTTTTTTAAAAGGTCCTATAGAATCTTCCTATTTTGTCCACTGCTTTTTCAACCATATTTTTAAGTCCTTCACTCCTTTGATCATTTAATGTCATTTGTGCCCCCCTTGAATTAAAGTTGCTATGTCCAAAATACCCCTCATAGTCACCATTATTAATAGAAGATTTCACATTTAATGAAGTCATCAATTAAAAATTTAAAATTCACAGAAATCCATTTAATTACGCATAAAAAATCGGATGAACTTAAAATCAACGTCGTGATCAGCTACACTACATATCCAACGTTGCAATCAATTTTGAATATGTAATGTATTTAAAAATCAACTACACTACTCTAAAAATCAACTACGCTATATGTAAGTTGAAATCAATTATAACAAAGGCAGACTCCAAAAACTACAAATATGGATTGCAAATTAATCATCTCAACGAGACTATCACGAATATATAATATTTCTCTTCATCTGAATTTTTAATTAGCAACTAAATAAATTTTCTGTGAACTTTTAATTTTAGATGTTGGTATTAATGCAAAAGTTAATTTTTATAATAGAAGTACAAATACAAGGGCAAAAACGTCCAACAACAATCTCAAAAAAATTGTTGTAGGACTAAATAATGAAGGAAAAAATTTCTATAGGACTAAATCAATAACTTGTTCCAATAACTAGCCTTGTAAAATGGGTGAACAGATATCTTATGCATGTGAGGAACACACCATATTTAGATGAGTATTACCCAAAAAATAGGAAAAGAAGTTGATCGGGGGAAATTGAAACATGCCTGAAGGAGGTCCAGAAGACTGGATTGTTGACGTTCGATCTGACCAAGTTGCTTCCGGATCAAATTCAGATCCTCGTACTCTTTGTAGTTCCCATGGATGTCTTCAGTAGCATTGTCGTCTGTCACGTCCAACTCACATTCATTATTCTCATGAAATGGCACAACACGAGACCCAAATCTCAATCCACCAAATTTTGGATTTTTCTCATCTGATGTCCTATTGAAGAGAACACGTCTTGTTTCTGTTTCTGTTTCTGGCTTCAAATTCCCCCAAGTTCCATTTTCCGTTCTCTCTGTAACGTCTTCACAAGCTACATTTGACAATGAAGTCTTGGAAGCAGCAGTCACAAATTTATACTCTGATTGTCTCTTAGAATCCACAGTACAGACTGCGGGTGCAATTGGTTTATTGTAAGGATCCTTTAGGTCACTTCTTTTTTGAGAGGGGATAGCAGATGAACTAATGGGTGAAGACAAGATGCCTGTAGGGATTGTTTTCTTTGCTTGAGGAGTAATCTCAGAGGCGGCAGGGGATCTACTACCGGTATCTGAATGCATGGAAAAACAAAAAGGATATTAGAAAGAACGAAACTTAGAAGCCTAAAAGTAGTTCATGACAACTGAAATGAGGAGAAAGAAAACAGAAAACAAAGAAATTATCGCTTCAAGGCTAACAGTAAACGATGAAAAACAAGTATAATAAAGGGGGAGGCATTACCTAAGTTTAGTACATAATAGGCGAGAGCGCTCTAAGCAGATCGTGTAGAATCCTAACCTCTCTTATTTTTCACTGGGTGGTGCTCTCACATACCAACCAAACTTTAGTGTGTTACTCTTGGTTGGGTATTTTATTACTCTACCGGATAATTATTCCTAATAAATATCATAAACAGACTATTTTGAAACACCTGGAAGATTTATTAAAAAAAGCTCCGCTTGGTCATTTTAGAAGCAATTTTCATGTTTTATGGAGATAAAACCAAGATCATCATTCAATTCGGGAAAAAAAAGTTTATGATATGGAAAAATCTGATAAATAAGAATAAATGATTCAAGTGTTGACCAAGTTTTGAGAATGATTAATGAATGGAAAGAGGTAGAAGTTGGGAGACATATTTAGTTCTCAAACAATGGAGCAATGGTGTTCCTTTTATTATTATACTATTTCGCTAAGTTGAGGAATCGTACTAAGGAAGTGTTTGATTTCATGGAATTCGAGCCTCAAAATTGGAATTAAAAATGAACGCAAGTAAAAACCTAAAAATTTTCATGCGTTTTATCTTCAATTCCTATTATGAGACTTGAATATTCCTATTATGAGACTTGAATTACGCACTGCCAAGTGTCACACAGCTAAGTTTGTCCAGTGCTAGCTCTCACAAATGGTTGATTGCCCGTGACCATTTTCTTTTGTTTTCTAAACTAGTTTACTTAGTTTAGCTTAGTTTAGTTTATTTCCATTATTTCTTGTAAAAGGGCCCAATTATATCTTATCGAGTATAATGATGTCTATTCGTGTCACTTGTATTTTTTTGCTTAAAGTACTATGTGGGAGGACATCATTGTAAACCTTCCACACTTGTAGTCTTTGGTATTAAATAAAATTTTTGTTGTTCTGTAATTGTATTCTCACTACACTATTTGCATGTTTTGTTGTGTTGAATCACGTTGCTATTAAAACTATTTCCGTTGTTTTAGATCATCTGATCTCCAAACTTGCTATTAGACGATCCTCTAGTTAGCACCGCACGGCCGTTCTCCAGCCTCAAAAGGCTTGGCCATGACACCAAGCATTGCATAAAGGTTGAATTTCTTATTTCCCCAACATGGTGATTGCCGATGGGGAAAATTCCTCTTATATGTCTTTCATATCACCACACAGCATGGATTATACATCGTTAACCTTTAACACAATAAATGCAACCATCTAATTCATTTCTTCTAAGCAATATTGTTATTATCAATTTATACACACTAAAAGCGGAAGCCAAAAACACATACCTCCAACCATAGCAATCAAATTCTGAATACCAAGAAAATCCTAAAATAGAAATAATATAGATAAGAATTGAGAAAACTTTATCTACTCTATACAAGCCCTTAATCTATGTAGTTGATGGTAAACATAAACTTCTTGTTAGACTAGAGACCATATTCACTCTTGTATATATATTTATTTATATCACTTACAAATATATATCATCATTATATATACATGTATTCCTCTCATTCATCAACAGAGAAGTAGGTAAATATATATTCTCCCCACTTTATATTTTTTAAAGAGAAATAGGATAATTGGCTATCAATATGTCTATTCACTTTGCATAGTAGAGATGAATAATAGACAATCGATGATGTCTATCTATCTCCACTTTGCATGGTGAACAATCAATTATATTCATTATTCATTTCTCCACTTTGCATGGTGAACAATCAATTATATTCATTATTTATTTCTCCACTTTGCATAATAGAAATGAATAATGGACAATATCAATGATTATTTGATGGAATGGACCAAATTCATTGTGGCTAACATACCTCATGATGATGTGGTTCTTCAACGATCGGTTGTTCCTAAGTTATCGAATCTTGATGATTATCATGAAACACAACCAATCTATGTGAAGATATAGGAGTAGGTTCAAAACTGTTATCCTCCTCAAAACTAAATTTCAAGGTTGGCTACTCCCACCAATCTCATCACTTTCAAGGAACCTTGCATTCTTAGATTCCACAATTCTCGTCGCACGAGATGGACAATAAAATCTATATCCCTTAGACTTTTCTGTATAGCCAATGAAATATCCACTGACTGTTCTTGAGTTTAACTTTGTCTCGTGTGGATTGTAGACCCTAACTTCAGCTGAGCAACCCAATACATGTACATGCCTTAAACTAGGCTTCTAACCATTTCATAATTCAAACGGTGTTTTATGAACCGCCTTGGTTGAAACCCTATTTAGTACATATGCCACAGTTTTTAGAGCCTCACTCCACAAGGACAATGGGAGATCGAAGTTACTCAACATTCTCAAACCGAAGATGTTGATGTAACATTAAGAAGATCTTCAAGAGTTTGAAAACTTGCAATTTCTTCAGATTATGTTGTGTACCTTCAAGAATCTTACATGGACATTGGTGTTGAAGATGATCCTATTACGTTTTCACAGGCTGTAAATGGAAATAAATCCACATTATGGTATGATGGCATGAAAGATGAGTTGGATTCAATGGCTAATAATCAAGTATGGGATCTTGTCGAATTGCCTAAAAGGGGGAAAGCCATTGGCTGTAAATGGGTTTTTAAAACCAAAAGGCACTCTTTAGGCAATATTGAAAGATATAAGGCAAGACTTGTAGCCAAAGGATTTACTCAACAAGAAGGAATTGATTATCACGATACTTTCTCTCCTATTTCAAAGGATTCATTTTGGATAATCATAGCATTGGTAGCTCATTTTGATATGGAGCTACATCAAATGGATATGAAAATGACATTTCTCAATGGAGATTTAGAAGAAGATGTTCACATGAAACAACCAGAAGATTTCATTTCAGATGGGAACAATCACTTTGTCTGTAAGCTTAACAAATCTATATATGGGCTAAAAGAAGCCTCCCATAAATGGAATTTAAAATTTCATAATGTTATTTCTTCATTTGGTTTTACGGAGAATATCATGGATCAATGTATATACCATAAATTAGGTGGGAGCAAAATAATTTTCTTAGTCCTATATGTAGATGATATTCTACTTGCTTCAAGTGATTTGGGCTTAATTCATGAGGTTAAGTGATTTCTCTCGAAACAATTTGATATGAAGGATATAGATGAAGCTTCTTATGTCATAGGCATAAAGATTACGAGAGACAGATCCCGAGGGACATTAGAATTGTCTCAAGCAGCCTATATCAATAAAATTTTAGAGAGATTTCGTATGAAGAATTGTTCATCTAGTGTTGCACCTATCATCAAAGGTGACAAATTCAGTTGAGAACAAAGCCCAAGAAATGATTTAGAAAAGGAACAAATGAAGAACATTCCTTATACTTCCGCAATTGGGAGCTTAATGCATGCTCAGGTTTGTACAAGACCTAACATTGCATGTGCAGTTGGAATGTCGGGCAGATATCAAAGTAACCCTCGTTTAGACCGAAGAGTGGCAAAGAAAGTCATGCGATACCTTCAAGGGACTAAGGACTACAATCTTACATATAGGCAATCCTATCATCTAGAGGTGATTGGATATTTAGATTCTAACTTTGCTGGTTGCCTTGGCTTGAGAAAGTCAACATCTGGATATGTCTTCTTATTAGCTGGAGGGGCCATTTCTTGGAGAAGTACAAAACAATCTTTGGTTGCTACTTCTACCACTGAAGCAGAGTTTGTATCATGCTTTGAAGCGACATCACAAGCTATATGGTTGAGGGGTTTTATTTTAGGACTTGAAGTTGTTGACACAATTTCCAAGCCATTGAGAATCTACTGTGATAATTCCGCTGCAGTATTTTTGGCCAAGAATAATAACAGCGGAATTCGTAGTAAGCATATTGACATTAAGTATCTAACTATTCGAGAACGTGTCAAAGCAAACAATGTGGTTGTTGAACACATCGGCACTAGATTAATGATTGTTGATCCACTGACAAAAGGTTTACCACCTATTGCTTATAAGGGACATGTTGAGCATATGGGACTCAATTCTATATAATTGAAATACCCTTATGTTTGTATCGCATCTTGTCGATTTAAAAAAAGAATTCATATTTGTCTGCTCTTATTTAGTAGTATACATGACGTTTAGAGAATGACAATGCATGTTTTAGTGACGCTGAATGAATAGTTTGGGAGTTCATTCATAAAGATATATACCACATATGGTTCACATTCAAAAGAGAAGGTTGCATTGTAATACGTGAAAGGTAATACTTGCCTTAAAGGACTTATCGCCATGATTTGTTTGGGTATAAGGATATTATATCTATGGGAAAGACTTTGAGGATATATCAATATTAAATTGATACAAATTACGTGTTGAATGGGTCAAGTAGGAGAATGTTAGCCACAAATGAATGTGACCCATTCCATCAAACAATCATTGATATTGTCCATTATTCAATTCGATTATGCAAAGTGGAGAAATGAATAATGATATTGTCAATTATTCATTTCTATTATGCAAAGTGGAGAAATGAATAATGAACATTATTTATTGTCCACTATGCAAAGCGGAGATGGATAGATATCATTGATTGTCCATTATTCATCTCCACTATGCAAAGTGGATAGGCACATTGATAGCCAATTATCCTATTTCCCTTTCGAAAATATAAAGTGGAAGCATATATATCTACCTACTCCTCTTTTGATGGATAAGATAAATACATGTATATATAAGGATGATATATATATGTAAGTGATACACATATATATAAACAAGAGATATATACAAGAGTGAATAGAGTCTCTAGTCTAACAAGAAGTCTATGTTTACCATCAAGGCATCAACTACATATATTAAGGACTTGTATAGATTAGACAAAATTTTCTCAATTCTTCTTTACACCATTTCTATTTTGGGATTTTCTTGGTATTCAGAATTTGATTGCTATGGCTGGAGGTATGTTTTTGAGCTTCTGTTTTTAGTTTATATAAATTGATAATAACAATATTGCTTACATTTCTCCCATCTTATTTTTTAAAGTTCATACGCAAGCAAGATACAATTTGTGCCCTAAGTGCGTGGGGAGAAATATTAATTCCGCAATAGAATAGTTTGAGCAATGCTAAACATTTAATTTTCGTGAATACATAACTCATTTTTTTTCTTTTCTTTTTTTTCAGTAAAGTGTGTCTGGATCAGCTTACGTGCACCTCAACTAATCACCTCACCAAATGATCTTAAGGGCACACTCCCCCACATCGGTCTGGTACATTCATGATTTAATTCAAGATTTAATTCTTACAATGTTCCTCAAGAGAATCAAACCTGGTTTCAAGAAAAGGGAACACCTCCCCGGACTCATTCTAATCATTCCTTCAAATAGATAACATTAATATGTTAGCTTTAACAATCAAACATTATGTTGGGTTTATTCCACATCGGATGTGGAAGAGGTTGGTGGTCAGATTATAAGTATGAGGGAAAACCTTAACTCATGCTCTAGCTTTTGAGATTGAGTGAGGCCCAAGACCACCCTACACGGTTATCAAAGCCCAAATTACAATAACTCTGGCCTAATAGCCGGAGAGACTGGTTGAGCGTTAGCAGACCAAATGCTTGATATGTGAGAGAGAGATTGTTGGATTTATCCCACATCGGATTTGGAAGCGATTTATGGTCAGGTTATAAGTGTTTGGAAAAATCTCGCTTTTGGAGTCGAAAAAAGTGCAAGACATCCTAAGATAGATACAAAAAGCAAGCAGATACATTGTGCTTAATTAACAAATTAACAGGTCAACTCTAGTGCACTAACTGGTCTACAAACAAAATTAGCCTACCGATGTGAGCAAAATAACCATAATTTAGGTATAAACAAGCATATACCCAGAACAGGGATCATCAAAGCCAATAAACCCCAAACCTTTCATGGATAGGGCAGATTGCGGTTGAGGCAAAGTTCTGTCGGAAACCCCAGGAACATCCTTCCACAACTCCATCGCTCGAGTCATCGCCTCCCGCACTACCTTCACCTGTTAGAGCAAAAATAAAATTCAATTCATACTCCATGATAGTGTAATAGTAAATAACACGTAATATTCCAGATATGATACCTTATCGAATCTTCGACTCTCCAAAGTAGCCAATGACGAAGACTTGAACTCCGACAACGAACTCTTCTCCGCCAAAGCCAATCTCACCAATGCCTCCGCCGCTGCCTTCCTCACCGCCCAATCCTCACTGCCCAATAACTCAACTAAGCACGGGACCAAAGAACTCAACGATTTTGAATTGGAGGCACCGCCAACACTTGCAATGCTGCCAAATAGCGACAGCAGTGCCGGTTTCGCCTTGAAACTGTCACTCTTCACCAATTTCAACAATCTCGGCAGTAGTTTCCTCAACTCCGCCGGTTCAGCATCCGGCGACGCCTCGATTGCCGCGGCCAGGCATAGTGCCGAACCGATCTGCAAATTGTAATCCTGTTCGTGAAGGATAGTTTCAATTAACGGTTTCGAGAACGAAGAGAACGGAGATTTGGTGATTCGAGAGGCCATTGACGACACCGCTTCTACGCAGGCCGACCGTACTGCAGAATCGGGGTCGCGGAGGCGGCGGAGGACGGCTGCGAGCATTTTGGAAACGTGAGGAGAAAGAGCATCCCCGTGTTCGGCGGAGAGGAGGCCAATGAGACGGACGCATTGACGGCGAACCGGAGATTTTTCGGAAGAGTCTGTGGTGGACAGGCAGGTGAGGAAGGGAGAGAACGAGTCAGTGGTGAGGTTCTTCGCTATGGACTCAAGCTCGGTAGTGGCGACGGCGAGAGTGTCGCGGTCGGAAAGCTTGTTGAGGCACGTGATTACTCGGTGCTTTAGTTCAGTTTGTGGTGCATTTGGAGAGGAACGTTTACAGTTAGAGAAAGACATATTTGAGAGAACTCCGAGCGTCCTCCGTTAGACTGTGGTGACGGTGGTAGTGAGGAAGGGGGGGAGGGACTGAGCCGCCGTGTAAGGCCGTGTCATTGGGGGAATCTTCGAGGTGGGTTGCAGAGCCTGTAAAATGAGAAGTGCACGGCACCCTTATAAATGTTGGGAGAGAGAGAGAGAGAGGGAGAGGGAAGAGAAGCGCAGTGCGCACAGGCCCTGGTTTTCGTTTAATTCAGTCTGAGGCGGTTTTATGAGCTCTGATATGAGAATGAAGAACATGGGTGTAACAACTGTTGCACAGAAATTAAATACCACTTTAGAATGCATGTGAGAAATCATTTATAACTATTTTACCCTGTTGATTTTTTATTTTTATATTTTTATATTTTTTGTTTTAAATTTATGGTATTCGATAACTACATTAAATTTCGACTAATTCAAATTGAGCCGGGTCAGACCACAAGGGAGATAAAACTCTCCCTACCGAGTTTTACCGCAACTACATTTCCAAGCCACAAACCAAGAACCATGGTTAAGGTAGAACAACTCTTCACTAGCTGATCTACGTGTTCGGTAATATTTTACCCTGCTAATCTCTTCTCTTAATATATATATATACTAAAAAAATATAATTATTTTTAACCCCTTTTTCAACATATACACCAAAAAAAATTATAACTATTTTAAATAAAAAATTTAAATTAAGGTTTTGAATTTTAAATTAAATGATGGCGAAGGCATATAATATTGTATTTATAGCTTTCAATTAATTCTAATCTTGTAAGCTAAAGAAAAATAAAAATAAAATTAATTAGAGATAAAAACAAATAATAAAAAATCCAAAAAATAAAGGTACAGTATCAATACAAAAAATTTAGGTAGCATGCAGTTTTCTCATATTTGAAGCTGCCTAATAATAAATTCGAAAAGAACACATGTAAAAATTTAAAAACTATTGGCCTCGTTTGTATTTGTACTTTCAAAACTCCATTTTAGGACAGCCAAACATTACCTTAATGAATTTGATTAAAAAGTGTGTTAGGTATTTTTTCTAATTTTGCATGAATTGAATTTTAATTTACGTCGGAGTGAGGACATATTTGATCACACTGCAAATTAAGCGTTAATAACATACAAAAAAACAGAATTTTAAGTGTTAAAATTATAAGTATTGAATTTAAGTATTTATTTATTTTAATATTTTTAATTTCAAAAAAAAATTATTTGTGTACAAATTTTTGTTCTTAAATAATTTTTACAAAAAAAAAAATCTAAAATATTCACTCTTTACAAACGTTTCTCTTTATCTTTTTTCAATTTTGTAATTTCTAACTATGTTACCAAACAACAATTAGTTTTTTATTTATTCTTGGATCATTTTAAGTAAAAATTTGTCATTAAACCTAAGAGTTATATACGATCATCAATCAACTTTTTGGAATGAAGATGGATATATTTTTCCTTTGGTTGATTTTTATTTTTACTTTTTTGTATTTTCATACAAATAAATACAAAAATCATACCAAAATTCATTCTATTAAAATTAAATTTAGACATCCTTTTTCAAATAAGCCATAATTAATGCACAATGAATGAAATGGATTAGACACTAATTAAATAGGAGATAAACCATATCTAATGTCATATTCTTTTGCAACAAAACAATCATAGATCACAATAATACTCACTAATCATTCATCACAATAATACTCACTAATCATTCATCAATCATAGATGAAAATAATAAATTTACACTTTTTCATTAAACACAAGACAAAAAATGCCACTTGTGAAATTATTGTTTTGGTGTTTAATTCCAAATTTAACAAAGATTGGTTGAGAATGAGCTAAATAAATCAGTTTGACATATAAGTATAGGTTGGCAATGTATTATTGATCAAAAAAAAATTCCTATGTGATTTAAGAGCAACTCCAACCCAAATAAATATTTGAATTAAATACTGATGTTGTCAAAAAATCTCCGACACGTATAACAGCTCTACACGTGTCCGAAATCTCTTCACATTTCTCCTATTACCTGCAAAACCGTGAGTTCTAATAGGACATACCGGTGTGGTATCGGTCAAAGAAGTTCCGATGTGAGAATAAGTTAATCTGGTCTATAAAGAAAATTATACAAAAATCGAATCGTAAATACTACTAGTGATCTCTACCTTTTTTATAGGCTCATAGATACCCAGTTAATTGTTCAGCTTACATGCTCAGTTAAACTCTGAGTTAGAGAACTCAGTTGTTTACTAAGTTGTTCAATTAATTGTTTAGATCATGGAGATATTGGTTATCTTTTAAGCCGTTAGGAGTATATCAAGGAATTGACTATCTTTCCAAAGTAACGACAACATATCTCAGAAGCCTATAAAAAGTGTAGATATCATTGATAATATATATAATTCAATATACGTACAATTTTTTCTATATACCAGATTAACTTATTCTCACGTCGGAGATTCTTTGGCCGACACCACACTGGTGTCCCCTATTAGAACTCACGGTTTTGCAGATAATAAGAGAAATGTGAAAAGGTATTTGGCACGGACGGAGCAATGGCACGTGTTGGAGATTTTTTGGTAACATAAAAAAAGTAAACAAAAAAATATAAATCCACATATTGATCTAAAAAAATAATTTGAAAAAGTAAAGAAGAGAACAAAAGCATGCAGATTGCATGTTAAAAGCAACTCCACTAATAATGTTTTATTGAAAATTAACTATTGAATTGTAGTAGTAAATCAAGGAGGTGAATGTGAACGTTAATGTTGAGCATGTGAGGGAGGGGAGACATGGGAGTCGGCATTGTTAAAGTCCCCCAGTGCCGGACAATCACGTGACTCCGCAGATTGATGGATGTGTGTATGTGTCGCATGTTCATTGAACTCAAAAATGGAGAAGATTATACTAGAAGATTCCCTACTTGAATTTAAAGGGTATTTCTAGCAACAACAAAATAAAATTAAAAAACACTCCCCCAATATATAACCTATTTTATAAAAATATCACTTTATAAAATTTTATAATAATATTTTTTTAGATATAAGATGACAATTAAAAAATATTTTTTAAAATCTTAAAATCTCTAAAAAAAAATTTCTCTAAAATTAATGATATCTATTAATAAATTACAACCAAAATATATTTTAATAAATTTAATTTTAAAAGTCATATAGATTAAATCTATGTAAGCTCTCAAGACACTAATTTTAATTTCTTGTTTTTTACACTTCTCAATTCACTTAACTCACCCAATGGTTGAGATGAAGAGATAGAAAATATTTAAAAGAAAAATTTTACATTTCTACTTCTAAAATTTTTGAATTTAATTATATTTTATATTTTTTTTTATATATCTATGCTTTATTTTTTTTTATACTCATAATTTTAAAAAGTGATATGATGCCTCTAGGGAAATCCTTTATCTCACCATTTTATTTTAGGTTGACTCTTTCTATATATCATGTAATTTAATTTAGGGTCTTGGAGTCCATGTGGAATTGTATTTTACTCCATTTGGTATTTTGGTTACCACCTCTCTCTCTCTCTCTCTCTCTCTCTCTCTCTCTCTCTCTCTCTCTCTCTCTCTCTCTCTCTCTCCCTTAATTTTACAAAAAGTGTAACATTTAAATACTTGACAGAAATAAATAGAAAGACAAATTTATCTTTTATGTCCTTTTTTTTTTCTTTTTTTTTTTTTTATTTATTATTTTTTTAATTCTTATTAAATTAGTAAAAATAATATAACTTTTTATTTTAAAAATTCTTTAGTTGTTTAGAGTAAAAATCAAAATTATAAGCAACAATACATAGTTATTTTTGAAAGAATTTGAATTTTTGGATGTTATTTAAACAAAAAATTTAACTGTTATACTTTGAACAAAATTATAAAAATACAGAGACTAAAATATTATGTGGTTTAAGTTGATTTTTTTTTTTTGGGTTTGCTGTTATACTTTTTCTAGTGACAGTAAATTGATAAGAAGCATACAAATGAAACTATATTTTTAACTTATTGGGTCCAATTATATTTTTTAATATTATATATTTATATGTTTCTGAATTAATTTATGTATACTTTGACCAATGATGATTTTAAAAACGTATTCTATTACATCGGTATCATACTTTTAAAATTTAATTTTTACAGTAATTTATAATATTTCCTAACTAACCGAAAATATTTCATTTTACAGTGAGTTAAAATAAATTGGAGAGAGTGAAGATTGATGCATGTGATAGTTTGTCAAATGAAGTGGGACCCACAAAAACAAATTGTTTGGGCTCTCAAGTGCCCTATCTATTTAATAAGAAACCTACCTTTGTACCATATAAATAAAAATAAACCTACCTAACTAGCTCTTGTCATACTACTCTTAACAGCTAAATTTTAAATATAGGTAAATTTGGTGTACCACATGCAACATATGCTAGAAATTGCTATGACAAAAGAAAAATAGACACTTCAACGTTGAAATTAAACTATTTAATATACGAATATAATTATTTTTTGTTGCCAACAATAAATATAAAAATTAAAAAAATTTGTCCAAAAATCTCATCCCATAAAAATATTATTTATGGAATCATATAACAGTGATTTTTTTACACATGAAATGGTCTTTCGAAAGTTATTTTTAAAATTTTGGAACCTCTCAAAAATGTTTCCCTAAAAATTAATTGAATTAATACATAGAGAACAGTGAAAAATGTGAAGTTACAAATTTTAGTAAAAAAATATTTGTAATTTATTGAGAGACCATCTCAGGGTCTGAATTGTGTGTTACTTCAACCATCTCTCATCCTATATCAATTTGGATGCGGAGTTAAGCAATATTCATATTGGAATTAGGATTGCGTCATCATGAGAGTTTACTACAGTGGTGGTGAAAACGGACTTGACAAAAGCAATCACTCTGATACTTGGAAATTGCCCAGAAACAGTCTGATACAAACCATGGGAGAAAGATTTCAAGAGGTTCCTCAACAACAAATATACATTGCAGTTCACTTTTAGTGAGGGAAAAAAATTTACTGATTTTCTGGCGAAGAAGAGAGTTGATGGCTCCGTGGAACTAAAAATAATGGAGGGTGAGACTTTTGATAGGTGTCTTTAGTTTTTTTTTTTTTTTTTTCCTCGTTAGAAAAATTAATAAAAATAAAAATAAAAATGCATGTTTGTAGATAGGAAAGGAAAGACTAGATCCAAAAGGAAGAGAGGATGGTGACATTTAATAGGTTAAAAAACATGTGAGGCTTGTAGACTGATGGCAAAATTATTTTGGCAGATTGGGGTTGTGATGTTGTTATCAAATTATATGCTACTTATTTAGAGCCATTAGTTTTAGGGAAGAACATGGAGGAGTGATGAAGGTTTTGAAGCTTACCTATTCTTTTAATTACAAATTAAAAAAAAAAAAAAAAAGTGAGAAGAACATGGAGGAGTGATGAAGGTTTTGAAGATTACCTATTCTTTTAATTACAAATTAAAAAAAAAAAAAAAAGTGAGTTTTTTTTTTTTTTAAAAGCTTAATTGAATGTGAAATTTATTTGTTTATTTAAAGTAAATCAATGTACCAATATCTTATTCTCAAAGATAAGGTATATTTACTATTTAAGTGGTAGAATGAGAAATTAACACTCAAATTTCTCACTTGAAATTGAAATGGATGGAAGGTTTATTATTATTATTATTATTTTTTAATAATCATGATTAATATAATATCATTTTCTCGATCGCATCGGCTCAAACTCCTACCTTCCTTACAAGAGTATTATGTACTAGTTCTGATGGCCATTAGGTTATCGTAATGAGACTCTTTACTTCACTTTTGTGGATGGTGATAAAGTTAATTAGAACTTTTGATTTAGTCAACACATCATTTTTTGACACAATTAAATTTTACAATCAAAATTGATTGTTAGTTTTATACTTTATGTAGATTAGTCTGTCTCTATACGTTATTCAATAGTTATTTTAAAGATGATAAAATTATTAGTATACTAGTAATTACACGTCCCTAGAAGGGCACACTTTAATATTATTCTAACAAAAAATAGTTTTATGTAATTTTAAAATATAATTAATTAATTGTGTTGAATTATCTTATCTATATTATATATGACATGGGCTTGACAAAGTACTTAAGATCATGATAAAAAATACTATGATCTTTAGAAAAATATATAAGTCAAGGGCTCTACGTTTAAAATCAAGTGATGAAAACTTACCAGTGCTAAAAACTTTCAAGTGCAGAAAATTTTCAAGTGTTGAATTTTAAGTATTAAAATTATAAGTGTTGAGTACTTAGTTTTTAGTAATTTTGACCTTAGAAAATTTATCTATGTACAATTTTTTTTTGAATCTAAAATGATCTTTATGATATTTTCTTCCTAAAGTATTCTCTCTACTTTTTTTTAATTTGACACTTTCTTTCTCTACATTTATTTGTATATGATTTTTTCTTTCAAAATTTTACAATAATGGTGTTTAATGATAGTTCCGGTAAATAGATGTTTGATGATTTTAAATGATAAATACTAAAAAAATAAGTGAATACTACATCACTTTAAATTTTGAACTATTTTTAAGTGCTACTCATATTGTAAGTTATTTTTTTATTTTGTTACAAGCACACTTAATTTACTAAGTATTTAATACAATCAGTTTTAAGTTTCTAACTGTGTTATTAAAAGGGTCTTTACTCCATACAATCAGTTTTAAGTTTCAGTCGTTCTGTTGATAGAAAATAATACGTGAAAATCATACCGTCCTAATTTATAATATAGATATCATTGTCCCATCAAATTGATTTAACACGACTTCATATGAATAAGGATATGCCAAGGGACCTTAAATGTAGATGTTGAGGAGTCTCAGAGACCAAACTTTGGTGTCGGTTGACCCAAAGACAAGCCTCCTTCCATTGATTAAAATTGTACATTTTCACATGGATAGTTGCAAAATGTGACCAAAACCATAGAATGTGTTAAATGCAATTGTATGGGTTGAGTGTTTCTGCTTCTTAGGAGACAAAACCACATGCAACCTCAGACTCATTGGGTTTTGGTAAATTGAAGAAATCCAAGAGAGTATGGGCACATCATTTATAGCTTACAAAGAGGATACCTACAAAGACATTCTCTCATACTTTTGGTACTTAGAGTTGTCAATTGATGGTTTTGGCATTTTCTTTCCAATCAATTGGTATGGAAATTGTCCCTATTGAATGTCCGAAAACTCATAGGCTCAAGTGGCAGACTGCAAACATTTTCTCAAAAATAACAACTATATCTTACAATTTGTCCCAAGAGGACAAAATAAGTGCGCAGACTACTTAGGGAATAGAGTAACTGATAGTGGTGTAGATCTGAAAATAATGAAATTTCACCCGATAATATGAATGAACTTGTTTTGACCGAGATGGATGTTAGAGCTTTTGACCGTTGGCCATAGTTGTTTTTTTTATTCTTCTTTATTGTACCAAAAAACAATTGCTTATCTGGCATTTCTTCCAATCAATTTGCAAATTTCGAGGGGGGAATGTATAAATTTAAGGATCAAAATGTAATAAAGGGGGAATAAAAATTTATCTAAATTAGGATCAAAATTGCATTTCTTAAAATTTGAGGGGTGTAACTGCCCCCTTTACTCCACGTGGACTCCTTTTTTTTTTTTAAACAAAGGGTTTAATTAGCAGTATTTTAACTGGTGTCTTTGTAAGATCAGGGAATAACAATTTGACAAAAATTATTGGCTTAAAAAGTGAAAATGTTGGTAGAAAGTTGTCTCATAACAGCTATTGTGGGAAAATTATTTTAATGATATATGAGTAGATTTAATAGCCATTCTTAATTATCTGGGTTTTTTTTTCTTTTTTTCTTTTAGAGTTTAACTTCGATTGTCGGTATGATCTAGCAAAAGCTAATCATGTTGGAATAATTATCAAGAGTCAAACTTTCATTTTATTTATTTATTTCACTTACGATATATTTTAAAATCAGCAATAATTTATACTAGAACAAGAAGATCCTTGATTAAGATGGCGTTTGGTACCCAAGATCCTTGATTAAGATAGGGTTTGGTGCTGGCTTGAGGAAGGAGTGGATACTTTTCAAGTCAACAGTGCATACAAATCCTAAATATAACATTTATTATGTAGATCATGATATAATTTACATTTTGAGACATTTTTTACTGTTGAATTAAATATTGGGTCAATCCGCCGGTGGTCCTCAAAATGACAGCTATTTGCTAAAAATTCCCGAAGCCAAAAGTGACTTTCGTTTTAGTCCCACTCAATATAAAAAGGCGGAATGCCAAATCACACGCGCCCTGCCAGCGTTCCCGCCGAACTGCAGACCGCATTCGCCGTCCTATGCGAAAATTCAGAGGTCAGACCATCATGGCGCAGCGTGTCAGACCGCAGGCCAACTTTCTACGCAACAAATCGTTCCACTAAGATGCAAAACTGTCTCGTCATCTTCTTCATTCTAGAAACCCTAATAAAACCCTCTACACTGAAGAAAATTGTGTTTTCAAAAAACTCTCGAAAAAATCCTTCTTCCTTAAACAATGTCGAGAACACAGTCCGGCGCCGACTCATCTTCTGCTCCAAAAAGAAGTAAAAACCTATCCATTTCTTCACGATTCTACTCTGTTTTTTGAGACTACTAGTACATCTGTCTACTATTACACGATTTAGTAACTATTCAGACTACAATAGTTACATGCACCTCGAAATATTTTGTGACATGTAACTAGAAACGTATATATCTCATTATCGGAACATATAACTGAATATTACCCTTTTCTGTACAATTTTCGACTTATATTTGCGACTTATATCTTTTTTGTTTATGAAAATAGTTACTTGTAACTAATATTACAGAAATACGTATTATTATGCACATGCAAAACGTATTCGACATATATCAGAAATATCAAACTTTTTAGTTACATGATATCAGATACATGTAATTAAAAAGTTACATATTATTAGACATGTAACTGAATATTACATTTTTCTGTACTACTTCCGACTTATATGTGTGAAAATAGTTACGTGTAACTAATATTACTAAAAATATGAACTAAAAAAAGTTACAAGAAAATATCAATTTTTTTAGTTACATGATATCAGAGACATGTAATTAAAGAGTTACATATTATTAGACATGTAACTGAATATTATCTTTTTTTTGTACTACTTCCGACTTATATGTGTGAAAATAGTTAGTGTAACTAATATTACTGAAAATATGAACTAAAAAAAGTTACAAGAAAATATCAAACTTTTTAGTTACATGATATCAGAGACATGTAACTAAAAGTTACATATTATTAGACATGTAACTGAATATTACCTTTTTTTGTACTACTTCCGACTTATATGTATGAAAATAGTTACGTGTAACTAATATTACTGAAAATATAAACTAAAAAAAGTTACAAGAAAATATCAAACTTTTTAATTACATGATATCAGAGGCATGTAAATAAAAAGTTACATATTATTAGAACATGTAACTGTATATTACCTTTTTTTGTACTACTTTCGACTTATATGTGTGAAAATAGTTACGTGTAACTAATATTACTGAAAATATGAACTAAAAACAATTACAAGAAAATATCAAACTTTTAAGTTATATAATATCAGAGACATGTAACTAAAAAATTTACATATTATTAGAACATGTAACTGAATATTACCTTTTTTTTGTACTACTTCTGACTTATATGTGTGAAAATAGTTACGTGTCACTAATATTACTGAAAATATAAATTAAAAAAAGTTACAAGAAAATATCAAACTTTTTAGTTACATGATATCAGAGACATTTAACTAAAAAGTTACATATTATTAGAACATGTAACTGTATATTACCTTTTTTTGTGCTACTTTCGACTTATATGTGTGAAAATAGTTACGTGTAACTAATATTACTGAAAATATGAACTAAAAACAATTACAAGAAAATATCAAACTTTTAAGTTACATAATATCAGAGACATGTAACTAAAAAACTTACATATTATTAGAACATGTAACTGAATATTACCTTTTTTTTGTACTACTTCCGACTTATACGTGTGAAAATAGTTACGCGTCACTAATATTACTGAAAATATCTGTCATAATGAACATATAACTAAAAATGTTTGTAATATTTATCATATCTATATATTGAAGCATAGTAACTAAAAAAAGACATAAAAAAAAAGTTTTAAATTTTTTTTTATCAGCTACTAATTTGTAGTAACTAATGTACTTTGTAATAAAATACAACTAACTTATATTGTTATAGATCCAAGAAAAGGAAAAGCACCGGTAAGTGAAGAAAAAAAGGTAGAAAATGTTCTTTCCTTGACTCCAAGTTAAGAAAAAAAGTGGCACCATCAGTTCAGATCATCATTGAATCAGATGATAAATCTTTTGACTGAACTAAACCTTAGAGACGACCACAAGGAATGTTTAGCCAAAACACCTTTTTGGTAAACATTTAGAGCCCTAATTGAGAAAGATGTCACTCCGCAACAGTGTAAAAAAAATGATCACCTAATTCTAGACATTATTTCTCGATATAATCCCTATAAAAGTGCATTCAAAATTGCTGGGAAGTACCTCAGGCTGAAGCCCTGTGATGTACGGCTCATATTTGGGATTAGGTCTGGAATAGAAGTGATCAATTGTAACTACGGGACACAAGTGTCATCAAATTTTGTAATCAGAAACAGACTGGAAGGTGTACCGAAATTTACAGTCCGCATGATCAAAGAGATGGCAAAAAATAAAGTAACGGGTACAACACAACTTAAGGTTAGTGATGTTGTCCGCCTACTATGCATGCATTTGTTTGCAACTTGTTTTTATGCAAACAAGGGACAATTTATTCCCTATGGCTTGGTCAAGTATGTGGATGACATTGACAAGATGATGACATACGCTTGGGCTGAGTCGATATATGAAAATCTGATGGCGTCTATTCGGTTAGACTACAGTAATCCAGTAGCGGTGAAAGGATGTGTCTTTGTTCTCCCAGTAAGTACATATTCTAACAAAAAAATCCTTAAATTGTCAAGTTACTAAAAATATTATTGTATTCTGACATAAAATGCAATCTTTGTTGAAAACAAATGCAATATTGGTTGTGCAAGCATACGACAATACAAAAACCAATTTCGGGAAGACTGAGAGCAATTCCACGTTTCACAAAATGGGATCTAAAGAGATTAAACAAGAAGTTAAGGAAATTGGGATTGCTCTATGTGACACCAAATCAGGTACCAGATCTCTGTTTTTTCTCATATTTCTTGCACAAAAAATACTAAAAAAAATGTAAAGTAGAAAGAGTCAAAACATGCATACAATTACTGCAAAAAAGAACTAGACACATGTAACTAAAAAATTTGAGAAAATGTAACTAAAAAAACTAAGGAAAAATTGGTGAAATATCTCATGTTTAAATTCTAATTATTGGAACATGTAACTGAAAAAAAATATAAATTTTTTTAGTTACATATCATATATGTGTAACTAAAAAGTTATATATTATTACAATATGTATCTGGAAAAAAAAAATTAGTTACCTGTAACTAATAAAAGTAGTTACCTGTAATCCATGTATACAATTACTAGACATGTAACTAAATATATGTAAATTATTAGAGACATGTAACTAAAACACTTATATTTATTATTACAGGTTTTGTCGATTGAGGTATCTAAGAAACTGGGTGAAATTCAACAAGGAATTTGCAAACTAGTAGAGAGAAAGACAACAGAATATGATTCAGATATTGCAATAATAGAAGAGCGTAGTGCAAAGGAAAAAACAACTGATGATACTCATATTATAAAAACAAGGAGAAAATTAAGGAAATCGGTTCATCTGCCAGATATATCCAGTTTTGATTTGGGGAATTCTGAATCTGACACTAGAGCCCCAAGGGTAGATCGAGAGAAAGAACAACTGAAGGAAAGAATCCTGCGTCTGACAGAACAGAATCAGGAGCTGAAAATGCAATGTGCCCAATCTGCTAAAAGGATTGAGGAATTGAATGGAGTTATTGAGGTGTTTACTGAAAAACAAGAGAAGTTAGAGAAAAAGATAATGGAGTTGAGTGTGCAGCTTGTCACTCAGCAATATCGTATTGAGCATCCATTGAGAGAGCAGATCCAAGACCTCGATTGCTACTACAAACAGTTGGTGGCAAGAAAAGATGAAGAAATTGAGAGTTTGAAAGATCAACTTGCTGGACTTGATGGCAGAGAACCAAATGTAAAGGTGAAAGAGTCCTTTGACGATGAAGAATCATACGTGCCAACAGCACATTTGGGTGCAACTTGTGACTTTAGACACAGTCCAACAGAGGAATCGTTTGAGCAAAAATTAAATATTCAGGACATAATGACAAGAGACGCCACGCCACAAATGGAAGAGGCAGTTAGGCTGTCTACTGATTCGATTGATGATGGAAAAATACAGCTTATTCAAGAAGAAAGTGCTGCTGTCAAGCCTTCACACCATAAACAGAAAGTCAAATCGAAAGCCAAAAAAACTGGTGACTCAAACTCTCTCATCAAACGAATCACATCAAGATCACGGAAGCAAAAGGCACATGAAGAAAAATATGTGTATAATAATCCTGTGAAAAGGATGAAGACAAGAAAAGATGATGAAGAGAGAGTGGATGAACCTATGGAGGTGGACAGTTATGCAGTCTCTGATGAAGATCCCACAAAAATGCCATCAAAGCGGAAGAGTTCTGTTGCGCCGTTCTTGGATGACGAGGATTGGACACTCATGAAGACCATTTATGATCTTAAACAATCAGGGTACTAATTTACATCTAACATATATTTTTTTTTACCAACTACATGTACTAAATACAGAAAAATATGAAATTCTGCAGGTGTTTTGTGTTTGGAGGTGAAGGAGTAGAAGCACAAGTTTGCGTGATTTGTTTGGAATGCTTGTCGAAACAGAAGTTTCAAATTTTGTAAGTTTCTATAATGTCTCTAAATTCTAAATTTATAATGTTACTCATATATAACGTATAATTTTTTTTTACCATTTTTGTAGATTATAAATGGATATGCTGAAGTTCTAATGAATAAGCAAGAACAAAAGATTACGGAGCTTAATCTAACGCAACAGACTTTGTTGAGCAAATCATTCTTCACAATCAGCTCAGCATGGGTAATTTTGTATATTATTATAAATTTATTATGTTTTAGCGAAAAATATCTAACATTTGATCAAAAAAAAATTGCAGAAAATGATGAATGACAATTCAACAAAATACCTCGAAGATTATTTCTATCCACAGTTGGTACAAGCTTTAAGCGAGGACTATAGATACATCCATTTCCCAATGAATTCTCCAGGACGAAGTACGATAGAGAACCATCGGACATTACTCGTTCTGGATACGCATGAGAATACATGGAGATTCTATAACTCGTTGCAGCCTAGAACTGGAAAACAAGAGGTCGACTACTATTTCAAAGATGCAAGGAAATTGGTATGTTAATAACATGGAAGCAATACACATTTGTTTAATTATTATTTTTTTTTATATATATATTTCATATATGTTTGTTTTTTTCAGAAATTGTTTGTTGAAACATTTATTAAGAAACATTGAAACCAAGATGCATCAGACCCCGAGTCTGAATCTAGGATGACATATGTCAAGAACACTCCACAACAGCACCCCGGCAGGTTTAAAAAAAACTTTTATTTTGTCTGTATTTTAGTTTTCTTAATTTGATAACACTAATTTTTTCTTTAAAAAAAATTACAGTAAAGATTGTGGAGTTTTTGTGATGTACTTCATGAAGCAAATAGCACTGGGGGAGGAAATTGATCCAGATTTCACAATAGATGATCAGAAAAGAGAGGGCATTAGTTATTGAATCTCTGTTGCATCATCCAACAAGATCTTGGACAATGAATGACTATTTAGCAAAAAAATTAGCAGCAAAACTGGATCAACAAGCCGTACGCTAATTATTTTGAATACAAATCGTTTCATGTGTGTAATGTTTTTTATGGTTTGTTTTCATGCAATTTTTGCTATCAAAATTTCATTTTGCAACTATCGTATTCCAGATGCATGTCTGTCCAACGATTTTCGTAGTAATATATTTGATGTTTTTTGGTTTCTAGACAATTATAGTAATCTAGTTACATGTCACTAAACGATTCACATTTATTGTACTACTTAAATAAAACAAAAGTAAATAACAAATAGTTACGAAGAACTAGAATCAATATCATTTAGTCGCACCTATGTTTTATTAAAAATAAATAAGTAATTTAAATAAAAACTAGTTATAAGTAACTAGAATCCCCTAATTATCATTACTTCTAGTTACATGTATCTGCACCTCTTCTTTTTTTAAAAATATAAAAATAAATACTTATTATATATTTAAAAAGTGAAATGTGAAAAAAGACACTAAAAACATAGGCATTCGACATCACTGCAAAAACCAATATATTTATTATATATTTATAAAAATATATAAATCTCTTTATACTTATATATTTTAATAATTTAAAAATAAAAAAATATTTAAAATAGAATATGTGTCCCTAGTATCCCTATATTTTGTAACTAACAATTGGATTATTAGATTCTTTTAGTAATATATTTGTTAACTAAAAAACTAAATTTTAATACAAAATACTTTACCTAGTTACATGTATCTAGAATATAGAACTAAAAAATTAAATCTAGTTACATGTACCTAAAAACACCATGCCTCATCGCTAGTACATTTCAAAAAAGTGAAATGTGAAAAGACTAATCACACCATGCGTCATCATTGCAAAACCGACGTGATGGACTCTTAAATGCACTGCAATACTAAAAAAAACCTCTTCATATTTATATATTAAAAAAAAATTAAACAAATACGTGTCCCTAGTTACAAGTAACTAAAAATAAAAAAACACTAAAAGTTAATTAAAAAATAAATTTAAAATAAAATATAATAATTAAACGTAATAATTACTTCTATAATTTAGTACTATTAAACCACTATACCTAGCTACATATACCTAAAAATCTTAAACTATAATTAGATCTAGTTAGATGCAACCATAAATAAACTTCCAAATATAATCCAAAATAAAAATAAATAAAATGGTAAAAAATAAAAAATAAAATGATTTAAATAAAAATTAATTTAAATTTAAAAATAACTCCTATTAATAATTCAATAATTCCAAAAAAGAGTAATTTAACGATAATATACTCACATGTAAAAAAAAAAAAAAAACTATGTCTAGTTACATGTACCTAGAATGTGTAAATTGTATAGATTCTAGATACATGTAATCATGATAAACGTATTTATTGTATACGAAACGACGTGATGGATGTTGTATGCAAGAAAATGATTCGTATGCTACATGTAATCGTTGTTCTATCTAAAAAAATTGACTATAAATACGAAATCGCCGTCGTTCGTGTTCATATCTTCAGCACAAAAAACTCCCAGAGCAAAAACAAATGGAAAACAAGTTCGATACTTCCATCAAGACATGTTTATCAGAGTGCAACCATTTCATGAAAACGATAGAACAACTAATGTGAAAACTGGGCGCAGCTCAGACAAGTTATCGGTGGATGAGACAAGAGAGAGATCAAGCGATAAAAGAGGCAGAAGATATGCGATGGAAATTGGGTGCAGCACAGTCAAAATGCCGACGGATGAAGGATGAACGAGATGAAGCACGACGACAAGCACGGTGGAACGAGATAGAGACCAAACTCCTCAAAGATGATGTCGACTTTTACAATAACGTTCTCGCAAGACAAATCACAAACAAGTAATACCACATCTCTTTTTTGTCTTTTCAAAAGTTTTTATATGTATTTTGTTCAGTGAAAAAGCCTACTTTTGTATATGTCTATGGATTTTTTTTGTTATATATATTTTGAATTTTTGTACTGTAACCACATATGCCTAAAAAATCTAAAAAAAATTGTTGCATGTTAAACAATGCACAAAAAATCGAAGATTTCAGTGACATGTAACTAAAATTTATTTCAATTAAAATTGAAAAGAACTGAAAAAATCAAGTAACACTTTCTAAAAAATCAGAAACTGAAAAAGAATAAAAATAATGTAAAAACATTCTTCAACTAAAGCGCAAGTTTGCACGTTTTCCTATTGTGTCTACCTATTCGACCACACTTACGCTCCTTCACCTCACCCCTTGAAAGGATTCTTTGCTTTTTCGGTCGTCCAGGTTGCCTTCTTGATAAAGATGGCAATATGACAGGCTCTGTCTGTTCAAAAATAGGTCTTTCCATTGTTGGCACTGGGTATATGCTTTTTGAATAACTCTCACGATAGAAACTACAGTGAAAGTAGTCTTCCACAAAACCATATACCATGGAGCCTGTTCTCATAATTGTTGCACAGGCATGCGAACACGAGAAGGAATTCAATTGCCACAATTGACACGAACATTTTCTTTTATTTAGGTCAACATAAACAGAAGGGTGGCAGTGCACTTCATAGACTCCTTATGCGCCCTCGCTAACCAACCATGTTCGACATTCACTTATATGCCGTGACAATTTCGCATCCCAATGAAGACATATAATTCCACTTAAGCGTAATGAATCATTCCTCCGTTGAGACATTTGTTCCATTATTGAAATCCTTATCTTGTCAACCATCATAATAATTGGCATATGCTTGTAATTCCTAATCCATGCATTAAAAGACTCAGCCAAATTTGAGGACATCTCTCCATACATTGTGCCGCGAAAAAACGCTCGACTATATCTTTCTTTTGGCAACTCTTCCATAAACTTCTCCACCCGTGCTCCCCCTTGAACAATCATGCCATCATATGCAACATGGTATAATTCCCGGGTAATTGCATAAGCACACTCAGATAATTTGGCAACAAAAAATTCCTTTGTTTTGGTAGTTTGTCCACTTAATGCAGCTTTCAAGTTCATTTTGAGATAGTGTAAACAAAATGCATGATAACAATGTGGAAATACATTTCGGACTCCTTGAATAATGTTGTTGTGCCGATCAGAAATGAATGTTATGACACGTTCCGGAGGTAATATAACAGACAATTGTGTCAAAAACCAGAACCAATTATCATCATTTTCAGCATCAACAATAGCAAATGCAAGTGGAAACATACCTAAACAAATGAAAAAACAAAAAAAAATAACAGTAAAAAACCAAAATTTTTATAAATGTATATAAAAACAAAAAAAAAAAATCATGAAAATATATATAAAAATTAGATAAGAATAAAGAAGAAAAAGTATAATGTGATTAAAATGGTATAAAAAACTTATATTGTATTTTGTTAACAAATAAAAAAATATTTAAATAAATTATTGACATGTCACTAATATTACATCTTAAAAATGTAATATAAACTGTGACATGTTATAAAAAAAGATACATGTCACTAATTTTATAAATGACTTTAATTTAAGTGACATGTAACTAAAAAATGATTTAAAATTAAAAAATTTAAAACTTACTTACATGTAACATAAATGTGTTAATTTAAGTACCTTGATTGCCGTCCTTACCACAAGCAGCAAGAAGAACTCCTTTGTATCTACCTGTCAAAAATGTCCCATCCAGAAATAACATTGGGCGGATAAACTGAAATCCATGAATACACCCATGGAAAGCAACAAAAAAACACTTAAAACGATTTGTGTCGCCTTCATACTCCAACAACATGTAACTGTTAGGATTTGTTCTATTGCATGCTTCTACATACCATCTCAATTGATTGTATGCAGATATATGATCCCCAAAAAGGCTATCGCTCGCCTTTTCAACTCCAAGCCAAGCATGATTGTATGTAATCTCAAGACCATAACTTTTCTTAAACTCATGAAGAATATCAATAGGACGTGTTTCAGGTTTATCCTTGACAGTTTCCAACAAACAACTAGCAACAACATTAGATCTCATCATCTTGTTCTTCATAGTTCTATATGTTGCACCACATGTATGTTCATTCAGCAACTCCTTTATCTTAAAAAATCCATTCAAGGTATCAGTACGCGCATGTACAAACCACTTGCAATCTCTTGTATCTCTAAATGAACAATATGCAGTGATATAGACTTTATCATTTTTCTTATACTTGTAACTAAATCCAATTTCAATCGAATACTTCCTCAAAACAGTACGAAATTCTTCCGCCCCACCTTTAAAACACTGCCCCACACAATTAATACCTTTTGCCCACTCCGAAGATTGCAAGTACTTCTTCTCATAACGCCAAGAATAAGGCAGCATATCATCATCATCATAAACACATAGACTTGATTCCCCTGATCCACTAGGACCACTATCTGCTACATTACTTGAACCCCCAACAAGATGTAGCACTAAAAACATGTCCAGGGATTATAGAATTGCTCTTTATTACAACTTCCACAAAATCAACACTAAATGATCTAATCAACACAATCATACCATCATAGTCATCTTGATCACATAACATACAGTTTGGATGACCAGACAGAGAATAATGCATATCAAAAGAGATTGATGACAAGCTATTCCATCGATAGACAACATTTTCCGCGAAACTAACAAAATTCATCTCACTATCAATTTTCACAATTCCACTATAATCCTCGTATTTGCACAAAGCAATCGCCAAGTTTGACATTTTATATCTAAATGCAGCAGATATTGCTACAAGAAAAACACAGAATTACAAAAAATGTAACTAACCTTACTCTAAAACTGGTAGAATGTAACAACTTTTGAACTAAACTCATAACATAAAAAAAAGAACAAAAAACAACACACAATTAAAAATGTAACTAAAAAAGTTACACTAAAACTAATAGCATGTAACTAAATTTGCACTAAAAAGTTTATAAGTTCAAAACATATATCACACAATTAGTATATAAACTAAAAACTTACACTAAAACTGGTAGAATGTAACTAATTTTTCACTAAAAAAATTCAGCTAAAGATTCGAACACGTACTCTAAAAAATCCAACAAAAAGGATCAAAACACATCAACGAAGGTCAAAATCTGTCGCATTTATCAAATTTATATATCACCTTATTAAAAAGATTTCGTCCTATATGCAAAAAGACTTAAAGATTCGAAAATAAATCAATCAGATACTTTGCGAAAAAATACAGTCAATTCATATCCAAAAAAGATCAAGATCTAACCAAATTTGCGTCATAAAAACCAACGATCAATGAACAAATCACCAAAAAACAGTGCAAAACGATATATGGTACTTACATTCGATTCGCTGATCATTAGTCGACCTCCTAAATCAATAGAATCCGAGATCTGCAAAACCCTAGCTCGCCAACGAACAAAATCACCGAAAATAGAAGGCAAAACTCTGAAACTGAAACTATATATAGGCGCGAATTCAAACTACAACGACTAACGATCTCAAAGAATTGCTCTATACGCTCCAAAAACCATACGTGAGCACGCGCAGGACTACAACAAGGGAGAAAAACAGATTTAGGGACTAATTCTAAACCTAATCATAAAAAAGGACTAATCGCGAATTAGACCATATAATTAGGACTAATTGTCAATTTTCCCTTAAATATTTAATGGTCAAGACTAAACACTATTTTAAATTATTTTTATAGTTATATAAAATTAAAATATACCTAACAATTTACTCTAAATTTCTCTCAGTCCCACTAAAATCTCTCTATACCTAACAATTAGCCAAAATTTCTCCCAATCCCACATAAATCTCTCCATTGAGCAATGCACCATTCCCTTCGCTCAACCTTCGATTTGCTCCTAGCCTTTGTCCGTAGTTGTGTCTACCGAAGACTTCGTGGTTGTTCTTTAGACAATGAACATAGGAAAAAAGAGAAGATTTGTATTTTATTAGAGAGATATGACGCAGTTAAGAGAGACACGATTAAATTAGTCTAACCTAACCCTAATTCTCCTAATATCTTTAAGTAGGATGATCAAACAGTCCAAAAATATAGTTGAGTTTGTCTCTGATCTAATGGTCCTCTTTATCTCCGACCTATCTTATTATAGAGATTTTCAATAGAAGTAATAGACTTGTAGGAATTTTTAATTAATAGAGATATTTAAATACATTTGTATTTTTTTTTAACTGAAAAGTTTGTATTTTATTATTATAGTGATTATTTTTTAATTTATATTAAGAAATCTATAGGGCCAGTCTTGAGCATGTTTTTTAATAGCAGGAGAACTTGGGTTTGGAAGTAGGGCCCGGTGGACGAACTGCACTGAGCTCGGGCCCTAATTTTATTTTATTTTTGTAATTTCTTAAGTAAAGCCTAGTCCTTAGTGATGCCAATGGTTCGATTTCGATCCGATTTCATATAATATCAAAACTAAAACCGTTAGACATATATCAAACCAAAACCACAACAAAAAGGCCAACTTATTTTAAACGATTTTAAAACCGAACCATTTAACTTTATACAAAACCATTTAAGATTTTTTAAATTTATAAAAAAACAAAACCTAAACCAAAACCGCAAAACCATGGACCGTTGTTTTTTATACATAAAAAAAATATAATTAAAATATAAAATATAAATTCTAAAAAATCAAACCAAACCATAAAACTAACTCTAACACACATATATATAGGAGGGATTAAAGTGTAAATAAATAAAACACATATATCTATTAGGGGTTAAACTATAAGTATATAAAAAAGCAAGAGTATATATGTCGTAAAAATATATCTAAAATATCGATTACACAGTTCGGTTGCGTGGTTCGACTTCGCAGTTAGTATCTCAAAACCAAAACCAAAACCGCAACCAAATCATTAAATCGATTTCAAAATCAGACCATTCGGTGTAGTTTCGCTCAATTACTCATAGGTTCGATTTTTATTGTCATCCCTACAGTCCTGCCTATGAACAGCCCTAGGGTTTAGTAATGTCCCACTGCTTTATTTGGACCATTGTATTAGGCGCTCAGCTATAATTTTGGCATAAAAATTGGGCTTTTAGTCACAGGTGAGGCCCAGCCATTCAAAAATCAAGTATAACTTCCTGACTTTGGCCCTTACTTTGTGCCAATCATTATTAGGCCGAATAATCATCGTGGAGTTCTGGGACACACACTGTTAGCTTAGTAACTATTTTGAAATAAAATTTACTTTTATGTAATTTAAAATTAGTAAGGATTTTTTTTTTTTTTTTATTATGCCTAAAGATATTATATAATTTTTTTAATCTATTAGTATAAAAAGATAGTAAACAGTAAAATATAAAATATAATTCAATTTAACCGTGTTAGAAATGAGGATGTGAAATTTTTAGGTGAGAATTTTTTCGAACTTTTTATAATCCAATCTCATCCATCAATTCCCTTCAAATCAATCTCAACCCTTAACAAATACATATTTTTTTTAAAAAGATTTTAATTTATTATATAGATATGTTTTTAAAATAATTAATTTTACATAATAAATTACAATGATGTATGCTCTACTAAATAATCATCATCAATCAAAAGATTAGGAACACTCAAAATATATAATAACATTATTCTTTTTTTAGCCAAAAAAATATTCATCAGTTTTGAAATTTATTAGAATTTTACCACCTAAAAAGAGAAAAAGGGTGAATTACCTTTTACCCTCCTTTACTTTATCTAATTATGACTTTACTCTCCTCCGCTTCAAAAAATTATATTTTACTTACTGCTACTTTTGAACAAAATGAAATTAACTTTTTTCCATTTAAATTATAAAAATATGGTTAAAAATATTTATGATAAAAAAAAATTAAAATAAAAGGACAAATTCATCTATTTCATCCAAAAATTAGAAGGAGAATTTAATTACATCTATTTTTAAACATATTTGGCTAATTTATATGGAAAAAATAATTTATCATTTTGTTTAAAAGTAGAAGTGGGTGAAGTATAATTTTTTGAAGTGGAGAGAGAATGATAATTAGACAAAGTAGAGCGAAGAAAAAGAAAATTTACCCAAATAAAAAAAAAAAATCATAGGTCTTGTTGTTTACTTACGAAGCTAATAAAAAGAATTGGTGGGAAATTAATCCTAAATAATTTATAGGAAAAGTTTTTGAAGTAAATAATTAAGTGGGTTAAAAGTATAAATTAGGTACCATAAATGGGACATATTATTGAATATCCCTATTTTATTTTGGGTTGCTAATTAGGCTACTTGCACAACTCTATAGATTGCTGGATTTATACTTTAAATTTTCAATATGTTAGAATAATTGAGGTGAAATATAAAGAGAAAATATGAGAGTGTATTGATATGTGTAAAGTAAATGGAATATTAAGATATACAAATTTCCTATACATAGAAAAGTATTGGTTTGGAGTATTAGACTCAAGTAAATTAATGGATCAAGACTCATATATACATATATTAATATCCAACCCTCAAATTCAAAATGAAAAATCGATCTCAACTTAAATTTGAAAAGTAAAGTGTGAAGGAAACCAAGTGGATGGATTTTGAGGAAGATACTTGTAGTCTAAACGATAGAGCTGACTAAGTAGAGGCAAATAATATTTTGAAGCATGTGATGATAAATGAAGTGACAATCAATCTCGATATATTTGGTGCACTCATAGAAAACATCATTGTAGATTATTTAGATGACAATCGATTTTTCACAATAAATAATAGTCACATCGGGAGAGGGCACTTCTATGTTATCAAGTAATCATCAAACCCAAAATAATTCTTGAGTGGCGTCCTCAAGAGCATGGTCCTCTGCTTCTATGTTAGATCGAAAGACAATAATTTTCTTTTTACTACACCACGAAATAATATCCTATAATAAAGTGCCGAATGGTGGGATCTTCAATCCAATCAACGTCTAAGTAGGCATGTACAATTGAAGAGGACTGTGAAGAGAAGCAGAGATCATGGAAGAGTGTCCCCTTGATGCGTCGCAAAATACTTAAGAATTGTTGAGTAATGAACAGTAAGTAGTGCGGATAAGAACTGGCTGACCTGATAAACTGCATAAGCGATATTCAGGCTCGTAACTTTGAAGTATACTAAGCTACCAACCAACTCGCAATATATAGTAGCATCAAGAAGAGAAATCCCCTTTTGAACATTAATAGATTCCATTCAAAATGGATGACAAATCTAACAAAATGATCAATTAAAACTTGTATCATATATACAACGTAAAAAATGAAATGTTATGATGTTATTAAACGACATAAAAAATTGATCCAACTTAGAGGTACTAAAATCTAAATTTTCCCCTCTTAAGTGATGGGTCAAATTAAAATTATGTGGTTTATCTATTCATTATTTGATATAATTTGACAAAATTACCCCCCTAAACAAACCAATTTTGTCAATTGTTTAACATGTTTGATTTTTGATTTATTGAACACCAATTCATATTTTAGGGTCAAATTAGGGGTGTGCACGGGTCGGGTGGGGGGAAAATTAGGGTAACCCGACACCCAACCTAATATTATTCGAGTGAGAAAAATGTCACCCGATTTCGACCGAATGCATACTAGAATCCGAAAGAGATTATGTATGTCGAATAGCGAGCGGGTTCAAGCGGGTCGAGTGAGGTTCGGGTGAGGGTTCAGAACATGGAGATTTGGAGAAGAGAAACAGTTTCGAATCGAAACTTTCGATTAGGTTAAGAGAATAGTTTCGAATCGAAACTCAATTAGGCTATTAGGGTTCTGTTTCAATTGAATTTAATGTTTCAAACTTTCAATAATGTTTCATCCAAAACCTAAACAAATTTAATGTTTCAATTTTCAAAACCCTAAACAAGTAAACGTAAAGAATAAAATAAAAGTTGAGAAAAGTCTATTGAAATTTCAAACTCACCATCGATGTTATTCACCCAAAACTTGTAGCGACCTCTGCCAAATAGGCTCGAATCTAAGGTCCTTCCTCGAAATCACGGATGTGGCAGTGCTTGTCGATTGTGTTGGTGTCTTCACTCACCGTTGAAGATGATCTTATGGTCGAAGACGAAGAGAACAAGAGTGAAGAAGAGAGAAGAAACGAAAAATCAAAGACGATTCAGACGAAGATCGACTTGAGGAGAGAGAGGCGACGTGCAAAAATGAACCTTAAAAACCCTAAAATCCTATAAATATAAAGGATGCTCGGTCGGGTCGAGTACAATTCGGGTGGATGATGTATAAACCTGCCAACCGATCTAACGTTAAGGAATTTAATCGGATTTCATTCGAGCCGACCGAACAATGTACAGTCAACCGGGTTTGACAGGTGCGAGTCGGGCGGTGGTAGTAGGTGGGTTTGGTCTCCGAATCATGTGCACACCCCTAGGTCAAATGTGTTATTTTTCAAATAACAGACCAATTAGACACCCAATTCAAAATTTAAAGGTTAAAACTGTAACCTTTTCAAAAATAAAAGACTTCTATTATTTGTTTAGAGGGAATCAGCGACAACCTTGGGCCAAACGACCAAGGCGGTCGCCTAAGGCCCCCAAAATTTGGGGGACTCTTCAAATTTTTCTCTATAATTTTTTATGTCAAAGTAGTTTTATTAATATCATATCAAATAAAAAAAAATCAATTTTAATCTATTCATAAATCAATTATCTTAATTTTGACATTTTAATTTTTTAAAAGAATTATGGTATTTAAAAAAATTACAATATTATGAAGGTCCCTTTCGAATTTTGCTTAAGGCTTCTGATTTCTCATGCTGGCTATGGAGAGAAGAAGCACTTGAATTATACTAACTTTTACGAAGCATATTTATTTCAATTTGGAAAAAAAAAAAAAACCAATCAAATTTATATTATAAATTAGGACGATGTGGACTTCATATATTATTTTTTATCAATAAAGCGATTGAGATATAGAGTAAATTCCAAGGACTTAATTGACGGACTATTTTCATCCTTTGATTATATATTGTTAGAATGATTGAAACGTGGAAGAATGAATCATATATTGATATTATGAGAAAGAGATATAAATTTACAAACACCATATACACAAGTATATATAGGGAAAGAAGGGGTTAGGGTTTGCCCTAATGAGCCTAAGTGGGCTTAAGCCCATTATTACATTAACATCCACCCTCAAACTCAAGGCAGTAAGTGAAAGGTGAACTTGAGTTTGGAAACCAGAGAGTAAAAATGTCCGGGTGGATGAGCCTTAGTGAAAATGTCTGCTGTCTGATCGGCTGAACTGACGGATTATAGACGAACTATATTCTGAAGTATGTGATAACGGATGAAGTGACAATAAGTCTTGATGTGTTTTGTACGCTCGTGGAATACATCATTATGAGTGATCTGAATAGCACTCCAGTTGTCACAATGTAGGGTAGTAGCAGTAGGAGAAAAGATGTCTATGTCAGCGAGTAGCCATCGAAGCCAGAGAAATTCTTAAGTTGCATCAGCCATAACACGACATTCAGCTTCAGTACTGGAGCGAGCAACCACAATTTGTTTCTTACTACGCCAGGGAATAAGAGAATTGCCCAAAAAGAAACAGGCAACTAATGGTTGAACATCTGTTGATGAGGTCTCCGGCCCAATCGGCATCAGAATAAGCTTGACATACCGAAGAATGCGAAGAACAGCCGAGTAATAGGTGGTCTGAGGAGCGGACAAAAACTGACTAACCTGATGAACGACATAGGCAATGTCATGGCAGGTGACAGTAAGATATAAAGACTTCCAACTAATTGGCGATATAAAGTGGCATCCTGAAAAGGTGAACCATCAAGTGGGGTAAATCTGACGTTCGGCTCGAGAGAAGTAGTGGCAGTAGTTGAGTCAGTGATCCCAACTTTAGAAATGAGATCCGAGGCATACTTGGCCTGAGAGAGAAAATATCCATCAGAATCAGATGAGACTTCGAGGCCAAAAAAGTAGGTAAGCATGTCAAAATCTTTCATCTCAAATTGGCCACTAAAGAACTTTTTGAGTTCAGAAATACCACGTAGATTATCTCCAGTAATAACCATATCATCCACATATAGTAAAAGAGGGATAATATCGTTGGCAGTATGACGAATAAACAGAGTCGAATCATGAGTACTAGGTGTGAACCCAAACTGATAAATAGTAGTGCTGAACTTGGCAAATCAGGCACGTGGAGCTTGTTTCAAACCATATGGGGTACGGTGAAGGCGACAAACTTTATTTCGAGGAACAGCCAGGCTGGGAGGGGTATGCATATAGACTTCCTCAAGAAGATCTCCATTGAGAAATGCATTTTTGACATCCCTCTAAAAGAGAATCCATTTTCAAATGGCAACGACGGCAAGAAGTGTACAGATAGATGTTAGCCTCGCCACTAGAGCGAATGTCTCTTCATAGTCAATGCCATATTCCTGAGCAAATTCTTTGGCAACAAATCAAGCTTTATATCATTCAACAGAGCCATCAGAAAGCGTTTTGATCTTAAACACCCATTTGCACCCAATAGGAGTTTGTCTAGGGGGCAGATCAACAATATCCCAGGTATGAGTTTTAGCGAGGGCCTGAAATTCTTCGTTCATTGCTTTCTGCCAAAGAGGATTAGTACTAGCCACCTTATAGGATTGAGGCTCATGCAGATCAAGTATAATAGAAAAAACAATGAAAATCAGAAATGTAATGTGGATTATGAGTTACCCTGGTAGATCGGCGAGGGTAATCTGGGGCGTGGGTTTCAAAGGAAAGCAATACAAGATCATTGGCCACAGGAGAAATCTCAGGCACGGTCGTTGGAGTTGGAAGGGTGCGATCAGCTAGTGGTTCTGGAGTGGGTTCAACTGATGGGGCTGGGGTGGACTCAGCATAAAGTGCAGGGTTAGGCTAAACTAGTGGTGCTGGAGTGGACTCAACAGTATCTGGAACAGTATCCTCTAGAAATAACTCAATGGATAGATCAGTAAAGTATCTGGAGTTGGTGAGGGTGGACATGTAAAATGACCATAGAGAAGAAAACATTTGATGTTCCCAAAAAATGACATGTCGCGAGATACGAAGGGTTTTAGAAATGGAATCCCAACACCGATACCTTTTGTGTTCGATGTCATATCCAATAAAACAACACAAACGAGCCATTGGTTCTAGTTTGTTGTGTTCATATGGTTTGAGAAGAACAAAACAAACGCAACCAAAGACTCGAAATTCAGAATAATCGAGAGATTTACCGAAAAGGCGCTCAAATGGAGACTGGTTTTGGATTATAGCATAAGGGACACGATTTATTATGTAGACGACTGTGAATGCAGCATTACCCCAAAAACACTCAGAACATGATGAAAAAATGAGGAGAGCACGAACTGTGTCAAGAATATGTCTATATTTGCGTTTGGCTCGTCCATTTCGTTGGGATGTACTAGGACATGAGCAATGGGAGAGCGGCCATTTTTGCGAAGCATGTTAAAGAAGGCACGATCCTTTTATTCCATTGCATTATCTGAGCGAAAAACTTTGATATTTCTAGAAAATTGGATTTGAACCATAGAAGAAAACTCATAATATATTTAAAATAGTTTGGATCGATGGTTCATAAGAAACAACCATGTATATCGAAAGTAGTTGTCCACAAAGATAACAAAATAACGACAACCACCCATCGAGACATGGGGAGAAGACCCCCAAATATCAGAATGAATTAGATCAAAAAGTGCAAGAGAAATAGACTGACTTTCTTTGAAAGGTAGGGTTGGTTGTTTTGCAAGTTGGCAATGGATACATTTGAAGAACTCATGATGAACTGAACCTAATTGACCACTAGAGATAAGCGATTTGAGTCGGTTAGATGAAGTGTGGCCTAAACGAGCATGCCAAATTTGGGATAGAGAGAGAAACACTGGTGGTTGCGGAGATAAGGATGATATTGGCGGTGGTGGTGAGGTTGCACAAGTTAATGAAGGAACATGTGGTTGTGGTGGTGGTGGAGTTGGAGATGGAAGGTGCAAACTGGTAAGTTCAAATAGGCGTCCAACCTTACGACCAATCCCAGAGTTTCTCATGTCCGAGGATCCTGCACACGACAACCATTATTAGAAAATATGACTTCAAATCTTAATTCACAAAATTACCCAACAGGCAAGAGATTTAAGGTAAGTTTTGGAATCAAATAGGTGTTAGGAATAGAAAGATGGGAAGTAGAAACTTGACCGATATGGGTAACAGGCATTTGAAAACCATTAGCGGTATGAATACTAGAGATATTCATAGCGAATAGTTTGGTTAAAAAAATATTAGAATCAATTGTCATGTGATTACAACAGGCAGAATCAAAGAACCAAGAAGAGTTACTTGTAGTAAGTGAGAGAGCAGGGAAACGGTTTGTACCATTACTATTTTTGGAGAAGATATGAAGAAGGAATGAGGCCAAATCTGCAATAGACATGATGGCAGTAGTGGAGGTAAGATCCGAACCCTCTTTGGCATTGATAATGAGCGAAGAACCCACAGACATCATTGTTGAACCTGGAGAAACTGTTGTCCCGGATGGATTCATAATGCTAAAATTGTCTAGAAACCGATATTGAATCTTCAAGGACCGATGGAAAATCAGGTGAACTGGTGTAAGAACTACACGAATATAACAGAAAGTATATTCTGTGAGCTTCAAACCCAAAGTTTTAAATCGAAGTATCGGGTTACATAACGGTAACGGTCGCAATTTAATGGTATTAGGAGTATTAGCATGTCCGTAACGGGAATCGGTCATAATGCTTGTGAATTTTTTAAAATCACCTGAATATCTTAAAAAACTCAATAATAGTAATTGTTTCACTCATTTAACCTTTAATAAACGCATTCTAATAGACATTATGACATTTAGAAGGCTATATATAACACAATAAAAACATATATAAAAAAAAAAAAAAAAAAAAACAGTCGTACTGAATAATCTTAAAATAATAAGATGAGATCATGCACACAACATTTAATTATATATATAATTATAAATAGTTATACACACACACATATGTATAATTATATATATATATATACCAAAATTTAAATTTTTTAAAATTTACAAATTTAAAGAAGAATTTGCAATTTATATTAAAATTAGAATTAAACCTAATTAACCCTAATTACAAACCCACCCCCTCCCTTTAATTTTCCAAACCCAAATCAGATAGATAGATAGACTGATAGAGAGATAGAGAGAGAGCAATTGTGATGGAGATGGTGACTACAACGGCCGACGAGAAGGTACGAGTGATTGCGATGGCAACTGCGACAGCGAGAGCTGTGTTCGGCGATGGCGACAACAACGAGTTGTTAGAGTTCGGATTTCGACAACGAATTTCTCAAGTTCGGTAGTAAATATGTCCAGCGAAAAGCTGCGATTGATTTTTTATTTCAAGATTCTGCGAAGTTAAGTTTGTTTTTTGTTTATCTTCTCAATTATATAGATGATTCCATTTATTTTTTAGTGTTTTCATCTTTCAAACAAACTGCCAAAGTAGCTCATGGCATTACAGGTCCCCTCTGTAAAGCTGACAGCTGTAACGGTCGTTATGCCTCTCTGTAACACCCGTTACAAGCCTGTAGCGGCCCATATCGGCTCATTACGATGCGAATCGGCACAAACTCAAAATATCGGCCTGTAACCGTATCGGAGGCTTGATTTTCAGTTACATATCGGCCGTTACAGTACGTAACGGCCGATATTTGATACTATGCTCAAACCACAAAACAGAGGCCGAAAACAGAATCAGAACGTCGAAAAACCCCAAATGTCGGTCCAAGTTTTAAGAAAACTGGTCATAAAATGCCTGAATCGGCCCCAAGAATATTATTCAGTGAACCGATGGCATGGCGAGGACAAAGACGCTGACGTGGAAGTCAACGATGATGTGACAGGCAGTCAACGCTAATGTGGCACAGGTCAACACTGACGTGGACTTGACTACGCGCTGAGGTGGCGACGACGTGGCGCTGAGGTGGCACAGGCCAACGCTGATGTGGCACGTGTTAACGTTGATGTGGTGCTAAGGTGGTGCTGACTAGATGTTGAGGTGGCACTGATGTGGATTGGTGACTGGGCTTTTAGAGTTGACGAGGCAGATGGCTGCGAGTATATCTGACGCGCAACAGAAAGGCGGCGCGTAAGCCGTTTTCTGGAGATGAGCTTTACGTTTTTGGAATCGTCTCGGCGAGACGGTTCCGATGGTATATTGTGGAGTGAATTTGAATCCCTAATTGAGGCGGTAGAGCCCAAAATCCGAGACGGCGCAGTTAGAGGGTACTGCCGGTTGTTGGTGGCGCGTGTGAGCGCGTCGATACTCCGATGGCGGTGATTTTGGTGACGTTATTTTCATCTCTGCAAGACGAAGACAGTGGTGTGGTGATTGTTTATACCGAAGCAGTGATGAAGCCTATAGCGGTGATGAAAACCGCGGGAGAAAATAGACGGCAGCGGCAGAAGTTTTAGGGTTTTGGAAAAAAAAAAATATTTAGATAAAACAGGTTCAGGAAAGACTTGCTCTTAATATCATGTTAGAATGATTGAAACGTGAGAAAATAAATCATATATTGATATTATGAGAAAGAGATACAGATTTACAGACACCATATGCACAAATATATACAGGGGAAGAGGGGGTTATGGTTTGCCTTAATGGACCTAAGTGGGCTTAAACCTATTATTACATTAATATATATCTAGAGAAGTTTTAATATTTGTATTCATGATTTTAATTAATATTTGGATCCCACACCATAATTATAAGACAAATTAGACCGTTTCAGGTAATTTAAAACTATAATTTCTAAATTATATAAAATTATTTTTTTATTAAATAATATTAAACCGTACTTGAGTCACCGGTAATTCCTAGTCAAATAAGATTCATAGGGTTACAAAATATTGTATAAACTTTTAAGAGCTTTTTTCACGTTGCACCCTTGAAGTTTCAAAGAAGTCCACTCATAACTCAAGGAAGAGCGCTTTAGCTGTCGACTAGTTTAGGGAGCTAGCTCCTATCCTTTCAATTTGAACACAGTAAACCTCAAAATATTCAAATTGTGTCAAGTCGGTCCTTCCGTCATTTTTTATGACAGAATTCACCCACGTGGGTGATTCCATATTTGATACGTAGCTGATTTCTATCATAAAATTGACAGAATTATTGATTTGGACTTACTTAACACAGTTTGAATACTTCAAGATTTAAGGTGTTTAAATTGAAAGTATAGAGGCTAAAGTGAGATTTCTCCGAAACTTTAGGGGCACAAAGTGCAAAAACCTTAATTTTTAAATCTAGTTCCCCTACAAGACTTTCCCTCCTTCATCTACCTCTCTATATTTATTTATTTTTTCTCTCTTAAAAGTTTTTATTTTGACTGAAAATATACCAAATAAGGCCGATCAAACTCCGTTCAGGTTATCTTCATCAATCAATCCAGAATTCTAAAGCTGTAGTCTCTTGCCGATTGATTTCAGCACCTTTTATGGCTCACATTACCAATGTGATTTTTATTTTTTTGACTTTCTTTTAATAAGATTGTTTTGATATCTGTTGATTCTTGTTCTTGACTCATCATCCAGAGTTTTTTAAGATATTTTCCCTGTTGAAAAAATTGCAGAGTGAAACTACTGACAAGTTGATCAGTACCGGCGGCCATCCCTATACCAACAACGGTGAACTCGACCCGGCAACCGTTTCTCCCCTTGCCGAGCCTGAACAGTTGGCTCTCACTCTCTCTCCTCTCTCTTATGTTCTAAATTGTAAATTGCCATTTTGTTTAGAGTCCAAATCTGCTCATTCTGATTGATTTTATTAACTATTTCAATCCTTCTTTAAAATCTTGATCATTACAGCAATGCACAAGAGGAACTTAAGCTAGCCAAGCGGTTAAAATATCTAAGAAGGGAATTAATTTTTTTGTCCTTTTTCTTTTTGTAGGATCGACGGTGGTTGTGTGGCTGAGAGGGTGAAGCCCACAATAATAGACCGCCCGGATCTGCCAAAAGAGCACAAGATTGCCCTTCCACCTCTTGAATATGACAAAGCACCCGACCCTTTAAGCTACTATCTCAAGGTACTAAAAAAAATAATGATAAATAAATAAAAGAATAACTTTTTTAGAAGTGTCCATCATGTATAAATTATGAATTAAATTATCTACTTGGAACTGTTCACCAATTATCCCAAAATTTTAGGAACAACTAGTGAGAAGTCATAATAATGACATCAAATTAATAAAAAATCCCAAAACAAATAACTATTTTAGTTTTAATCATATCTATTAGAATTTATAGAAACACTAATGTTCCAATTAGCGTTGCGTCACTAATGGTGGCCCCACTACTGCTGGCCGCCAGATTCCAACTACCGTTGATCGCCGAAACTTCGATGAAAACACAAGTCAAAACATAATTAAGGGATTTATACTCAAGTTAAAATAAAAATAGGATAAATTATGGATTAAACCCTCTACTTGGGACTGTTGACCAATAATCCCAAAATTTTAAGCATTTCAATTGATTTTTTTCTTGAAATATAGGGGTAAAAGTGACTTTTCAATTTATTCATTTTTTTGGCGGGGTAAGGCAGAGGGAGGGGGAGACTTGTCCCCCTGGTCACCAATTACATCTGCCACTGTTTTTAGTTGAATTTAGCTAAAATACTATTCACGTGATCCGAAAAGACCAAGTGGAGGAGATTGTCCAAAAAGAGGGAGAGAAGAACAGATGGAGTTTTCGAAAGTGGTGAAATGGAGTCATTTCAACATGGAAGAGCAACTCTTCACGGGCTACTATGTATAAACAATGCTGATGAACAAGAACACCAAGGTTGAGTAATGTTTCATTTCATCTTTTTATGATGATAAAAAGTGATTTCTGAATTCATAGACTTAAGACACTATTTGATGCATTGATTTTTCCAGGAACACGGAGAAACAACGGGCAAGTACAAGTAAAGGAGACGGGTTTGACTCCAATTGAAGAGGTTGACCTATCGAAATGCAAAAGATACAATCAAAGTTATCGGCTTCTGCCAGAAGTAGGGCAATTCACATTGTTAAAAATACTAGGATTATTTTATATTTTTTTATTTTTTATTTTAATGTAGTTCTGTTTTTCATGATGGTTTGGTGTTTGTTTTGGCTGCAGAAAGCAGTTCGTTTAGCGAGTGGAAGAACAAAGGAAGATGCTGAAGTGCTGAATGACCGGTTGGTGTTGTTTAGTACTTCAGGAAGTACGGGATGTTGTTTGAAACGCTACCCTAAAACCCCTCACGAAGAAGCCTTACTTCACTGTGAAGACGACAGGTTTGACTATAATTTCGTACTCTTCCAATGAAGCCAGTTTTCTCACACTTCTATTTCTGTTCCCAGCCAACTTGGAACAGAAAATAAGAAACTTAAAATCATTCTCTTACGTTCCCAAAAACTTGTTCTAAAATTCCAGGAGTAGAACAGAAACAGATTTCTTCTGTTCCTGTATTTCTGTTCCCAATTTTCTCCCAACTTCATCTTAGCTTTACCTAGTATAAACTATTATACTTTGTTAGAATATTTAATATTTCCATTAATGCATTATGCATTATTCATTATTTAATATTTCTTATTTAGGTCATGTTGACCAATTTGATACCTTCCTTTATTTTATTAATTAACTCATTTATTAGAGCGATATTCTTTCTAATTTAGCCCACTAACATGGCTATATAATCGGGAGTGTAGAGTTTTATTGTAGAGAATATATTACATATTAACTGTTAAAGAGGTAATTATGTCTTTCCAATATTACTTAGGATTTTCTTGTATTGTTCCCTTATTACTACTATAAATTGAGGGAAAGGCTAACACAATTGTTAAGTCTTCTCATTCTTTTTGTATTATTTTTCTTTTTAAAATGGTATCAAGAGCAAGTTATGGGATCCTACTCCAGTAGTTCTATTCAACTATATTTTTTTTTTCCCTTCCCTCCGTTAAGAGAAAAAATAAATAAATAAAAATTGAGAAACACCCAAAACAAACCCTAGACCCACGTTTCCAACCTACACATCCCTACGGCCGCCGAAACCCGAGCTCGTCATCTACCTACCACTCAGATCCGGCGCTATCCAGGCCAAATCTCAATTTGACATTACAGCTTCGACCTTCGCCATCGCCAATCGAACCTCCGCCGCAACTACTGTCCAATCTCACCGACCGTCGCTAGAGCTTCGCCTACCTTCGCCGATCACATATCACCACGCCGAACAGCTCTTTCGGCCAAGATCTATTCACCGCTACATTTCTTCGTCTAGATCCAGAACTTCGCGACCTCGTTTGAAGTGTCATCGAACTCTTGCGACAAAGTAGTTGCAGTCGTAGTCGCCGTCGTCCAGATAAGACGTCGCCACTGCCATCGTCAACTGTGAATTGCCTCCATGAGTTGCCTTAAGCTAAGTTAGCTAAGTTCTAATTCTTCAATAATATATATATATATAATAATTTAAGTTCTCATTCTTAAATTATTTGTGGGATTGTTTCCCTTAATCGTTATTGTTAGTTATTGTATTAGGGTGTACAGTTCTATTCGTTTAACAAGTTATTAATGTCGATTGTGACGCCCCAATTGTTACCCACTCGTAAGTTGAATGGGTCCAAAGTTGTACAAGTTGCCTTACCGATCAAGGGAAATGAGGTGGTCAAAGTAGTCATAGTACTGGCATTCAGGGTGGCCAAGGTGGCCATTGTCGTGGTCAACATCGTCAGTGCTTACTTTGTGGCAAGAAAAGTCATACCCAAGATACTAGTTAGTATAGAGTTGGTCGTTCTCTTAAGTATGCTAATGCGGAAACAACTAATCAAGTTGCTCCCGTCGATCCAACTCTTCAACTCCCGAGGCAATTTCTGATGACGAGTATGCTTAGTTCCTTCAGTTTAAAGCGTCCAATCAGACGTCTACCTCCATTACTTCGCTAGTTCAATGAGGTAACCCTACTGCATGTCGTTCTTTTTATCCTTCCTGTTTTACACCTTGGATCATAGACTCCGCCACCACTGATTTAATGTTAGGTACCTCTACTTTATTTACGCATAGTCAGTCATCTCTCTCATTATCCCCTGTTACTGTTATTGATGGTTCCATCGTCCCTATTCATGGTATTGACACTGTAGAACTTTCATCCTCTTTATCTTTATCATCTGTCTTATATATTTCCTCTTTTGCTTTTAATATGATATCAGTTAGTAAACTTACTCAACAACTTAATTGTTATGTCTGTTTCTTTCCTGATTCTGTCATTATCCAGGATTTGAAAACACAGAAGAAGATTGGCGTAGGGCGTGAGAAAAATGAGCTTTATTACTTCGACGATCATGACGAGACACCTGTTATCCTACCCACTGCATGTCCTGTTGTTGCGTTTGCCTGCCAAATTCATTGTCGCCTAGGTCATCCATGTCTTGTTAATCTAAATGTACTTGTTCCTAGTTTACGTCATTCGTCCTCCTTAATTTGTGAGTCTTGTCAGTTGAGAAAACATCATTGTACTTTATTGACTTCCCTGATTCAGTTTCGAGCATCGAGTCCTTTTAGTTTAGTTTATTCAGACGTTTGGAGTCCTCGTATTGCCTCTACATTAGGCTTTCGTTATTTTGTCACATTTGTCGATGATTTCTCCAGTGTTACATGGCTCTAATTAATTTCGTTATTTTGTCACATTTGTCGATGATTTCTCCAGTGTTACATGGCTCTAATTAATGAAACATCGTTCTGAATTGTTCTCCATTTTCTCTGCCTTCTATTCTGAAATTAAAACTCAATTTAATGTGTCCGTACGTATACTTCGTAGTGATAATGCTCGAGAACATTTTTCTCAACCCTTTACTTTCTTCATGTCACAATCTGGTATACCGCATCAGTTTTCTTGACCTCACACACCGTAGCAAAATGGAGTCGTTGAGCGTAAGAATCGACATATCCTAGAAGTGGCTCGAACTCTGATGTTTGAGATGAATGTTCCCAAACACTTTTGGGCAGATGCAATTCTTAAAGCTTGCTTCTTGATCTCTACCTTGAATGGCAAAGTTCTTCATTCTATTCTTTTTCCCCGATCACACTGGTTTCCTTTACTTCCCCGTTTATTTGGATGAGTCTGTTTTGTCCACCAGTTGACTCCAGGTAAGAATAAGTTAGATCCTCGTGCCATAAAATGTGTCTTCCTTAGTTATTCTGGCATACAAAAAGGTTATCGGTGTTATAATCCTTCGTTACGTCGCTCTTTCATCTGTGCAGATGTCACTTTCTTTGAGTCCACCCCTGACTTTTCTGCCACATCCTCCCGGGATGATTTGGATATCACATTTCCTTTACCAAGCCTCCCAGACCCGACACCATCTCCTTTCGCTCTAGAACCTGTCCCGCCTAGTCGTCTTTCACCACCTTTACAGGTATCTCTCGTCACCAAGAGGTAGCTTCCGCCATTGAGCCCATCATCTTTGTGTCTTCAAATTCTTCTTCAGTTCATCCATCTGCATCTGACTTGGACATACCCATTGTTGTCCGAAAGGGTAAGTGCACATCATGCACAGCACATCTATATCCTTCATATTACTCTTTTGTTGTTTCTTCATCCTCTGTTTCTATTCCTAAGTCTATCACAGAGACTCTCACTCACCCTGGTTGGACGATCGCAATGGAAAATGAAATGTTAGTTTTACATCAAAATGGTACTTGGGATCTTGTTTCGCTTCCGCCTGACAAAACAATAATTGGATGTAAATGAGTGTACACAGTCAAAGGTAATCCAAATGGCACCATTAATCGACTCAAGGCTTGTTTAGTTGCTAAAGGTTACACTTAGGTATATGGTCTTGATTATTCTGAGACGTTTTCTGTTTGCTTGTTAGTCTCTTTGGCTGCCACCTTCCATTGGCCGTTGCATCAACTTGATATTAAGAATGTGTTTTTAAATGAAAATTTAACTGAGGAAGTATATATGGAGCAACCTCCTGGGTTTGTTGCTCAGGGGGAGTCTAGTTCGATCTGTCGATTGAAGAAATCTATTTATGGCCTCAAGCAGTCTTTTCAAGCATGATTTGGGAGATTCAGTGAAATGATCACTGAATTTGGTCTTTGTCATTGTGGAGTCGATCATTGTGTATTCTACAAGTGCAATAAAATCGGGAGAATATTGTTGATTGTATATGTGGATGATATCGTGATTACTAGACACGACTACCAGGGTATTCAGGAACTCAAAAAAAATTTGCTTAGCAAGTTTCAAACCAAATATTTGAGTCAATTGAAGTATTTCTTGGGGATTGAAATTGTCCGATCAAGTCAAGGTATTCATCTGTGTCAGAGGAAATATGTTTTTGAACTGTTGAGTGAAACAAGAATGTTAGGAGCTAAATCGATTGATTCACCTATGGATCCAAACAGCAAACTATTGGCAGATCAAGGTGTACCACTGACAGATTCAGCACAATACAAAAGGTTAGTTGGGAACTTGAACTACTTGACTGTTACTATACCAGATATTTCATTTGCTGTGAGTGTTATTAGTCAGTTCTTGGATCGTCCCACGACTTGTCATTAAGATGCAGTGATTCGTATTCTTCGATATCTGAAAGGTTCTCCAGGTTGTGGTTTGTTGTATCAGAACTTCGGTCACACTCAAATTAAGGGATATACAGATGCATATTAGGTAGGATCTCCCTCAGATAGGAAGTCTACTATAGAGTATTGTGTATTTGTTGGAAGTAATCTCGTTTCTTAAAAAAGTAAAAAGTAGACAATTGTGTCGTGGTCAAGTGCCGAATCGGAACACAGGGTGATGGCCCATACCACTTGTAAGTTAACTTGGTTGAAGGAAGAACTTGGATTCGAACACTCTTCACTGATGGATATGATATGTGATAATCAAGCAACACTTTACATTGCATCCAACTCAGTCTTCCATGAGAGGACAAAACACATTGAAATTGATAGTCATTTCATTCGAAAAAAAGTATTGCAAAAACAGATTGAGACTAAACATGTAAAGTCAATTGATCAATTACTTGATTTATTTACTAAACCGTAGGGGACTCAAAGATAAAGTATATTTGTAACAAACTACAAGCATACAATACATATACTCTAACTTGAGGGAGAATGTTAAAGGGATAATTATGTCTTTCCAGTATTGTTTAGGATTTTTTGTATTATTCCCTAATTACTATTATAAATAGAGAGAGAGACTAACACAATTGTTAAGCCTTCTCATTATTTTCGCATTCATTTCTCTCTTTCACAAAAATATTCTTTTACTCTCCAAAATCCTTTTTGGTATCAGAGGTTAAAAATTGTTAAACCTTCTCATTATTTTCGCATTCATTTCTCTCTTTAACAAAAATATTCTTTTACTCTCCAAAATCCTTTTTGGTATCAGAGGTTAAAAACATAAATATATTGGGAGGTGCAGGAGAGGAGAAAAACCCTAGCCCTTAGCGCCTCATCACCTTCCGGGTGCTGAATCGCCTTACTGCAGCGCCGAACCACCTTCTGGCCACAGTCTTACCACGGCATCAAACTACCTTCTAGCCACAGCCTTTCTGCGGCGCCAAACCACCTTTCAGCCATTGTCGTTGTTGTACCCTTTGTCCCGCGGCAGCAATGCCTTTTGTTTCATCGCATGTTGGCCCCTCTCTTTGGCCATCTCTAATTGTTGGTCGCCTGGCATTCACGTTGTCGTTGTTGATCGCATGATGTTCCATTTGTTGCGTGGTGTTCCAATTATCATCGTAGTTATCCGGCATTCTAGTTGTTATCGTTGGTCGTCCGGCGTTCTAGTTGTTGTCGTTGGTCGCCCGTCGTTTACCTTCATCCTGTCTTTGCCATTGTTTCTCGCAACAACTATTCTTTCATTTTTACGCTTGTCAAGCTGGGACTCCAAAACATTTCCCTCTCCCCCCCCCCCTCCCCCCCCCCCCAAAACCGCTGGGGGAAGTGTTGGAATATTTAATATTCCCATTAATGCATTTTTACTATTTAGTATTTCCTATTTAGGTCAGGTTAACCAATTTGGTAGGTTCCTTTATTCCATTAATTAACTCATTTATTAGGGCAATATTTCTTTCTAGTTAATCCCACCGTTATGGTTATATAATAGGAAGTATAAAGCCTTACTGTATAGAATTATTGCATCATAATAAAATTATTCTGGTTTCTTCAAAATTCTTTTGCTTTAAATATTTGAAATTTGGATTTGACAAACCGAACGTTAAGGATATGTTTGATGTCAGATTTGAATTGGATATGTTGTTCGAGCTTTTAAAAAGAACTGAAGAAAAGGCAAAACTATTTGGCAAAACCTATACTCACGAAATTAAGGAGGACAAACCAATCAATCTCAAGAACTATTTTACAGGTAATCAAATGATGAGTGCATAACCATTCAACTTTTCTTTTTGTCAAATTGATTTTTTTATTCACTAGTTTATTGTGTTAAATTTAGTTCAAAATTTGAGATGCATTGAACAAATGTATGGCGAGCACGGACATGTAGTGATGGATGCACTGAGGAATAATGCACCTAAGGCGATACGGATAATAGTTCCCCGCTTGGAGCAGAAACTAGAGAAGTTGGAAGAGACTCGTTCTGATTTGAACAAAATATGGGCTGAAGTTTATGGTAAGAGCCGTCATTAATCGCTTGACCACAAAAGTAACAACAAAAGGTAATGAAAAGCAATAGAAATACTTAAATATGCATATGCATAATTCGTGTGTTTGGCTGTGTTGGTGTACATTCATACATAACGCATGTATATTTCTGGAAGAACGTTTGTACAAAGGAGCAGTTGGCTATGGAAAGCAGTTGGTTATGGAAGGGTCAATGGTCAATTGCGGAGCCATGAATTCACCTTTGCAGGCGCACAAAAAAACTAAAGACGTGTTTCGTAAATAAATCAAGTGTTGAAAACTTACAAGTGTTAACTTTGTCATTTACTTTATAAAATAGGTGGAAAATTCTTTAGCATTTTATAATTTTTATCGTATTGATTTGTGTTTTTTTTTTTTTTTTTTTAACATTTTTAAAAGGTCTTAAATAATAGAAGGGAAAACTAGTCTGTAAAATCAAAAATTATTAACTTGTCATAACTCCGATATACTTTTGGAGTGCCATTGAATTTTCAATTTGTCAAGAGGTACGAATGATATTTCTAAAATGATAGAGGATTTTTCGGTAAATTTTCTAAATAACAGAGGGTATCACTAAAATTTATCATACTAAAAATCAATTAAAAAAATACATTGTATGCAAACGAGTCCATTCTTAGAGAAAGATACGTTTACTGTCTATTTAGTTATAATATATACAATTAAAGGCCAACAAAGTAAATATTTAAGATAACAAGGCTATTTTAATTGATTTTGATCAAATAAATTAGGTTTCAAAGTATAAGTACATGAGAATTTACAAAACAAAAAAATGGTATAGTTTGGGATCAGAATATAGATTAACAAAGGCACTAAAGTCTAAAGGAATAATTTTAAACTACAGGGTACTAGGTAAAATTTTATGAAGCCCCTTTTTTTTTTTTTTTTTTTTGGGGGGGGGGGGGGGGGGGCAGGTGCCCACCCTGGCCTTCAAGTGGCTCCACCCCTGTCAATGGTAGAAATGCATCAATGGATCAGGTTCAGGTGTTCTTCCATGTCTTGTCTCTTCTAAGTTTTAACCATTTATTCATTCAGCTACTATTTTTCTACCTTTCTCTAGTGTTTGAAATTATGGTAGATTTTTAGCTCATGGTATCTTATCTACATGTCCTTGGCTGTTCGGTTCATTAATAAAACTATAGCTCTTTCAAGAATAATAACAATATTAGTGTAATTTTGTGATGTTCATTGAATTTTGGCAGTAAGAGATTCAGAAAGAAATTTACAATCTACTAGATGGTACCTCCGTTAATGCAAAGTTTGAGGATGATATCCGAGCAATTTTTGGAGACCGGTCATATTTCTCTTCACAATAGACTTAGTTGTTTTATAAACTTGTCAAATTGGTAAAGACAATGGCTCCATTTCCTGTCTTCACATTCTTGTTTCTTCCACTTCTGACATAATGCAATGCCTCTTCTATAGCTACAAACAATTGCAACCGGTAAGGCGAAAGACAAAGTTATTCAGCTTTTTGGATGTGGAAAATAGAGAAAACCTAAGGCACCGTTTGAAGCTTTTTTAAGTACTCTTTAAAATTGAAAAAAAAAAAAAACATTAGACAATATTTTACTTAAAAGCAAAAGTTTAAATGTTTATCAATTTATTTGATAATGTAGAAAGTATATCTTAGTACCGTTACTGGCAAAATTCTCCTCGCACAGAAAGAAAATAAAAAAAAAAAAGGGATATCTTGGGCACCGTTTGGTCAATGCTTTTTTAAGATTTTTAAAATATCAAAAAAGTTAATTTAACAAAAAAGTAATTTTACTTAAAAGCAAAAAAATCAAAAATGTATTTGAAAGTGTAGGGATTATATCTTAGTATTATCTCTATAAGTGCTCTTAATCCCAAAAAAAGCAAATCATAGATGTTTGAAAAAATGTCGGTGGAGACATCCTAGTCTACAATCTCCATCGATCTCTTATAATATAAAAATTAAGAAGACACAAAGTAACTACTTTTTACTTTCTAAAAAAATATTTAAAATCATATTTTTTACTTTTTTTATTTTTATAAAGTGCAAAATAAACGGTTGTTACAGTATAATTGGGTGGATAGATCCTACCTGATACTAAATATTTCATACCACAGCAGTTCTGCACCAACCCATTTGTTCATACTGCTTCTGGACTATGGGACCCATAAACCTGATGTAACTGCTGCTTCTGTGAGCTTGGCTTTCACCTATTATCCTCACTGGCTGTTCCTGCAAAGGAAATAGTAGGGATTTTCTTGAGAAGATATAATTATTGGCTCATCAATTGCCCGTTCTTATTTGCAAAAAATGCAAATATCCATGCGAATAGAAAAGCTTCAGACTTCATTCTTTAGAAGTATGGAGAGCTCCATATTTCAGTCTCTAAATTTATTGAATTTTCATTTTCTTGCATGACAATGAAGGCAATGCCATCAATAAAGACTGAAGGGAAGGGATAAGGCTCCCTAAATTGAAATACAGTTATTACTCTGGCAATAAGAGTGTAATTTATATACATGTAATATTGTTTTTTTTCTATTCTTAATTGACAATATGAAGGTTTTTTTAATGTCAGCCCTGCTTATGGCAGCTGTAAGAAATGTACAAATCTGCTTATTACTTGTTATTTTGCAGCTGTAATTAATTCCTTTTTCTTTTCCCCTGCTTTGTTCTGTTTTGGCTTTGCCCTAATTGGAGTCTTTTTGTTATGTTGTCCTGTCTTTCTTTCCCTATACCAAAATTGTGTTCTTTTATCTTTGAAAACAATATACTTGCATTAGATATGTTTTCAGCTATTTCATACTCAAGCAGTTTTAGATGTACCAGCATAATTCAGTTTTCAAAAGTTTAAGCATAATAAGACCGAAAAGATTTCATGAACACGTGTTACTTCAATAATCAATTAACTTACTGCCCTTTTACCAATATAAGCGTCTCTTCCCAATATTTTAAATGTTCAGTTACTTATATTTGAAAAATCCTTTTTCTTTTGTTATGTACTCTTAGTTTCAGTTTGAGTAGGGTATTCCTCGAGATGGTGAGTCAATTAATGTTGAATCCCACATCACTTGTGTTATCTGATCTTGAGCTATATATAAGTTTAGGGGTAATCCTCCTCTTTTAAGGTGTCTTTTGAGAGTGAGTTTGCCCCATTAGCTTTCTACATGGTATCAAAGGCATGTTGAATCCCACGTTGGACCCCCTGATATATGTTTGCACTGGCTCGTCAAAATCAACCTTGCGGGGGCGTGTTGAATCCCACATTGATGTTGGCCCCCCGATATCCGTTTGCAGTGGTTTGTCAAAGTCTACCATACGCGTGAGGGGGCATGTTGAATCCCACATCACTTGTGTTACCTGATACTGAGCTATATATAATAAGTCTAGGAGTAATCCTCCTCTTTCAAGGAGTCTTTTGAGAGTGAGTTAGGCCCATTGAGTTTCTACAATAGAGTCAATTATCTAGGTTATGCGTCTTTGCTTTTGTGTTTTTTGCTCTAGTTTCAATACCAAAACTTTCAAATTCTGAACATATATATTCGAAAAACTAGTATTTCGAAAAACTAGTACTATTGTATACTAAATAACATAGCGCATATCAATTTAGATTTACTTGCCTCATTCCATAAAGCTTACCGATTTTCTTCGAAGTTTTGGATGAGGAAGTGTAAATTATAAGCATTTGAGGCAGCACCATATAATTGATATTCAAAAAAAAAGCACTAATAACCCAGCCTTAACAATGTGCTTAACAGATTTAACAACTCAAAATTCACAAATACCTCTGACGGCGCACAATAATTTTCATCCTGCCAGTTCACTTATTGGCGGGCGGTCCATGACACTGTAAGCAGTCATAGCATTGGTTTTCAGCAGTGGGTCAATATCAGGCAATTTAGGAACCTGCAATCAGGAGCAAGAAGAAAAAATAAGGTAAGAGAGGTAAAACAAAAGCCATAACATTTGGAAATGATGATAAGGAACCCAAAAAGGGAGATACACAATTTCAGAGTATACACGTACCTGAGCTAACAGATCAATAGTTCGTCGCAAGAGGCGAGCAAGATCTCCTTCATCCATGGCACAATCCATCATAATTTCCCTCCACGTTAGACCAGAAGCCCATGCTTCAACCATGCCAGAAAACTGAGTATCCAAGCAACACGATATCTGTATGCAATGAATATTGTTAAATAAACACACTGAATGTAACACAAAGCCAAATGCTATCAAAGGAGGAAAAAGAATTATTCAAGCAATCGAAGAGACTCACCGTGACATAGTGCTTCTCTTGAATTTGTAAAAGGGACATTCTTTGTTCATCCAAAAAATTGATGACATTTGCAACAGCGGTGGAAGGTTCATATATATAGCTGCAGAGAGCAGTTACAACTAGAATTAAAATCACGAGGCTATAAGTAGTCTTGAATTTGGATGAAAGATTTGGAACTCTTAAAATCATGAAGCATAGATGAATTCCTTGAATTTCAAGAGGTTCAAAAGTTTGGATCATATAATCAGTGGTTGACAGATCAATAATTCATAAAAACCCTTATTCCAGCAGACCAAATTTATGAGATGCAAGTCCACTGTTCACTCTTGAGATAGAAGTGACCAAAAAAAGCAACCTCCAAAAACAATAAGAGAGATGATAATACTTGTTATTTTTTGAAGGTCGAACTTTGATCCCTTCAGAAACTAGACTTCCGCACACAGCAGCAAGCTGTGCTGGTTTAAGATCCAGCAAAACTTTATTTCGAAGAACCATTGCGAGCCAAAGTTCATTTTCTCCTCGAATTGCAGCTGCAGTCTCACCAAGAGGAAATATAACATGTGTATTGATATCCAGTGCCCTAGTTTCATGTATGACACTGCTGACCTGCCGGGCATTTTAAATCCACATAAATCAATAATTAGCCTGAAAGGAGGAATTAGGAAAACAAGGAAACAAAGAAAGAAAGGAAGATGCACAAGTTATTAAAGCAGCTTTCTTTTTTATAGAAATAAGAAAAAAGAAAAGAAAAAGAAGTCGATATGGTATGATATTCAGTGAGAACTGATATCATTAGCAGCATGGCACTATCCTGTTACAGTTGTTGATGGTTCCACTGCCCCTATCCATGGCACTGGTACAGTCGAACCCTCACCCTCCTTATCTCTTGCCTCTGTCTTGTATATTCCTTCATTTTCTTTTAATTTGATGTCAATCAGTAAGCTTAACATCTTAATTGTTTTGTCTCATTTTTCCCTGATTCTGTCATTCTCCAGGATTTGAGGAGCGGAAGACGATTGGCACCGGGCGTGAGGAAAATGGCCTTTATTACCTTGATGGTTATGACGAGAGTCCTGCTAACCCACCTACTGCTTGCCCTGTTGTTGCATCCGCTCACCATATCCATTGTTGCCTTGGTCATCCCTGTCTTGGCAATCTTAAGTTACTTGTTCCTCATTTACGTCATTTGTCTTCATTAGAGTGTGAGTCTTGTCAATTGGGTAAACATCATCGTATTTCATTTGCTTTCCCAGCTCATATTCGAGCATCAAGTCCTTTTAGTTAAGTTCATTTAGATGTTTTGGGTCCTTCTCGTGTTACTTCTACATTAGGTTTTCATTATTTTGTCACATTTGTGGATGATTTTTCCAGAGTTACCTGGCTTTATTTAATGAAAGATCGTTCAAAATTATTCTCTATTTTTCATGCATTTTGTGCTGAAATTAAAACTCAATTTAATGTACCAGTGCGTATTCTTTGTAGTGATAATACTCGAGAATACTTTTCTCAGCCATTTACTTCTTTTATGTCGCACTCTGGTATCTTGCATCAGTTTTCTTGTCCTCACACACCACAGCAAAATGGAGTTGTTAAGCGTAAGAATCGACATCTCCTAAAAGTGGCCCGTACTCTTCTTTTTGAGATGAACGTTCCCAAACACTTCTGGAGCGATACGGTTCTTACAGCTTGCTTCCTAATCAATCGGATGCCGTCTTCTACCCTAAATGGCAAGGTTCCTCATTCCATTCTTTTTCCTCGTTCACCCTTGTTTAGTTTACCTCCTCGAATATTTGGGTATGTTTGTTTTGTTCATCAGTTGACTCCCGGCAGGGACAAGTTAGATCCCCCGTTCTTTAAAATGTGTCTTTTTCGGCTATTCTCGCACACAAAAGGGTTATCAATGCTATGGTCCATCAGTATGTCGCTTATTTGTGTGTGCAGATGTTATATTCTTTGAGTCTACCCCTTACTTTTCTGCCCCATCCTCTTGCGATAATCTGGATGTTACACTTCCTTTACCCAGTGTCCCAAACTCTACACTATCTTCCTCTACTCCAGATCCTATCCCACCTCGTCGCTCTTCAGCCCCTTTACAGGTATACTCTCGTCACCAGAAGGTAGCCTTCGCTGTTGTGCCCATCGATTCTGTGCCCTCAGATTCTTCTCCTGTAGATCTACCCATGTCTGACCTGGACATGCCCATTGCCATCCGGAAGGGTAAGCGCACATGTACTAACCATCCTCTTTCTAACTTTGTCTCATATGCACACCTATCTCCTTCATATTCCTCTTTTGTTGCTTCTTTATCCTCTATTTCTATTCCTAAGTCTGTTTCAGAGGCCCTCACTCACCCTGATTGGGCAAAAGCAATGGAAGAAGAAATGTTTGCCTTACATGAGAATGGCACTTGGGATCTCGTCTCACTTGCACCTGACAAAACTATAGTTGGATGTAAATGGATGTACACTGTCAAAGTTCATCCGGATGGCACCATTGATCGACTCAAGGCTCGCTTAGTTGCTAAAGGCTATACTCAGGTCTACGGTCTTGATTACTATAATACTTTTTCTCCCGTTGCCAAACTCGCTTCTGTTCGTTTGTTCATCTCTCAGGCTGCCACTTTTCGCTGGCTATTACATCAGCTCGATTTCAAGAATGCTTTCTTAAATGGCGATTTAACTGAGGAAGTATATATGGAGCAACCTCCTGGGTTTGTTGCTCAGGGGGAGTCTGACTTAGTATATCGTTTGAAGAAATCTATTTATGGCCTCAAGCAGTTTCCTAAAGCATGGTTTGGAAGATTTAGTGAAGTGGTCACTGAATTTGGTCTTCAGCGTTGCGGAGTCGATCATTCGATCTTCTACAAGTATAGTAAAGTCGGGGGAATATTATTGATCGTATATGTTGATGACATTGTGATTACCGGGGATGACCACGGTGGTATTCAAGAACTCAAAAAGTGTTTGCACAGTAAGTTCCAAACCAAAAAGTATTTCTTGAGTATTGAAGTTGCTCGATCAAGTCAAGGCATTTACCTGTCTCAGAGAAAATATGAACTTGACCTATTGAGCGAAACAGGAATGCTAGGAGCAAAACCGATTGACTCGCCTATGGATCCAAACACCAAATTGTTGCCAGATCAGGGTGTACCACTGACAGATTCAGCTCAATATAGACGGTTAGTTGGGAAGTTGAACTACCTGACAGTTACCAAGCCATATATCTCATTTACTGTTAGTGTTATCAGTCAGTTCTTGGATCGTCCAATGACTTGTCACTGGGATGCAGTGATCCGTATCCTCCGATATCTGAAAGGTGCTCCTGGTTGCGGTTTGCTATATCAAAATTTCGGTTATACTCAAATAAAGGGCTACACAGATGCAGACTGGGCCAGATCACCCTTAGATAGGAAATCTACTACGGGGTATTGTGTGTTTGTTGGTGGTAACCTTGTCTCTTGGAAGAGTAAAAAGTAGACAGTAGTGGCACGGTCAAGTGCAGAATCGGAATACAGGGCAATGGCCCATACCACTTGTGAGTTAACTTGGTTGAAACACTCATTGGAAGAACTTGAATTTGAACACACTTCACCGATGGATCTGGTATGTGATAATCAAGCAGCATTTCACATTATATCCAACCCAATCTTCCATGAGAGAACGAAACACATTGAAATTGATTGTCGCTTTATTCGAGAAAAATTGTTACAAAAACAGATTGAGACTAAACATGTAAATTCAGTTTATCAGTTAACTGATATATTTACTAAACCGTTGGGGAGCTTAAAGATAAAGTACATTTGTAACAAACTAGGAGCATACAATATATATGCTCCAGCTTGAGGGGGATAGTGTTAAAGGGTATTTTTGTCTTTTTTGTATTATTTAAAGTTTCCCGTATAGTTTAGAGTTTACTGTATGGTTTCCTAATTCTTATTATTAAAAGGGTATTTCTGTTTTTCCTGTATTATTTAGGGTTTCATGTACGGTTTAGAGTTTGTTGTATTATTTCTTCGTTTTCTATATAAATAGAGGAATAGGCTACTACAATGGATTAAGCCTTCTCATTTTCAACTTCATCATGGTATCCAGAGCAGGTTATGGGAGATTAATTCCATAGATCTGTTCAAACCAAATTTTTTTTTTCTTTTTCTTTCTCCTGCCTACTGTTCATCCGGGAAAAAAAAAAAAAAAACTAAACAAACTGAAACCCTAGCAGCCCTCACCCACACCACCGTCCATCCACCACTACGACTCGCCGACCGTCGTCCCAAAAAACAAAATCAAGTCGTACCTTCCTCACGACCATCATCGCGACCCAGATCTCACTCGCGGCCTACCATCGCCGCCGTCTCCTTTGCAGTCGCCGACCATCAACGGCAACTCGTCGGTCGTCATTTGCTCGCAATTGACCCTCACGGCCTTTTGTTCACCCACCGGCCTTCTGGGTCCTGTTCGCAAGTCATGGCTCAGCTTGTCCTGATTTGAGAGTATTCTAGCCAGATCTGATCACGTATTGTTCGTAAGTACTTATTGTTCGTTTTTCCAGCTTTGCAACAGTACTCTGGACCAAATCTAATGTCTTAGATGTTCGTGAGTATTGTTTTACTTCTAATGTTCTTCATTTACGCCCTACAGTTATTCGAGCTGTTGGTTTGTTTCCCTTGACAAGTTGTTTCGTATTTGTTGTTGTATTGGCGAGAACTAACGTCGATGGCTACCTTTCAATCGTTAACAACCCGCAAGTTGAATGAGACCAATCATTTACAATGGTCCAAAGTTGTACAAGTTATTCCCAATCAAGGGAAACGAGATGACCGAGGAAGTTGTAGTAATGAATTTCGGGGTGGCCAATGTGGCCATTGTCGTAGTCAACATCATCGGTACTCATTTTGTGGCAAGGAAAACCATACCCAAGATATTCATTGGTACAAAGTTGGTCGTTCTCCTAAGTATGTTCATGTGGCAACTAATAGTCAAGTTGCCCCCGTTTCCGCATCCAACTCATCAACTCCCAAGACCATTTCTGATGATGAGTATGTTCAGTTCCTCCAGTTTAAGTCGTCCAAGTAGACATCTACCCCCATTACTTCGCTAGCTCAACGAGGTAACCCTATTGCATATCTTTCTTTTTATCCTTCCACTTCTATACCTTGAATCATAGACTCTGCTGCCACCGATCACATGTTAGGTACATCTTCTCTATTTACACATATTCAGGCATCTCCCTCATTGTCCCATGTTACTGTTGTTGATGGTTCCACTGTCCCTGTTCGTGGTATTGGCACTGTGGAACTTTCATCATCTTTCTCTTTATCCTCTGTGTTGTATATTCTCTCATTTGCTTTTCATTTGATATCAGTTAGTAAGCTTACTCAGCAACTTCAGTATTCTGCTTGCTTCTTTCCTGATTCTGTCATTATCCAAGATTTGAAAACACAAAAGACGATTGGCATAGGGCATGAGAAAAATGGCATTTATTACTTCCGCAATCACGCCAAGACACATGTTATCCTGCCCACTATCTGCCCTGCCGTTGCATCTGCCCACCAAATTCACTGTCGCCTAGGTCATCCATGTCTTGTCAATCTAAAGGTACTTGTTCCTAATTTACGTCATTTGCCCTCCTTTGATTGTGAGTCTTGTCAGTTGGGAAAACATCATCGCACTTCATTTGCTTCCCCCGTTCAGTTTCGCGCATCGAGTCCTTTCAGTTTAGTTCATTCAGACGTTTGGGGTCCTTCTCGTATTACCTCTACACTTGGCTTTCGTTATTTTGTCACGTTTGTCGATGATTTCTCTCGGGTTACATGGCTCTATTTAATGAAAGATCGTTCTGAATTGTTCTCCATTTTCTCTGTCTTCTGTGCTGAAATTAAAACTCAATTTCATGTGCCCGTGCGTATACTTCGTAGTGACAATGCTCGAGAATATTTTTCTCAACCCTTTACTTCATTCATGTCACAATCTGGTATCCTGCATCAGTCTTCTTGTCCTCACACACCGTAACAAAATGGCATCGCTGAGCGTAAGAATCGACATCTCCTAGAAGTGGCTCGAACTCTGATGTTTGAGATGAATATTCCCAAACACTTCTAGGCCGATGCAGTTCTTACAGCTTGCTTCTTAATTAATAGAATGTCGTCTTTTACCCTGAATGGCAAAGTCCCCCATTCTATTCTTTTTCCCCGATCACCCTGGTTTGTTTTACCTCTCTGTATCTTTGGATGTGTCCGTTTTGTCCACTAGTTGACTCCTGGCACGGATAAGCTAGATCCCCGTGCTATAAAATATGTCTTCCTTGGTTATTCTCGCACACAAAAGGGTTATCGGTGTTACAATCCTTCTTTACGTCGCTCTTTCATCTGTGCAAATATCACCTTTTTTGAGTCCACCCCTTACCCTCTCGGGATGATCTGGATGTCACCCTTCCTCTCCCAAGTCTCCCAGATCCGACACCATCTCCTTCCGCTCCCGAACCTATCCCGCCTAGTCGTCCTCCACCACCTTTACCTTTGCAGGTATACTCTCGTCGCCAAAAGGTAGCTTCCGCCATTGCGCCCATCGTCTCTATGTCTTCAAATTCTTCTCCAGTTCATGAATTCGTGTCTGACTTGGACATACCTATTGCTATTCGGAAGGGTAAGCGCATATGTACTCAACATCCTATTTCTAATTTTGTCTCGTATGCACATCTATCTCCTTCATATTCCTCTTTTGTTGCTTCTCTATCATCTGTTTCTATTCCTAAGTCTATCACAGAGGCTCTCTGTCACCCTGGTTGGACAACCGCGGAAGAGGAAATGCTAACTTTACATCAGAATGGTACTTGGGATCTTATCTCGCTTCCGCCTGACAAAACAATAGTTGGATGTAAATGAGTGTACACAGTCAAAGTTCATCCGGATGGCACCATTGATCGACTCAAGGCTCGTTTAGTTGCCAAAGGTTACACTCAGGTATATGGTCTTGATTATTCTGAGACATTTTCTCCCGTTGCCAAACTCGCTTTTGTTTGCTTGTTCATCTCTTTTACTGTCACTTTTCGTTGGTCGTTGCATCAACTTGATATCAAGAATGCATTCTTAAATGGCGATTTGACTAAGGAAGTGTTCATGGAGCAACCTCTTGGGTTTATTGCTCAGGGGGAGTCTGGTTTGGTATGTCGCTTGAAAAAATCCATTTATGACTTCAAGCAATCTTCTCGAGCATGGTTTGAGAGATTCAGTGACTCGACCATTCTGTGTTTTACATGCACAGTAAAGTTGCGAGAATATTGTTGATTGTGTATGTAGATGACATCGTAATTACCGGGGACGACCACCAGGGTATTCAGAAACTCAAAACGTTTTTGCATAGCAAATTTCAAACTAAAGATTTGGGTCAATTGAAGTATTTCTTGGGGATTGAAGTTGCTCGATCAAGTCAAGGTATTTACTTGTGTAAGAGGAAATATGTTCTTGATCTATTAAGTGAAACAGGAATGCTAGGAGCTAAACCGATTGATTCACCTATGGATCCAAATAGCAAACTATTGGCAGATTAAGGTGTACCATTGACAGATTCAACACAATACAGACGGTTAGTTGAGAAGTTGAACTACTTGACAGTTACTAGACCAGATATTTCCTTTGTTGTGAGTGTTATCAGCCAGTTCTTGGATCGTCCCACGACGTATCACTGGGATGCAGTAATTCGTATTCTTCAATATCTGACAGGTTCTCCAGGATGTGGTTTGTTGTACCAGAACTTCGGTCACACTCAAATTAAGGAATATACAGATTCAGATTAGGTCGAATCTCCCTCAGATAGGAAGTCCACTACTGGGTATTGTATGTTTGTTGGAGGTAATCTCGTTTCTTAGAAGAGTAAAAAGCAGACAGTTGTGGCGCGGTCAAGTGCAGAATCGGAATACAAGACGATGGCCCACACTACTTGTGAGCTAACTTGGTTGAAACATTTGTTGGAAGAACTCGGATTCGAACACTCTTTACCGATGGATCTGGTATGTGATAATCAAGTGGCACTTCACATTGCATCCAACCCAATCTTCCATGAGAGGACAAAACATATTGAAATTGATTGTCACTTCATTCAAGAAAAAGTATTGCAGAAGCAGATTGAGACTAAACATGTAAAGTCAATTGATCAGTTAGCTGATTTGTTCACTAAACCGTTGGGGAGCTCAAGGATAAAGTTTATTTGTAACAAGTTAGGAGCATACAATATATATGTCCAGCTTGAGGGGGAGTGTTAAAAAGGTATTTTTATCTTTCCTGTATTATTTAGGGTTTCGTGTATGGTTTAGAGTTTGCTGTATTATTTCTTCGTTTTCTATATAAATAGAAGGATAGGCTACCGCAATGGATTAAGTCTTCTCGTTTTCAACTTCATCACTTATTATAAATGGTGGAAGAGGCTAACACCACAGTTTAGCCGTCTCATTCTTTTCCTACTCTACTTTTACTTTAACAGTTCCATTTTCTTTTGTTACTCTTTGCAGGAGTATTAATTATGTAATCAATTGTAACAATGAATTTGTCAAATGTGTAAGAACATGCATTTTTCTTAATATCCCTGTCTAATCACATGTCAATAGATATATCTAAATATAGCCCCCAGAATGCATACTGAAAGTCAACAAATATTCAATACATTATGCCCATATTACCTGCAGAAACTCCTTCCAACCAGATGGTTCAATCTGCTCTATTCGATCAGTTAAACGTTTTGATCTAGCCTTTAAGCGTCGAATATTTTCTTCTGTAAACTTGGCCATATCAATAATCTTCTTATATTCTTTAAAGCCCTCAGTGCGTGCTATCCTTTTCTTCAAACGTGCAACTTTATTTCTTTGGGCCTTGTAACTTTCCAATGTGTCTTGATATGCTTTTGAGTATTGTGAGGTCTAGCATAAAAAAGATTGGTACGTCAAACTAATAACAAGCACGTGAATGAAACACGAAAGTTGTCCACTGACAGAGAAATATAATAATGGCAGAAAAGCCTTAAACCTAACTATCAGGGCTTCAGAAAGATAAATTCTGCCTCACCGCATGCCAAATTAACATCTATCTCATTTCCTAAATGGATCATACTAGACGTAAAAAACATGATTCGTACATGTAGTCATTGCTCTATCTGAAATACATCATGTCTTTTGAGAAAGCAAAATGTTTGACAACAAGATATTGCCTTCATATTAAAACCAAAAGACACCAATCATGTTATCAACTGTGTCACGAGCATAAGAGCACCACACAAGATTATTAAAGATATCACTGGCTTCTCAAAAGTTCCACCTAGATACTCCGAACATTCAGTTTCAAATTAATATCCGGAAGAGTGTCAATTAATGACATGCATTCAACACCAATGCTAGCCTGAGAAGATTTTTAAGCACTCAGTCTGTTCAATGTAGTCGGAAAGAAAGAAATGAAATGAAACAATTACAGAGAATTGGTCACCTCATCATCCTCAGAGAGACTACTTAATACTGGAACGTTTAAACTCCAAGACCAAGTCTCCAAAGATCCTTCCATGCACCATATGCCCCCTTGTTCGGATTCTGCAAGTTTTTGCCACTGCATTTCCATCGTATCAAGTAGCATCATCATAATATCCAGAGGCAATGCACCACCTTGGGCCAGGGCAACATTAGGAAAGCCTGTCCTATAGAGTGTTTTGATCCACTTTTCAGTGAAAAGATACCAAGAATTATCTGAACCCAGAGCCACATAGTAAGATGGTTCAACATCTTGTTGCTTTTCGGAATCCCCAAAACATTCTCCTCCAACGCTTGGTGCAAAAGAATCATTAGAAGAAACCTGTAAGTAAGAAGGAAATGAACTTAACTAATTTGCTCTTGATTAAAACTTCACTAAGTAAGAAAGGGAAACGTGCAATCTGAGCACAGAATCAAAAGTTCCAGCAGAGAAGATTGAGATTATAGGTAGAACTTCAAGCTGACTTTGGTTAGGTTACTCGTTCAGCATCAAATTGACAACAATTCCATACATTTTGGTTAGACAAACTGCAATACCAGGTGATATTAGCTACTTCACTAAATCAAACTATAGCACATAAAACGGGAAGGTTCTCGTCGATTGAGGCCTTCAAGCACAAGGAGACAACTGTAACTGAACGAAAAGAAAGAATCCCAACCCAAGCCATCATAATGTAGAAAACTAGACATCAATATTTTAACAACAAATACTATTTCAGAAAGCATAGCTATTTGCAACGAAAAGACAGAAATTGACATGCATTAATGCGTCACAAAAGAAGATCACCTTTTGTACTGGATAGATTTTAATATCCCACATGGGATACATGGGGAATGAAATAGAAATATATGATGCACTTGAGGAACCACTCGTGGATTAACTTGTTGGGTCAGTGAAGTGTTCAACTCAAGTGGTAGCTGAGGTCAGGTGTGATGCAACAGAGTGTTAATTATTGGGCCACTGTCAGGACCTAACTGACAAAGATTAGGGTGTTGCCACCGAATCATCTTAAGGGAATGAATGGTTCGTGACAGGATCAGTCAAGAGATCGGATGGGGGTTAATGCAACATCTCAAATATGAAGGATGAGAAACCCAAACAGAAATAGAAGTTAAATGTTAGCCGACCAATTCATGGTTTAACTTTATAGGTAGGTAAAGGGGTCAGCACACTAGCGGAAAAAGTCAAACACTTCAACATTCATGCAGACGTTGGTAAATATACACCAGTAAAAATGTGAACATATATAAGATACTTACCATATTCTTCAGTTTTGAACCACTCAGAGAATCAACCTTTCTCAAATAAACAGCAGGGACCTTATGTTGAACTCCATCCTTATCACTATATTGCAAACATACGAATGGCAAGTGCCCCTCTTCCAAATCATTCAGTAAAGATTTTAAAGCAAGTAATCTCTCGAACTCCATCCTTCTTCGTATTTCAGTCCGCACTCGTTTTTCTTCCTGTGAGAAAAAGTATTACCAATTGCTAATACTCACTTAATCTATATCCGTATATTCAAAGAAAAAAAACGTGTTATTAGAAAAGAAAAAAAAGGTTCAAAGAAACAGCAGAATGATATGTGATGACATAACGAATGTATGTATATGGATAGGAACAATGAGTATAATAACAATAAAAAAATATTACAATGATGTACAGGGTAAGTTTAAGACAAAACCGCAAGGAAACAAACCGATGAGCAATGCAATTGTTGAAACTCTTACAAGGAAATGTGATATGAATCCAGTTGGGAAAAATAGGATACACGAAAGAAGCCTATGCAAAGAGGGGATTGTAGACCCAACCAAATGATTGTAACAGAATAATTATTTATACAACCTCTAATCTATGCAAAATAATTGGAAGATTTCCACCACCCAAACCACAAAAATGGGGAAAAATATTATCGACACATTCCACCAGTAGAACTAACCCCAAAACAGACCTCCATAACCTCCGCTGAAACCAAAACCCTGGAGGGAAAGAACCTGGTAACCACACCCACATGAATCACCAAACAGCCACCCTGATCTTCACGCGAAGTCCAAGACCCTCTTAACGAGCCAAAAAAGTAGATGATAACGAGAAAATGCTTAGAAAAACCAGGTGGATAAATAACAGAGCTAAAGGGGAAGGATACCAAGCCCAGAAACAGAAGAGGAAGACCAAATCTTCATTAAAGCAACCCAAGCCAACCATGAACCATAAGATCTCAGTCGACGCAAAATTAGAAGTTGCTGATAGAGAAGAAGAAGATCAGGAAAAAACTGGTTGGGAAGACTCAAATATCACAACCCACTCAATAAACCTGAAGATGAATCAAGAAGATTAAGGGCTGACGAGGGCTTACTGGCGGGAAGGAGGGGGAAGGGAACAGTAACAAATGGATAAAAAGATGAAAGCCTAGGGGAAGGACATGTCCATCTCTAAATATATAAAGAGAAGCTCCCCAACCGCACAAGGTGAGATAAACAAGTTAAACTAGATATGTAGTCCTCCACAGTAAACCTAATATTAAAACTCGTTTCAACTGTCAACCACTAGTTCCAACTAAATTGATGTGCAACATTAGTTGATACTCAATTCCACGGAGACAACTACTCTCAAGACACTACATACAACAAATTATCTATCAGAACGTGAAGTAAAAAACTTTTGCAACGTCAAATGGAACATAAGCAAATCAAATACCCTTAACTCTTCCTGCAAATCTGCGATCTCCATATAAGCCATTTCAGACAACAGCTCCCTACTCTTTCGATTAATAGCTTCTTCGCTAACTTCTGTTGTCAGCTTCTCAATCTCATTGTCTATTTTTACAAGCTCCTCTTTTGCGGCAAGCATAACATTGCTTCCTACATAATTTCCAAAACTTTGTTCAACTAACTTTCTTGCTTCTTCCAAAGTTCTTCCTGATTGTAAAACGCTCATATCGTCAGACAGATTTGATCTACGAGTAACTTTTGCACCCTGCAGCGAATTACAATTGGAGTTTAGTTAGGCCCATTGGCGTCTAAATGATCCAACAAAAAGATTAATAGGTTAAAAGTAAATACCGCAAGAAGATTTAGAACCATTCCATATGAGGCTGTAAACTGTGATACGAGAGGTTCAAGTCCAGAAAAGAGAAGTTTGCAGCATTTTTCAGCCCCTTCGTAAGCAGTCTGAATAAGAACTACATGACCCATGTCATCAATGCCCCTACGACCAGCACGCCCAGCCATTTGAAACAGTTCATTGGAGGTCAATTGTATGCGTCCACTTTCGCCCCTTTTGCTGAGAGATGTGATAATTGCTGTCCTAGCTGGCATGTTAATTCCTGCAGCAAGTGTTTCAGTTGCAAAAACAACCTTGACAAGTCCCCGTTGAAACAACTCTTCTATAAAAGATTTCCAGAGAGGTAAGCATCCAGCATGATGCGCCGCAGCCCCACGGAGAAGGCCCTTCACAGAAGACTCCCTAATAGCATCAGGATACTGAATTCGGAACCTTTTTAAAGCTAATTCAACTTCACTCATCTCACATTCATCAAGGAGCATGCAGTCTTCAAGATACTGAACAGCTGCATCACATCCTTTCCTGCTAAAGATGAACCAAACTGCCGGAAGCATATCCCTGCTTTTAAGGTGCCACAACGTATCTATAACTTGAGGAACCTGAAAACTTAATATAGTAATCAAATTAGTTCGTAACACTTCAAAACTGAAACAAGTCCGAACTTGAAGAACAATTAACCACCCTTGTTATACAAAAAATTAAAAGAAAAAAAAAACAAATGTATAATTAGTGTCGAGCCAGAACTCAATAAGTGAGATCAAGGTTAAGCTCATACTTGTGAGCGGCGAATTGAGTTTATATTATTCTTTGAGAGAGGAGATACTTCACTCTCACGTTTCCTCGAATTCCTTCTCCTTGAGCCCTCACCCTTGTATGAACTACTTCCAGCGGAATCCAGTAGTAAATTGTTGAGTGACAGTTTCCTGTTCCAGTGGGAAGGGAAGTTAGCATTGAAAGTCATTAGCACGGCCAGAAATCATACAGTCCATATGAGAAGGATGAGAGAGGAGAACTCCACAATGTTTTAACATTAAAAAGAAACAATCGTGCAATTCAAGAGACAAACTGAATCTGCATTGGGACAAACTAGTCATGAATGAGATATGGTTATGAACAAAATTAAGAACAACCCAAAAAAAAAAAAAAAAAAAGAAAAAAGAAAAAAAAAAAAAAAAGAAGAGGATATTGAATATTAGGACAAGGATAACTGAAATCAAATGCAACACTTGCTAGAATTCACAAGAGAGTAAGTCAAAATTACAAAAAAAAAAGAGGGACAAAGGGATCACTAAACATGACAGCATTTATTAGAAAAAGACACATAAATTAACTGAGATTTTTTCCCAACTAGCTGAAATTTTATCCAAGCAAGAATTGAGGTTACCTATTCATACTTGTTCCTTTCTCATCTAAAAGAGGTAGCAAACTTGTCTTCGTAGAGAAGTGCCACGTCAATGGAACTGGCCGTTTGGACGACGTTACCAACTCAGTTTTACCATGAATCTAGCACCATGAAGTGAAAGAAGGACAGCCAGAAGTCCAATTAGTTACATTTTAATAGATCTTTAGCTCAACTGTATAAACACAATTTTCAAAATGTTGCCAATTACATAGTGAATACAATTTAGACAATTGTACACAAGATCGTGCAAATGGAATAAGTGAATGGAGAAGAGTAATTGTTCTGAATAACCAGCTCAAGAAAATACCAGAGCAGGTGTGGCTATATATAAGAAGGTTTGTTACAAAAGAGCAAGCAGATCCTTACACGTGGTATAGAATCTTTACAGGAGAGAATAACAAACTAACGGTAAGCTCATTCTAGAAAGAGAAACTAGAAAATACAAGAAATAACAATAAGCCATATATATTACTCAATAGTGAACAATTACAAAATCCAGATCTCTTATGCACTTCAAAAACGTAACCACCAAGTTGTCTAACCAAATTTAACTTAAATGGTTAGATAAGAAGCCAAAAAAAACTTGACACTTAACAAAAATACAACCTAAAAATGTGGCGTCAGTTGTGTCTCGACTGCCTTCAGGTCTCATGTCGTGGCAAAAAAAAATTAGACAAAGAGAACAAATTGACACTTCACAACACGTGTTTGAAACATGTCTGCGGCACATTTCAGCAGCGTGTTGCATGTGGACTGGGACACTGACACTTTGCCTTCAAAGAACTGTCTGAAACGTGTCTGCGGCGCGTTTCGGAAGCATTTTGCGTGTGGACTGGGACACTGACACTTTGCCTTCAAAGAACTGTCCGTGCTTTAGAAATGTCATATAGACTGCATGACAGTTGCCCAGGATTTAACCAATGGAGAGTTCTAATACCCCCTTGCTTTTTAGCTAGAGTATTTACAGCACATGGTGAAAGATCAATAGACTAATTTATACAAGATATATTTATTTCGGAATCAACAAAAAAATTATAAAAACGGGTTGTCGTGAACGTGATTCCTATGAATAAGGAAGTGATAATTAACATACGGCATGCATTAAACATAAAAAACAAATTTGCTTTATAAGTTAGACGAACCTAAACAAACTACGATTTCAATCTTCAGTCATTAAATAGATAAAAGCACAATTGCCAGTAATAATTCCCTGGTAATACTTAATCTTGAGTTCCAATAGACTAATCATATGTATATATGGTACAAATAGACTAAACATCATGTATGATGGCAAGAATTGGTAACAATAACCTAAAAATAGATAAACGGGAACATATTTTTTTCAGAAAAAGTAGTGCAAGCATGCAACTTATTGAAGATTAACAAAATGCATCACCCGTTGAAGCATGGAGCAAAAAAATCATCGACAATAACTAAGGTACCTGTCCAATCCAACCAGACAACTCATCCGGATTTGCAACTGTTGCTGATAGACATATTAATTGAACTTCTTTTGGGCAATAAATTACCTTTCAAAGAAAAATACATCCATTGAGATTCCATGAATTTGAACACAAAGATCATGAGTACGAGGAATTAGGAGAATGAAAAAGACATACTATTTCTTCCCAGACTGTGCCCCGAGATATATCACTCAAATAATGCACTTCATCCAAAACAATCACATCAACGTGGGAAAGTCCACTTACAGATGAAACCATCCCAACACTGCATTTAAAATACAACAAAAACGGACGGAGGATAAAACAAAAGGAGATAGAGGCACACTATCAATTACATGGAGCAGTATGGAGCATTTTCTTGGAGGAAATATATAAACATTGAGATTCAGAGAGAGGAAAAAAGCAATGAAAATTGAAATAAACCGGAATGAAATTCAACATTTTGAAAAATGGACTGAAATACATAACTGAGAGAAAAATCATGAGCAAAAAGGTTCAATGTCTGTCCAAATAATGCGGCCAAAATGAATATCTATTCCATTCTAGTTTTAGTACCAAATAAAATGTGATTTAACTAAATGCGCCATCTCATTTATCCTAAAATCAGTTTAATGAATGACTTACCTTTGATATAACATGTTGCGCAGAATCTCAGTCGTCATAATTAGGACCTGAGCATCTCTGTTAATCACGGAATCTCCCGTAAGAAGACCCACATTACTATCACCAAAAGTCTCTCTGTAACATAAGGCACAGCAAAAATAAGTTCTTCAAAACCATGTTCACGAGGAGTAATTATGACAAATGCAGGCATTACTCAGAAACTGCATACCGGAACTCACGGAATTTCTGATTTGATAATGCCTTAAGAGGAGTTGTGTAGAATAATCTCCTTCCTCTAGCAACGGTGGCAACTGCAGCAGCTTCAGCTATCAAAGTTTTGCCACTGCTTGTAGGTGCAGAAACCACAACTGATGAACCTCGCAGAAATGCTTGAATCGCCAATCTCTGCACTAATCAATAACATCAAATGGATAAACACGTAATAAACTCATGCAACAAGCTAGTTATACATGGACGCGCAATTGTAAGTGACCTGAAATTTGTCGATTCGGAAAGGGTAAATTGAAGCAAGTTCATTGACATCGATAATTTCTTCGCCAAACTCTCTAACTTCCCTGCGAAGTCTCTCGACTCTCTGCCACTTGAATTCCTCGAATCTCGACTCCGGAACGGAATCATCCACCGAATTCTCAATTTCGTCATCACTCTCTTCGGCTCCGTCATAGGCTTCGACAGGGATTATGTCGTACTCATCGGCGGCCACGTCTTCATCGTCGTCGTCATCTTCTTCATCTTCGTCGGAGAGTCTAGACTCAAACGGCGAAACTGACCGCGGAAAGTTAGAGGAAGCTCGAATTCGACGATTTTTGGGTGTGTGAAACGATTTTAAGCAACAAAATCCGAGGGATTGACGCTGAAAATGTGGATTGAGGTGAAGGAATAGGGATGTTTGGGGTGAGAGTGAAGTGGTGATGACGGCTGGTAGATGCGTGACGGCGAGGAGTGTGTTCATGGCGGGAGATAGTGTTGAAGATAATTTTTGGGAAGTACTTATATGATGATTATTATAATCACTCTACGAAAAATTGCGTTGCCATTTTCTCCCCCAATGGGATTTTTCTTGTTGAGTGTTCAAAAGGCTAATTTGATTTTGATTGGTCCGAGCATACTTTTCTTTTATTTTATTTTTTATCTTTTTCTTTCCTTTTCTTTTCTTTTTTAGGAAAAGTATATAAATGAATAAACACCCCCTCTATATGAGGAAAATAACACTTAAATACCCTATCATAATCCAAGAGGCTTATGCCCCTCTATAGTCTATACGTGGAAAATACACTTAAAATAACGGCTCGTTTGATTGGATAAAATAGAAACATAGTAAAATGAAATATGACAATTAATTAAATGAGTTCATCAGTAGGATTATTATTCAATTCTCTTATTTGTTTGATATTGTAGCTTAAAAAAATGCAATAGTGTAACATAATTCTCATAATACTTTTTTACATATTAGTTTTCAGATCAAATCTATTCACAATATATAACTAATAATAGATTACTTGAAAAAAAACGACAAGAAAACATGATTAATATCATGTATAAAAAATATTAAAAACCTACCAAAAAAAAATGACACATAAAAACTTATAAAATAAATAAAATAGATGAATGACAAAAAGATTAAAAAAATAAAAAGTTCAAATACTAAACAGGATATTAGTCCATATTGACATCTCAAAATATAAGTCCATATTTACAAGATATAATATCAAGTTAAACTCAAATAGAATTGAAAATCCATTTTCTATTCCAATGGGTTGAGCTAATTCCAATGCATTAGATATGGAATTCAATTTCATTAAATTTCATTTCAATGAAGTCAATTTTTTTATTCCTTTGGATAAACAAACAAAAGAATCGGAATTGAAGGTGAAATGTTGATTCCATTTCACACCGATCCCATTCAACCAAATGACCCGTAAGTAAGTCAATGATTACTTAAAATTTTGAACAATTTTCAAATGATGATTATATTTTAAGTGATTATTTTATTTTATCATCAAACATACTTAATTTAATAAATATTTAATAAATACAATTTTAACTCTTGAATTGTATTATAAAACAAGCCTCTCAACCTATCTCTATGTGCGTCATGAAACTCGTGAATTATTTAGGCTATGTTTGGTTGAAAGAATGGAAAATAAAAATAAAAATCCTTTGGGGAATAAAAATCATTTTCCTTATGATTGTTTGATGGGAGGGATATAAAATGAGTAAAATATAATTTTTCATGTTTAGTAAGAAAATAATAATAATAATAATAATAATAATAATTCACTTACTATTTCACCCTTACATATTATAAAACAAAATAAAAAATCTACCATCAATATTTCAAATCATGTAAACATGAGCAATTCATAATTAATTGAAATAGGATTATAATTATAATAATCATCATTCAAATTGAATACAATATATATGAATTACTAACAAATAAAAAAAAATATTCAAAGAGCATATAAATGAATTGGTAGATAGGATATGAAAGGATAAAAACAAAATTGTAATCTTGATATTTCTTTCTCAAACTTCAACTGTTTTCCTCCATTTTCATCCCAAATTTGAGAGACAAAGAAAAAAGGAGAAGAGATTCTTTTCTATTTCATTTTCCTCCCTTACCAAACAAGATATTTGTTTTCCACTCTTTTTTCTTTTTTTATTTTTCCATCCACCATATTTTCACCAACTTGTATTGGCATATTGTGAATTCTTTAGAACAATTAGCTCGCATATGGATTTTAGATATTTATGTTTGATGTGGGAAAATTTGGTCGCTACTTGTTTAAGCTAGTGACATTACACGTGGAGGGGTGCTGCCACCTTGGAAACAAATTGCAGGGATAAGTGTGAGGAAGTATCGAGCTCCGAATTCTGTACACTCTCTGTTCGGATTCGACCAATTTGTTACCAGTTGATCATAAGATTTTGATGGACAATATTTTTTGTGAAAGTAACGAGTTTATTGAGTGTTTCAGTATAAAAGTTTCATTAATAATTTTATCATGAAGAAATGATTGAAGATGGTTAAGGATTCAAGAGACAAGCATTAAGAGACTGAAGATTTTGAAGAATCGAGGGAAAAACAACTCAGGTTAATTTTTACTTTTAATGTATCTCGATTAGGATCACACACGTCACAAAAATGATTTTATGATTATGTGTGTTTTTTATAGGATCCTAATTGGTTCAACATATTTACTCTTGTGTGAAATTGAAGAAGAAATATTGATTTAAGAAATATTATAAATTAAAATTGATTTAAAGTGAAGAGGCAAAAATGTTGAAGAGTTGAGTTAAAAATTGATTAAGGAAGAGAAGTTCTAGCAGGATTGGTCAACCGACCAACATGGTTTGATCAACCGATGAGAATGAGCTGGGAAACGGTTCAGTCTCGAAATCGTTCGGTCGACAACTAGGTCAACCTGTGGTCAAAGGTGAAACTCTCTGAATCGTTAGGTTGATAGACCAAAGTGGAGTGGTCAACCTACCATAGCTGAATTTTGGCCTAAGGAACTCTCTGAATTGTTCAGTGAACAGATCAAAGAGTAGCGGTTGACCGATAGGCTAGAACTTTTGGCTTGGGCTACAACCTAAATCAATCGGTCGACCTATGGTAATTGGTCGATCAACCGATTGTTTGGATTCAGGTTTAGAGGATTTCGTGGATTTTTCCAAAAAGTAGCAATTACTAACCGTTTTATGGTTAAGATCATAGAGATATCTTAGGGATTTGATATTATTTGAAATATGTGATTGATATTTTGATATCCCTATAGATATGATTCATATAATTTAATTATTTCTCAAATTGATGCATGTAATATTTTCTATTCTATCTAATTGAGTTTGAGAAAATATTTGATGGACGAAATTGAATATTTTAAAAGATATAATTGAGTTAATTGAACTAGGATTGAGTTATAATGATATAATGGGTCTATAAGTGCAATTAATTGTCATGATATGTGGGAACTAGCCGTTGGAGGACTTGTTTCAATTCCCAATAAATAGACCTGCATTTTTAAGATTCCAATAATCTCAATCAATCAAATTTCAAAAGCTATTCAGTTTCTGAGTTTTTTTAGAGTGATCATTTTGAATTCATACTGAGTGTATTGTGAGATTATTCTTGAGAATTGTTTCTGAGAAAATTTGATGTGGATTATTGCTATTATTGATTTGGAGTTTTATTGCTATTCATACTTTATTCATTCGGCGAATTCCTGGTGAGATCGTTCCAAGTCTTTGCTATTAATTGTTGTTTGATATTATTGTTTACTACTTGGAATATTGATTTTTGAAATTGTTTTTCTGAACTTTAAATTGATTGAAATTTTTTTAAACATTTTCTTGTGAAAATCTGATTACATGCTAAATTATGTGCTACCTGTTTTTATTAAAAATCAGATTTTGAAATTTTCACTTTATTTCTATCATTAGTTTGGGGACATTAATTAAGTTCAAATTAATCTGAGGTGATAGAAGCTCCGAGTGGAAAAAAGTTTATCAATTTTGTAATTGATGAGTTGTATGCGGATTAGATACTATTGGAAGTATCTAATCAGATGTAGCTGGATTTCAACCTCTTCTGGTAAAATGATTGAAGTTTGATATTTACCTAGAGTATAAAAAGATTAGGTTATTTTTTTCCCGTGAAAAAAGATAGGTGTTAATTCTTCCTGAATAGAATTAGATTTTGTGTGAATTGTAATGATTAAATCCTTATTGGTAAAAATAATACTTGGAGTGATTTTGTGAGGTTTAATTCTTGAGCCAAAAGTATAAAAAGAATTAGGTTTGATCCTTAGCCTATGAAGAGATTAGGTTAGTCTTGAGCTTGGGAAAAAGATAAGATTATTCTTGTGTTTGGAAAAAAAAAAGAAGGTTATTCCTGAACCTGGGGAAAGGAAGTTGTAAATGTTGATTTTGAGCCTGTAAAAAGAATCATTGTGTAAAGGTTTGGTTCCTATCTATTTAAAGGAATTTTAGTGGTTTAGTGGATGCGAATCTCCGTAGAGCTCAGAGGACTGGATTAGCCAAGAGTAACTTGGTGAACCAGGATATATTGTGGTGTACTGCATTGTTATTTTCTTTATTTCCTATTGTTTGGGTGTGCACTTAGATTTGAACATTTATCTGATGCATTATAAAGATAATAACTAATTTAAGATAAAATTAATTATTTGAATTTTCAAATGTTATTTATTTGATAATTTTTATTACTACCCAATTCACCCCCTTTCTTGGGAAGCTCACTAGGGCCAACATTACCAATTTGGTCGAGCTTCGGCCTCTGAGCACACGCTGCTCAGTAAATGCCAAAAGGGGGGCACCTAAGCCGAACATCGAACTCCATATACTCCTTGCTCGAAAAACCCAATTTGGTTGAAGGTCGAGCAGAGCATCAACCTCGGAGCACGTTCTATTCGGTTGCTCCTAATTCAAAGGTCCAACTGCCGAGCACTCTCTGTTTGGTAACCCCTAATTCGATGATCCAACCGCCGAGCACCGACCTCTAAGCACTCTCTGCTAGGTAACCCCTAATTTAAAGGCCTAAGATCCGAGGACCGGCCTCCAAGCACGATCTGCTCGGTATTTGACATTTTGTAGGCCCTTTTACCGTGCAACGACCCCTTCTCCTTCCTTGTTCGGCTAAAGTGCCCCAAGAAGGCCTCTGAGGGCCAATTTTGAGCAAGGGTGCCTAGCTCCGTTCTCCGAGCACCCCTAGCTCAGTTTTTCCTCTCACTAGGGCCCCTTCAACTTCCTTTTCACCTCCGGTCAAAGATTTTTTCCCGGGACCAATCTTAGGGTGCACAACGGCTTATTCCAGCATCTCAATTACCATGGGTTGGAACCATGCTCTTCAATCGCGTTGGGTTGGCTCATGGACTTCACTTGATGGCATGCCAAGCCCAGAGGCTTAGACTGCGTTTCGTTAGTGTTCCCACTTTTCCCATTTTCACTTGGGATGTGATGGGATAAAATTTTTATTTCTTTCTGTGAGGAAAATCGCGCTTGGTAACATTTTTTTTTTGTTTTGTGCTGGGAACATGATTGCGTTTAGTAATGATATTATCTTAAAATTATTTCCTCATAGTTGTTCTTTATTTATTTATTTCTTTAAACCTACACCGAAGAACAAGAAATCAAGAACACTAATTCTGAGAAATTATCAAGAAATCAAGAACGAGCCCTAAACTAAAATCAAGAAATTATCAAGAAATTGAACCGTAATTCTGAGAAATTGATTTCAACAACCGAACCTTAAATCGATTTCAGCAATGAAATCGAAGCCGTAAATCCTAATTCTGAGATGGTGAGGACGATGAACGAAGGCGATGGCTATGAGTGGAGATGGTGATGATCGATGAAGGCTAGAAAACGAGATGGATTTGTGAACCCAAACGACGAAGGCTAGAAGATGAGAGAGAGAGCTTACCCATACGAGCAACGACAACGAGGATGACAAAGACGATGGCAAGGACAAAATTGAACGAAATCGATTTCGTCAACGAGCTAGGATTTCGATTTCGGTGGTGATGGAGATTTTGTTGGCGAGCAACAACGGACAACAATAAATGGTGAGTAACAACGCGTCGGCGATGGAGCGAAGATAGAAGACGAAGAGCGATGTGTCGGCGATGGAGCAAAGAGATAAGACGAAAAGTGATGAAGAGAGAAGAAGGCTTTGATACATGTGATAAGGAAAAAAAATGATAAGGAAAAGAGAAGGAAAATGAGATTTACAAAAGTTGATCACGCAACCTCACAAACAATTTTGAAAATTCCAAGCGTATATTTTTTTTGGGTTGGGAATAGGTGGGATCGAATTTATTTTATTTTATTCTCAACCTCTTAAGAAAAACAAGAATCAATTAGAGATTTTGGGATGGAATAAGAACGGAAATGGAATTTACCAAATGCGTTCCCGCACATCAATCCCAAAAATATGGGGAAATGATAGGATGGAATTGGAACACTAACCAAACGGGACCTTAATCTCTCCACTTGCCATCTCATTGGTCACGCGCTGAGTTAAGATAATTAACCAAACTCAAGTCCTTAATCCTGCGACGCTAATCGAGCTCCTCGCCTATAAGTACGCCTAAGCATTCAATGCCCATGTATTACTTATCATTTGTTTGAAAGTAATATAGCCTTTTTTCTCCGAGTTCTTATTCTCACGCTGGAGGGATTTTACCGAGCACAACTCCATTGGGTCTTTGTGCAGGTACAACTTAGGATTTCAGTTCAGGATCTCAGTTCGGATGGCAAGTATTGACTTTGGACCTCAAAGCAACATAAATTTACTGTTCTCCGATCTTGATCTCCAACAAATATCACCTCCACCTTAGTAAGAAATTCATACGTGTCTTCTGACCGGACCAAGTATTAGTCAATTTTTGAGACCAACAATATTATTTTAATTTTAAATTTAAATTTTATGCCATCAATTCCATTTTATCAAAGGCAAATCATCACTCCTGTTGTGTTTTTTTTTTTTTTTTTGCAAATAAGTTCCGAGAGTATTGATTTTCAATCTCTTGTCGAATTGACATTTTTAAGGACTTTGGAGGCAGAAAGTGTAAATTACATCCACAGTGGGTTGTTAAGATATGATTATATGAAGCGTTTTGCCTCTCCATTTTTATTTCAAGAGTCGCCTTTTTCATTTTCAGTCATTCCATTCGCCCCTCCTTCATAGCCAAACGCCATCGGCGCGAAACACATACGGATCCCATCGGCCGGCCACTCCGACGAACGAGATGGCTCAGTTAATCCACCGGAGATCCAATTTCCTCAAACCTCTGGCCGCTGCGGTCTCGTACGTCCCAATTTTCCGTCGCTCATTATCTTCCACGTCGGGATCCACCATCACCGTCGAGACCAGCGTTCCATTCACCAGCCACAACATCGACACGCCATCTCGCTCCGTCGACACCACACCGGCAGAGCTGATGACATTCTTTCGCGATATGGCGACGATGCGCCGGATGGAGCTAGCCGCGGACTCGCTATACAAGGCCAAGCTCATCCGCGGGTTCTGTCACCTCTACGATGGCCAGGAGGCGGTGGCCTGCGGCATGGAGTCTGCAATTACACGAAAGGACGCTATTATCACCGCTTATCGCGACCACTGCATCTACATCGCGCGCGGTGGCAGTCTATTGGAGTGCTTCGCTGAGCTAATGGGGCGTAAGGACGGCTGCTCTAAAGGAAAAGGTGGTTCGATGCATTTCTACAAGAAGGAGAGCAATTTTTACGGTGGACACGGTATTGTTGGGGCTCAGGTGCCGCTGGGGATTGGAATCGCCTTCGGGCAGAAGTACAACAAGGATGAGAGTGTGTCATTTTCGCTGTACGGAGACGGTGCGGCTAATCAAGGACAGTTGTTTGAGGCGTTGAATATGGCCGCTCTTTGGGATCTGCCAGCGATTTTGGTTTGCGAGAACAATCACTGTATGGATTGAAATTTTCAAAGCTTTATTAAATTTAAATACGATTTTATGTTTTTGTGTGTATGTGTTCTGAATGATTTAAGAGAATGTGATATGATCATCTGGCATTGGATTGCAGATGGAATGGGGACTGCAGAGTGGAGAGCAGCAAAGAGTCCTGCATATTATAAGAGAGGAGATTATGTTCCTGGTTTGAAGGTATTTCATCTGCTTATGTTAATTCTCTGTTTGTTAATATAAGTGTTTTCTGCCCCCACCCTCAAGGGGAAAAAGAAGATGTAGAGACATCATAGGTACAGAATTATAAGAACTTTCAGAATTCTAGAATTGAGGTTTACTTGGCTGGCTGACACTGTTATATTCGATAACCATGAAGTTTTTTTTCTTTCTTTTCTCTAGCAGCTCGTTAAAGCATTCAATGTGAAAATTGTGTTGCCGTGGAGGATTGGCTAGCTTTTGTTGTTTCTTTGTGAGGGTTGAAAAATCATTTTGTTTGGTAAATTCTTTGTTTGATTTGTTTCATAGCTTATGCCCCTCTAGTGTTTTTGTATTTGTTCGTTTTCTTAGTTATAAAGTTTTACATTTTAGGGAAAGGAAATTTCTCGTGTTGTTTTCTCGTGTTGTTTGATGCTATGAGTTCTTGTGTTGCTTTAATCTCGTTTTTATCAGCCCTTGCATTTATCTTGTGATGCTAAGAAAAATTTCCCTTTCGTAGATCTTGTGATGCTCTATATGGAGTTGTTTATCCTACACTTTTTGTATCCTGAAACAGGTGGACGGTATGGATGTTCTTGCTGTGAAACAAGCCTGCGGGTTCGCCAAGCAGCACGCTTTGAGCAATGGACCAATTGTGAGTATAGTTTTGGTCTGGTCATTAGGATTTGTATTGGTAATTTGTTGGTTATGTTTCATTATCAATAAAATTTTCCAGTTAAGCTAGGGTTCCCTACTTGGTCGGACAAAGGTTTAGTTGTTGTTCCAATTAGGCAAACTTAGAACGGCATGCAAACTTTCTGAAAACCATTCTCTTAACAGTTTATAACATCCTAGTGTTATAAACTGCGTACATATCTTTACCTGCTTTTGTTACATGAACTTGCTTAAATGTGCCAATGATAGCTATTGTAGCCATGTTCTCGACTTAAACGAATAACATTAGAGGATAGAAGTGCCACGAGTTCTGGCTGGTTTCATAATGGGGTTTGAGTTACACAAGTCTATCTCAGATTCGTTTGTTGTGGTGAATTGGAAATTGGGTCTCATGGATTTGGCTGACTTGACTGAACTCACTTCTAAGGAAGCTTTAGGAGGAACGGAATTTGATACAAAACACATGTAAATTTTTAGATTTAAACACTACCTAAATGTTATTCATATGGGTTTAAAAGGAAGAACTTGTGATATGGATTAGAAGAATAAAACCTGCTGTGTAGCATTGAAAAAAAATACTGGCTTTTGGTTTTGTTTAATAATTTGATTGCTATTATTAGTACTAGATGAGTCAAAAGCTGTGCAGGTGTCCACTAAAGTTTCGCAATATTGCGTATGTATTTTTAATTACAAGTGCTGTTCAATTATTATCAATGCAAAATCTAGATTTGTATATATTTTTTTGGGTTTGGTTTAGCACATAGCACGAGTCAAAGCCTTTATCTTTCTGTACATTGCAAACTCTTAGCCTTCTCCATGCTGATATTTTGGAACTCCGGATATTTTTAGAATATAGGGTTAATTGTCTTTTCCCCCCCTTGTACATTGATCTTGTTTCATCTTGTCATCTCTACTTTAAAAAACTATACTTTACCCCCTTTTACTTGTAATTGTTTGGGAAACTATTTTTTTTGGGGGTTTTGGTGAATACTCCACGAAAATAAATTTTTTATCCATGTAGTCCATGCACTGCAGTTATTTTTTCAGAAGTCCAAAGTTGCTGTGCCATCACATAAGTCACTGTAATTTTTTCACGTAAAAAATTGAAGTAACTTTTATGGCATGGTGTGGTTTTGGGCTTTTGATATAATTATTGGATTTCTCAAAAAATTATTATAAATTTTGGGTTCATGGCAAAAAAATCCTTTTTGTTTTTCGTTTCACTTAGTCAAATATGCTAAAAAATGGCTGAATAATTTTTTCATCTAAATTATGCATGAAATTGACAAAATTTACTCTTTATTTTAAACTTTTAATTTATTTTTGTCTTTATTAAAAAAGAAAAAAAAAATAGAAATAGAGAGAGAAAATGTTAGTTTTTCTCGTTTATTACCTTTAAATATTAAATTAAATTAAAAATATATAATAAAATTAATTTATTTTTATATTTTTTGAATAAAATGAGAGTTTCTCACTTTAGTCAAGAGTAGAAGGGGATGATGTGTAGACAAGGCCAAAGTATGAGGGGGCAAAAAGCAATTAACCTAGAATCTAATAAGCGACAAAATAGGTCGTATGAGATGCCTGTGCTTTAGATTTTAGCTTCCCACTACATCACCTCATCTATTCACCATTACAAAATCTCCCACCCCCTCTTTTTTTGTATTCTCTCTCATATGGACATGTATCTTGGGATGTATCTTAATATAATGTGATTTTCAAATTATGACTTCTAATCACCCAACCCCACAATTCTGCTTTTCACATTTTCATAATTGAAACCAAGAGTAGTAAGGTGAATTCTTTATTTATTTATTTATTTTATTTTTTGTGTGCACGTGTTGTTATGTTTTTTAATTTTTTGTAACAAATTTGTGTTTTTGCGTAGAAATAATAATTTCTACTTGGTGTGATTTTGGTGTTCAGATTCTTGAAATGGACACTTACAGATACCATGGTCACTCGATGTCCGATCCTGGAAGCACGTACAGAACACGCGATGAGATTTCTACAATGAGACAGGTGGACTTAACTCATTTCTTTTTGAAGTGATTGTTTTTGTTTGGGATTAAGTTACTAATTTTGTTACATGTACCACCTTTCCTTTTACCGTCATTTTCTAGGAACGTGATCCGATTGAAAGAGTAAGAAAGCTGATATTATCTCATGATATTGCCACTGAAAAAGAACTAAAGGTATCTAAATATTCATCCCTCTATATTTTATATTTTATATTTTTTTTTCATTTCTTGAATTCGGTTCAATTTATCTTTCAAAATGATTCCTTTGATGAAAAACAGAAAATGCTAGAATTAGGTCCTGTTTGGTAAGTTTTTAAAAGTTTTTTTTTTGGCTTTGAAGCAAGAAAATACTTTATAAAAGTAACATTTGTTTTACACTCAATAAGATACTTTTAGAAATAGGGGAAAAAAGCATGGATTTAATTACTTTTTCTGAAAAAGCAAAAAAATAGTTATTTTTTTCCTTTTACTATTTTAAGAGATCAATTGACATGCACACCTCTTACTCAAATTCTCTCTTCACCAAATTCCTTTTCATAAAGAGAGATGATATGGGATTAACAAGATATTTTCTCTACACTACCGAACATACGTCTGATTTTTCAGCTAATTTTAGTTCATTTTTTGACAGATTATTTTTTAATTATAAAAAATACTTAAAAAAAAAACATTACCACATGGTACCATAATTATTTTGATATTTCTTTTTCTTCTATTTTTATCGAGTGTTTCCTTCCTGTCTGCCTGCTTTGAGTAGTGGGGGAATGACTGCATAACAATTTTGTTCTGTACATTATGTGCTTGTGTAGGATATTGAGAAGGAAATTAGGAAGGAGGTGGATGAGGCCATCGCAAAAGCCAAGGTAAGAAGGGGCATTTTCGTGCTTCTCTTATTTTTCAAGCGGCACAATTTTTTACATTTGTGAAAGTTCATTTATCATTCACATAACTAGCGCACAATCTGTATCTGCTTTTTCAGGAGAGCCCAATGCCTGATCCTTCCGAGCTATTCACCAATATTTACGTCAAGGGTTATGGAGCTGAGGTACAAATCTTATTTTCTGACAATTTTATTTTACCCTTTATAAATTTGCAATCTCTTTAATTAGTGAATTATTTACTTTCCCGGAGTTTTCCATAGTCAATAATTGATCATTGAATCATATTATAATGACTTTAGGTTGTGTTTGGGCAAGGGATCTGGGAGGGATTTTATTTGAGTAAGGGATTTCAAAATTCCTTTTTAACAAATACCTTATTTGGGTTTTGGGTAGGAAGAATTTGTAAAATCCCTTCTAGTGTCAAATAGTGGTGAAAGAGAGGATTTGAAAATCCTTTTGAAATAAGTGTAATTTCACAAATCCTTTCTTCCTCAACTTCTAGCCTACTTCTTCTTCTTCTTCTTTCGTCATTGAAGCTGAAACCCCCTTCTTCTTCATTGAAGCCACCTCGCCGGAGAGCGAGGACACCATGGCTGGTATTTCGTCGTCGTCTTTCTTCGTTCTTCGCTCTTCTTCTTCTTCTTCTTCGATCTTTTGTCGTCTAGGGTTCTTCGTTGCCGTTCGCAATCGCAATCATTCGTTCTGTTTTTGCAATCGCAATCGTGGTCGTTCCGTTTTCGCAATCGCAATCTTTCGTTCGTTCTGTCATCTAGGGTTCTTCTTTCCGTTTTCGCAATCGCAATTGCAATCGTTTGGGTTGAGTACTGCAACAAATCGCAATCAATTCCTGTTTTTGATTTCGTTTTAGGGTTCGTTTGATTTTCGATCTTATTCATCCCGTCTTCTCGTTTGATTTTCTAGGGTTCTTCATCGTGTCTTGACGTCTTCAGTGGCGATGGATTTTGTTCTCAATTTTGGTCTTAGTTTTGCAATGGTTTTTTGTTTTGTGATGGGTAATGTTGCAATGGTTTTTTGTTCTGCGATGGGTAATGTTGTCTAATTTATCCAAACGAGGAAATTTGTAAATGATGGGATTTGGAAATTCTGGATTTCGAAATCCCATCATTTTACAAATCACTTGGATTTGTCAAATCCCTTACCCAAACGCCACCTTAGCTTTATCTGAATTTAGTTGAATTCTTAACCGTTATATAAATGCATGCAATATGGTGTGGCTGTGACTAGTAAGTTTTGTATGATTAAGCATCCGGCAATCAGGATTTACCACATAATTACTGAAAAACACCGTGTATGTTGATGATACTCTCTTAGGGCTCGTTTGATTGTCCTTCAATTTGTAAATTGTGCTATTTTCGATTAGTTATTTACACATTTTTATAGCTCGGTATTTGGTTGTAAGAATAAAAAATACTTAAATTAGCTAGCGGACCACTTTAGATTTGGGTAACATGTGTTTTCTTTCGTGTAATTGGAGTAAAATATAGCTTAAAAAAGTAAGTAGGAGTAAAAACAATTAAATATTTCTTTGTTTAAGCAAACAATATGTAAATTTGATTAATGATAGGGAAATTGATAAATACAAAAAACAATGTAACTCTTAAAATAGGATAATTAGGTGGTGTTTGGTTAATGTTTCTGTTTTTTCTGTTTCTACTTTTAATAAGGTGGGATGTGATGAGAATTTTATTTTCGTTCTGAATTCTAGAAATAAAAATATGTTTGGTAGTGACCATTATCTTGAAATTGTTTCTTTTAATTTATGAGAACAAAAACAAGAAACACGTTTGGTTGCAACATATGTTATGTTTTTTTTTTTCTTTAAATGTATGATGGTGGTGGCCGGCAGGAGGGTTGGGAGTAGTTTTGTTAAAGTGAATAGGAATCAACATATTTTTTTGTTTCTCAAATTCTCGAGGAATTTAGAAAATAGTTTTAAATTACACCCAAAATTTTGGGAATAGAAATATTTTTACGAAATGCGTTTCTGTACATTAATCCCAAAATTTTGGGAACAAAAATCAAGGAACAAAAACAATAACCAAACATGGCCTTAGACGACCAAATGGGCCCTTACTGAGTTGATATCGTTTGTGTGTTTGATCAGGGTTGAACCAACCAGTATAAATTTATTTCTTTGAAAAACTACACATGAATCGCTAACATTTGGATTCGGTTTTAGGTGCAAACAATTAGGTATTAGCGTTCAAATTACAATTTATTTGATGATTATTTGCAGGCATTTGGAGCAGATAAGAAGGAAGTCAGAGTTTCTCTTCCTTGACCCAAAGGCATTAATTTACATTGGAGTTTCGCATAAACAGTGAAATTTAAACAATAAAAGAGTGTGGTATGAAGTGTCCTCTATTTGACTCAACCACTTGATTGTTCAATTTTTTTGGGTACAGAAACCGTTTTTCCGTTTTAATTTTTGGCCATTAATTTTTGGCTTGAACTTGGATACGATTGTGCTTTTGCTGGCTGCCACAAATACTTCAAATGTAACGGTTTTTCCCATGAATTTGTTAAATGTAACATCTTTCAGATAGCTTTTGCTACATTTGTGTTACTTTCAAAATTGTTGAGCAGATTCTTTATGTTTTTGCTTTTGTTGTTTTTAGTTTGGAGAATAAAAATATAATATTCAGGAGAATTTCAAAAGATCTGTCAGTTGAAAAAGAAAAAAAAAAACGAGAGTAAATTTATTAATAAATCATGTTTTTTTAATACCAAGATTTAATGGATGATTAGTATGACTTGAAATATTTAAGAAAAAAAATATAAAAACATCTCTCGTACAAGAAATATTTCAAAATGTTTACAAAATTTCACGTCTCTTGATCAAATGCATTTATAATTAAATTTAATATTTAATTTCTAGAGTATTTCTTTGAATACTGATTAACAAGAAAATGTGACATCTTCTCCTGTTAGGGGACAAACATTTTTTGGATAAATTTATGTTTCGGGTTTAAAGAAAAAGAAATATTAATTTAGACAATGATAATATTTTTCTTTAAATATTCAATTTTAAAAGTAACAATTTGCTTGTTACACAAGTATTTTTAAAGGTAAAAATAAAATAATTGTGTTTTTCGTTTGTTTTAATATTTATATTTTTTAACAGATTAATATAGTACTACCTTTCCCCACTCATTTTTATTTTTTAAATATGATTTCTTAATTTCAAAATTGTTTTTAATGGTAACTTTGACAACTATATATATATATATATATTTATTTATTTACAGTGTTACTCTAAAAAGTGATTTTTATCAAACCATTTTTTTTCCTTTTAAGTACTTAAGAAAAACTATTTTTTGTAAACAAAGAGCGCCTTACCAGATGGCTACACATATCCAGCGAGGGCATTAATGTAAACATACAAATGATTCTGGGAGCTCGGATATATAGATCCAAATTATTTTATTTATATGTATAAATATAGATATAGATATGGAGAGAGAGAGAGAGAGAATATGAGAAAAAGGAAAAAGAAGGAGAAGAAAGAGGACGAGGGGGTGACCGGCGCCGGTGGGGTGACCGACATCAGGTGAGTGTGGAGGGATCCAAGTTCTTTTATATAGATAGAGAGATTATGAAAAAGATGAAGAAAAAGAAGAGATGGGGTAGGTGCCCGAGGTGTGTTGGGTTTGTGGTTGATTTATGCAACAATTTAGAAAATAGATATATGAAAAATAAAATGAATTATTTTATCATAAATAAAAGAATAATTTCATAATAATTTTAATGGGTTTATTAATGTTTAACCCTTATTTTGCTTTCTCTTTCCTCAACGGTCTTTCTTTTTTTTTTTTTAATTTTTTTAAATTGTTATTATTTAATCTTCTAACAAAACGTGATTAATTCTTAATCCTTTTATACATGTCAATGGACGTGTTTACCCTTTATATATATGCATAAGGAAAAACCCTAATCATCATTTTATTTTTTATTTTCGACCCTTTTTCAGTTATATGCCCCTTATTTCTCTCTATCTCTCTCCCGAATCGCCGCCATCCTTTGTCTCTCATAAATTCGATGACGCCATCGCCACCGTTGGCTATCGTTGCCGTTCATCTTTCTCTCTCGTGCTCGTCGACGCCTCCATTTGTTCATTCGATGACGACGATTTCAACGAAACTCGTCGTTCGTTTTCCTTGCATTGCAGTCCGACGACGTTGTTTGCTCTTCCATCCAACTCTCGGAATTCGCTCCATTCTTCAAGATCAGACGATTTTAAGGTCATATTAGTCCCCAATTGACCGAATCATCGTCGCCGTTTCTGCCGCCTCGTTTGTTCGTTCTTTCTCTCTTTCTCTAATAAGGAAAATTCCAGATCTGGATTTTCCTTGATCTAAGAAAGAGGTGAAACTTTTCATGTGATTTTCTGATTTTTGGGAGAGTTTTTGGGTTTATTTTCATTGTGAATATTTTTTTTGTTGATTTCTCAGTGAATCGATTGGATTTTGGGTGAATATTCGTTGTGGTTCAGTGAAAATTCAAACCGATTGTGTTTTTATTGATTTTATGTTTTTATGAATTTTTACGTGGTTTGGGGAAAAATGTCCACACTGATTGTTTTTCGTTGATTTTTTTTTTTTTTTTTTGGGTTTTGGTGAATATTCACACTAAGTGTATTTTTGTTGATCTTTTGATGTCTGCTTTTGGTTGTTTTTAGATTTTATTTTTTCAAATAATATTGTGAATGATTACAACACAAATAATGTGAATGTTTTCTGAATATAATAGGATAACGTAAAATAGAAGAACACGTGAACATAAAAAAAAAACCCGTATTTTTATTAGTATCTTGAACATTCATTCAGATACTAACCGTTTGACATTAATATGAACATTTACTAATTATTTCATTGGAAAGATGATTTTGTGAATATTAATTTGATATTTTTTTGTTCACTTCTTGAGCAGCGATTTCAATCACAGCCACCCATTTTTTTGTGAGTGGTTTTGATGTTTTTGGAAACTGTAACTTCCCATAAATACTGAACGTATTTGCAGTAACCGTAGGCAATCATATGAACATTCATTATTTTTCATTTGTTGTTCTTAAAAATCGAAAATTATCTCATTAGAAAGAGGATTTTGTGAATATTAATTTAATGATTTCTATTCACTTCTTGAGCAGTGATTTCAATCACAACAACTTTTTTTTTTTTGTCACTGGTTTTGATATTTTTGGAAATTGTAACTTCCCATAAATACTGAATGTATTTGCAGTGACTGTTTGACATTTATATGAACATCCATTATTTTTCATTTATTGTCCAAAAAATTCGAAATTTATCTCATTAGAAAGATGATTTTGTGAATATTAATTTGATGTTTTTCGTTCACTTCTTGAGAAGTGATTTCGATCACAACAACCATTTCTTTGTGATTGGTTTTGATATTTTTGAAAACTGTAATTTTTCATAAATACTGGCGGTTGCATATCACTCAATGAACATTCACAAATTCACATTTATAAGTCTGTCTCTGATTTTTCTCAGAGAAACCGTCTCACAATTCATATGAACATTCACAAATTCACATTTTTATCCAAAAAATTCACAAATTACATAATTAGAAAGATGATGCTTTGTACATTAATTTGATGTATATCTTTTAAATTTTTGAACAGGGAATTAGTTTAAAATAGCGGGTTTTCCAGATATTGGTGATATATTTGGGAATTGTGCACTTCTCATAAATGCAGCGATTACGTAACACTGGATGACATAAATTTATAAATATAATATCAATTGGGGGACAAATGTTAGAAACTATTTTGTAAGAACTAAAACAAATTATTTTTCTAATTGAGAAGTTTATTTTGTGAGTTCTATATCTTTCATTGTCTATATATTAAATTTTTTAATTTTAATTTATTTTTTGGAAAGAGATGTACATTTAGGGAAAAAAACAAAAACAAAAACAAAGTCAAAGTGTGTACAAGCTCTCAATGATTCTTACTTTGATGCGGCCGACGAATGAGTGGGGTTCTTTATTCCAATCCACTTTGCTTGCTTGCTTCCTTTGTGTAAAACCCCACGTGGGACTACCTGTAAAATGTCAAATGAGGACAAATAAAAGAGCACCGTTTATGGGAACAGTCGGTCTTGGGCCCTTTTAGTTTTAGCGGTTCCTTCATGGATAAAAGAACCCGTGGCCCCACCTTCCCTACCTTCTAAGTAAATGCGCCGAATCAGCTTTTAGCCATCCTATACATTTAGCCCTACTTGTCACGCGTACGCCCCCCGTACTTCTCGCCGTCCGATTCTTCAAACTAGTTTAATTGTTTCATTCAAGTTTAAGCTTGTAGATTATAAAACAGCTAGCGGATAACTCGTCTCTGACTAAAAAAATATCTTAATTTAAAAATTACTATCTTTAAATTTGAAATTGAAATAACTTTAAAAACATATTTTGGGGTTAAAAAATATATAAAAAAAATTAAATATCTAAAAAAGAACAAAACGATGCTAAAAATTAAAATTGAAATTATGAAATAAATAAACCATCAAATTATTAATTTTTTTTTTGGTCAAACCATTTTAATGAACCACAATTAGACACAAATTAATAACACACGTACAATTTTAAAAAATGACAAAATTCTCATTATTTATAGAAGAAAACTTAACCAATAATTCAAAATAAAAATGATAAAGAATCATTTGTTTTCCAAGTTGTCACTCCCGTTTTTCAAGTTAACATAATAATAGCCAAAATTTAAGAAAATAATAACATTAATTTATCTATTTATACAATATTCCCAAACGCTTGTGATGTGGGAAAAGTCGGATTCCCTCCACATGTCCGCCAGCTGGATCAGGTCCGCCATGTCATGACAACCTGAGTTGCCCGGTGAATAGACAGCTCGGGTCGCCTCTCAGGTCGGCGAATATGAAGCACTCAAGATCTTCCCACAACGACATCTTGAAGAATCGCCACAGAATGGCAGGTCGGTGCGGACAGCTCGACTTGCATCCCGATTCCTTGGCCGGCATGCCCCATGGGCTTCGCCATCTACAGTAAGGGGCCTAAGGCCTAGGCTTATAGCTCTAATCTGCAGTATCAGCCACGTGCCTGATTGCTTAGCGCTAAACTGAGCTTAAGGCCCTAATCATGCGGAACGCTAATTACTTATCTGTCTATAAATAGAAGGCTTCTCTAGCACCTTTAAGAAAGCGAATAGCCCACGGTAAGCTCCCAGCCAGATCAGCATAACTATCTTGCTTTCGACCCTAATTTCCCTCCGAGTTCTTACTCTCACATAGGAGGGAACACGCTGGGAAAAACCCATCCCATCTTGTGTGCAGGTGACGCCTCGGAGCTTAGCCGGACAACGGCAAAGAACAGAAGACCCCAGCTCAGACGATAGGCTGGATAGCGCCCGTCCAGCCTGGCTGCGATACTCTAGTAAGGACTACGGTTATCTCCACATCAACTTCAATCCCCTGACCAGAGGGTGTCCGGACCATACTGCTGGTCGGACCAATTTTCGACACCAACTTGTATTTTCAAACTAACAGTCAATAACTAATAATATAAAGTTAACTAATTTTTTTACAAGAAAAAACAACCATTTGTTTATACAATTTTTTTCTTAAATTACAACAATTGAACGTTTATTACAAATAAAAATCTAATTCAAATTTAATCACACCAATTGAACCCGATTGCAAGCAAAAAATAAAAATAAAAATAAAATAATACAAATGTTGAAGAATCAAGCGAAAAACTGAGCACTGTCCAAAAGATAATCAAACAATAATTTGGGAACATAACATAAACAGTATTTTGGAAAATCTGGGAACATAAATACGAGAACAGAAATACAAAAATAAATACTTACTGTTTGGACACGACAGTGTCCGACTCGTAGATTTTTCTGGGAACAGATACAGAAATCTGGGAGCATAACAGAAACAGTAATTTGAGAAATTCTTCTTTTTTAAAATTGAGAGCCTATTTGGCAAACAAACAACACCTATTTGGCAATTAAAAACCTAAAACTAGAGGTGTAGAATATTACAAATAAAGAAACCCTAAATGATTAAAAACCCAATATGTAAGACCTCAATCGTAGCATGTATGTCATTTTAGTTGCATTTTAGAGTAACTGGAAAAATTCAGGGTGAAATTGGATCAATAAAAATTCAAATTAAAAATCTAGGGGTCAATTCACAAATTTAGAAACATTAAATCCAAACCTTGGGAGGTAAATTGACATTTAACTTTTAATTAAAACTTTTAGGGGTGCAATTGCAATTTAAGAAAATCTTAAAAGTGGACTTGAACTAAAATGAAGATTTTAAGAAGTTAGAGGGAGAAAAGAGTAATTTCACAAAAAATTATTTATATATATGTGTGTGTGATCGTGAGCAACCGGTCGGAAGGAGAGAGAGGAGCAGCGACGTGGCATGAGGAGCTCAATGTTTAGGCCACTAGTTACATGCATATAAATGTTGATTCATGCATGTAATGATCACCAAAACTCTCAAAACAAGAAACGCAAAACAAAGAAGGAAGAGAGAGAAAGCGAAGAGAGAGAGAGAGGTTCGCCGGCGGTGGGGTGCAGTCCGGTGTGAGTGGTGGCTGTCCGTTCGGTTTGATTTGTGTGTGTTTGTGTGTTCTGGGTGTGCGTGGGTGTTCAATTGTGCGAATATGTATGTGCATTACTGTTCACCGACGGTTGTGTGCGTGTGTTCCTCCGTTAATTGGCGATTTCTTATGTGTGTGGGTGTGTTTCTCCAGCAGTGGTTGCTGTGCCGGTGGTGATCCGTTGAATGTGTGTATGTGTGTGTGTGTGTGATCAGTGTATGTGGCCTGGTGTGTGTGTGTGCTCTGTTATGTTACAGCGTTATGTGTGTGGGTGTGTTTCGGTGTGGGTCATCGGCGGGGGTGGTGATCGGGTGGTGTGGCGCTGCCGTGTGTATGTGTTGTGTGTAGGCCGTGTGAGTTGCTTCTCGTTGTCCGGTGCCGCTGTGTGTATGTGATTGTGTTGCCGGTAGTGTTTGGAGCGGATGTGTGTGTGTTCTGCTCATCCGGAGTGTGTGTGTGTCGTCGTGTGTACCTATGTGTGCGTGTGTTGTTCGGCCGGTGGTGTTGTCGTTCGGAGAGGAGGTGTGTGTGTGAGATCGTCGGAGTTGGGAGGAGAAGGAGAGAGACGTCGGCCGGGAGTGCAAACAGGAAAACAAAAACGGGAAAGAAAGAGAACAAAAAAAAAAAAAAAAAAAAAGGAAGAAGAAGGGGAAAAAGAAAAAAAAAAGGGGAATTACACAAACCACCCCACTGAAAATAAAAAACCCATCTCGTGGTCGCCAAACGATTCAGAAACATATGAAATTTCAATCGATTATTAATTTTCGTTAAATTAAATTTTATTTAGCGTTACAAATCCTAAAATTGTAATAATTCCGTAATGATTAATTAATTCTAATTACTTAGTACATAAAATAGTAACGATTAGGAATATAGGGTCTGCATTGCATGATTAAGATGTTTTAGATAAGATATTAATTAGGCTCTGTCACTATTAGGCTCGCAGGCACCGGTGTCTCAATAGAGTGTGGTCAGTGAAGGTTTTGGAGAGCGGATAACGAGGTGAGTGTACTGTCTTCTCACCAAACTATTTTTTTATATATATATGATGAAATATTGGTTTACTTAAACTGTACAGTTTTATAAATTATATGGATCAAGCAGGTATTTGGGTAAGTTGATAAAATGAATTTTCGGGGTATTGTATTGGTTTCTAAAAGAGAGTGAAAAATAACTGGTTTTCTAAGAATGTTGGGTTTTTTAAAAACTAAGGTGGGAGAAATGGTTTTTACTAAAATCGGTGGTACAAAAGTGAAAAATGGGTTTTACTGAAATTGGTGGTACTTTTAAAAAGGAGAGTGAAAAACGTGATTTTCGAAATTCTCCCCAAAAGGGGTGTGGCTTATATTCTCCCCATAAGGGGTGTGAATTTTTGACGATATGGAGTGAAAATATATTTCTTCCCATAAAGGATGTGGATTTTTAACTATACTGATGATTTTGACGATGCCATAGTTGTTCTCCCTGCAAGGGATGTGGTTTCTCCCCGAAAGGGGTGTGGATTTTATTTCTCCCCGTAAGGGGTGTGGATTCTTCCCATGGGATGTGGATAGTTCTCCCCGTAAGGGGGTGTGGATTATAGTTCTCCCCAAAAGGGGTATGGATATTTCATAGGAAGGCATTCCTACGGATGTTACGATACCGTTGTAACTCCCGATCGTGAGGTTAAAACGATCACTATGGCTAGCCAGTATGTGTTGTGGTGGAGTGGTGGTTTGAGATGTGTGTTTGAGATGTGATGTTTTACTTATATTTGGTGTTTTATTATTTATTATGGTGATTCGTATTATTTTACTAGATGGGTTGGAATGAAACTTATATTTATTACTTTATTTTCACTGCTTATATTATGGAGAATTTTACTAGTTACGTGTTGTTTCTATACTCACGCTTGATCCATTTAAATGTTATAGAATGAATTATTATTTTAAAAATATTTTCACTAAGAAGGCAATACACTCGTAGGTAAAATAGCTAGGAGTCGGTCGGTCCCTTACTGGCGCTAGATAGAGTTATGCGGGTTACGCAAAGGAGTCATTCGAGACAAATTTTGGAGACGAGATATCAGAAATGAAATCTAAGTGAGGTTCAGGGGATTTGTTTGATTGTATTTATATTCGGGACGGTATATCCCTATCTGGTGGGACTATTATATGTGTTGTATATATTTACAATTTTGTTATGGACGTATTGAGGTTGGCTAGTCAGTTGGGCAGTATCATGTCTACGTCACGCCGGCCTCACATGACGGGTGTCCGGGGTAGGGTGTGACACAATATCTAACCTGTAAAAATCCTGTATAGGTTGGTTGTTTAGCGGTCTCCATTGATGTGCAGGACTGGAGTGTTTTTTCATGCTTAATTTACAAAACCTAAAGGATAAATAATCCTTACAAATGTCCCTGAACAAAATTGCAACAATTTAAAAATCAATGGCACGATTGTAACATCATTTATTACATACTATAAGTTGAAGCCAGATCTAAATCTAAATTGATCGACATCCAATTCGGACAAAATAAACTCAGATCTTGTCAAATCGGAGTTAAAGATCCCTGAATAATTGAAACTCTAATATTGGAAATTTGAATTACAGAGCAAAAAATACCAACGGGTTTCATGATATGTACAAAAAAACATTGAATTACATTTTTGTATAACAATGTCATAATTAAAAAAAAATAAAAATAAAAAAAATTGAAACCAAACACTTCCAAAGTGTTTCCATTCCCAGAACAGAAATCGGGGAACAACTCAATTTTCTTCCCAAAAATTTCATTATAGAAAAAATAGGTTATGTTACCGTCATAACTCCCGATGGTGAGATAAACGATTCCATGGCTTGTACAGAAGCATGTGTGTGATATTTTATTATATAAAAGTAAGTGGAGCAATTGATTTGAATTCGGTTGTTTCATTTTGATAATGTATGTGGGATTTTGATGCTGCTTTGTGTGGGGTTATATTCAATTTAGAAAAGTGAATTCTGATAAATATACTTGATTTATAAATTCTTTTTACATTATAAAGACAGTACACATATAAAATATTTTATCTCAGATACTCTAATTAGAGATGGGTCCATTACTAGCGTTAGATAAAGTTAGAGGGTAATATGACTTTTGAGGTTGTTAGGACAATTGTCGGTAATGAGGGGTTCAGACTTTTGTGATTTTGTTATAGAATAGTTGTGTATGTATAATCACTGTATTTTTATTAATAAAATTTTAAAAATTTATGTCAGTTGTCAGTTAGTTGTATATTTGTTATCCATATATTTATTTTTGGTTAGGTAATATCAAGTTGAGGTCATGCCTAGCCTCGAGCGTGGGGTGTGACAACTAAAACAGTTCCACTTTTTCTCTTTTCCCTCACTCTGTTTAATGCTTTCCACTTAGGCTTCTTGATTTCCTTTCTCCCCTAGTTTGATGGTCAAAACCGTAAAACAAAATCTCTGAACTCTCGTAAATAACTAATTCTACCATAAAACCATGAATGGGAAAAACTAAAATTGCTGAAAAATACGTTGATTTTAATCGCTATTTTACTAATTATTGCATATATATTCTGTTGGTCTAGTGGAATACCCAAGAGGGGGGGGTGAATTGGGTAATTAAAAATATCAGAGAGAAAATACTTTAATAATTCAAATAATTAATTTTAATCCTAAATTAATTATTATCTTTATGTCACAGCGGAAATATAAAATCAACTAGGTGTACACCAAACAATAAAAATAAATAAACTAAAGATTGCAGCACACCAGAAATTTATACTGATTCACCAAACTACTCTTGGCTAATCCAGTCCTCCGAGTCCCACGGAGAGTCGCACCCACTAATACTCAAGATCCCTTTAAAGGTAGGAACTAAACCCTCACAACGATTATTTTATAGGCCCAGAATCAACATTTTCAAAATCTTTTTCATAGGTTAAGGAAGAACCTCTACTTTTTACAGGTTCAAGAATAACCTAATTCTTTTTAACACAAAGGCAAAAGAATCAAAACCTCATCAATACTCCAAATATCCTTTTACCCGGTAAGGATTGAACCGTTAAAATATTCATACAAAATAATTCAATTCAGGAAAAATTACTACCTTAATCTCTTTACAGGAAGAGACTAAAATCGACTACCCTCTGATTAAATACACCTAACAATATTTAATCCGTTACTCAACTTACCAATAAAATTGACAAGTGATTTTTCTCACTCGGAACCAGATAAATTAAAACTCAATTAATATCCCAAAACTAGTGATTGAAATGTGAGATACTCAAAATCTAATTTTTTAACAAAAAATGGGTGGCATGTAATTGAGCACGTAATCAGATTCAAGAAATTGTTTATAAAATATTTTCTTTAATAAAAAATCAGAAACAATTTCTAAAGATCAAATTTCAAAAATAATAAAGTAATACAATATAGAAAGTAATTGGAAAGATCTCACCCGGAATCCATTGAAAAAATAAATAGAGCGATGTTACTTCAGATTCGGTAGCAGTAATGATTAACAGCCAATGATTCTCAAGATAGTCTCTTAGAAAAGATCTCACAAAAACTCAGTATGATATCTCTTATAAAAGCTTATTATGATCTCCTGATCTCTTAATTTCTTTTTTTTTTATATGAAAAAACGCAGGTCTTTATATATAGGATTAGAAACAGCTCTCTAACGGTTAGTTCCCATTTATCTTGACACTTAATTGCTCTCTTAGACCCCTTATATCATTATGACTTCATTTTGGTTCAATTCACTTAATTATAGCTTTTAAATCTTTCAATTAAGTCTCCCAAATATTTCTTAATCTCAATTAAATAGAATAGAAACAATTATATGTACCAAAGTGAGAAATATTCAAACTTAATGAACCAAATCAATAGGCATTAAATAATAGATGTAGTATATCTTAAATATCATAAAATCCTTAAAATATCTCATAAATCCCAACAAAAAAATGGCTACTTTTAGATATAAATTCGGAATTCCACAATATCCTGAAACTGACACACCAGTCAACTGACCAAGATTAGAAGTCGACCGTTCGATTCAGGATGTAGCCAAGTCAAAGATTCTGTGCCCATCGGTCGACCTATCTATTGACTTAGAGATTTAGAGAGTTCTATTTCTCTTCACCGGTCGACTTACTTGTCGATTTAGAGATTCAAAAAGTTTCATTTCTCTTCACCGGTCGACTTACCTATTGACTTAGAGATATAGAGAGTTCACCTGTTTTGTCGAGTCGACTTAAGGATACTGGATCTCTTTTCTAAACTCATTTTTAATTCATTCTCATTGATGTTTTCGCCTCTTTAACCATTTTCTTTTCTTAATTAGCTCCACTAAATACTTAACTCCAATTTTAATCAATTATAAATATTTCTTTTTCAATTACATATAGGAGCAAATAATTTAGCTAATTAGGATCCTATTAAAAACACACATATTTATAAAAATTATTTAAAAATCTTTTTGTGTCGTGTGTGATCCTAATTGGGATATTAAGAGTTGAAATTTAAACCTGAGTTGTTTTTCCTAGGTTCTTCAAATTCTTCAACCTCTTAATCCTTCATCATCTTTATCATCAAATCTTCATCATATGGAACTAATAAACTGAAACACTTAAACAAATCGTTAATCCCACAAAAAAGATCAACGTTTAATTGTCCATTAAAATCTCAGGATCAACAATCTCTCATTTTTTGATGATGACAATTAATTTTGATGTTTTATTTAAAACAATAATATAACCACGCTCTCCCTAAATCCGAGGACGGGTTTTACAACTCTTTTAAGCATAAGAATGAAGAAATTAAAAAAATGATCAATAAAGCACAAATATAAAAATAAACTCCCCCTTAAGATATTCAATAAAACATAAACTAATTCTCCCCCTTGGTCATCTCAAAGAACAAAATTTAGGGAGGGGGGAAGACACATGATAATTCTATTTTAGGCAAACACATTGAATTAATTCATAAATTCAATTTTATGTGTTAAGATTATTTTCAACAAATAGCATGTGGATCATCATTAAAGATAGAAAATTTAACTAAGTATATCAAGTTTAGTTAATCCATCAAAATTCATACACTAGAAATCAAGTTTCACCACAATCCTAAATTAGCTATTACAGACCGAAATAGTAAATTTGGTACTTGTCTGAATAACAAAATTAAATTAAAAAAAAAAGAAGGTCTAGTGAGTGCTTTGTCCAGAAAAGTGATAATAAAATCCCATCGGACTAGTAACTGGCTGCTGAGGATACGGAACTTCTGGCCGAACAATTGGTCTTGGAGTCATTTGCTGATGAAACGGCGTTGACGGTCCTACTCCAGATGGCCCTGCTACAGTTGGTCCTCCAAAGGACTACTGTGCTCCAAACATAGGATGTCCTGTAAAGTGTGGCTGAGCATTGTACTGCTGCTGGTATCCGTGATGAGATGACTGTATAAACTAAAACATTTGTTCCAGATTCCTTGTGATTTTCCCAAATCCAGCTTCCATGTTCATATTCATTTGAACCATTTTATTTTCTAGTCTAGTCATCCGATCATCCATTAAATTTGCATGTATCCTTAGATCATCAATCTGATCATAAAGAAAATCCATCTTCTGATCTATGCTCATTTCTTCTTCATTACCCATATCTTGCATTCTCTGCTTTTTCTGATTCCTCTTCTTTACCCATCTATTTTCTTTGTACTCATATCCCATTAACGAAGCATTACCCACATTGATTGATCTGGGTATGATTGTCATAAATATTTTCTCATCAGGATCTGTTTCAACTCCAAAGTGATCGAACAACATTTGGAGTGCATCAGCATAGGGTAGTACTCCAGAGGATTTCTGAAAATGATACTTCATGTGGTCCATCATGATATGAGCTATATCCAATTTTCTCCCTTCAACAATCTCATTCATCTAATAAAGATCAAAGTTATTTACATTAGCATGACTTTCATCTCTAGGCACAATCGAATAGGTTAGCACCAAATGAAAGAATCGATGCTCAATAGATATTGATCCTGCTTTGTCTCCCTCTAAATCAAATTTCTCAGCAATGGCCATTCTATTGAAATTTATCAAAATCCAATGAGGGGTATTGTACGGAACTATGTCTCCTCTAGGTATTTCCAAAATATCACATAATAACCCCCTATCAAATTGAATTTCTTTTCCTTTAACATAGCATGAAATTGTAATATTATTGTAAGTGAGATTCTTGTAGAACATTCTCACCCATATCGGCATTCACTCATTCCTCTGGGTGACAAAATCAACCCACCCCATTTTCCTAAAATATCTTTCAATATCAATAGTTTTCTCTTTCAAACCAAAAAAATCTATAGGTTTGCAACCTAAAACCTTTTAGTTGACAAACTCCTCATTATATTTTTTCTCATCCTCTTTCTTTCGAAAAAATACATTGTCAAATGTAGCCCTATTAGCACGATTCTTGATTCTAAGCATTTTTCACAAATCTAAAATAACTCAACCAAAATATCTCAAGAAATTAAGTCTAAACCAAGAACCAACCGAAACCCTATAATTTAGAGAAGACCAACCTTGATTTTCGTGAGTAATTAGCCTCCAACACTCAAATCTGAGCCTTGGACCTTTTGATTCAACCAAAAAATCTTCTCATCCAAGCCGAAATGAACTGATTTCGTGAGATTTATGCTTGAACAAACTTGGGAGATGAAAGGTTTTAGAGAAAAGGGTTTTTAGTTTCAGATGAAATGAAATAAACAAGAGAGGGTATTTATATCCCAATATGATCGGTCGACAGCCATCGTAGAGGTAGTCGACAGATGAATGCAGCGTGACTCTCGATATTTCAACTTGAAATTATCGGTCGACTCATAAGTTGACTGCTCATTTTGAGTTGTTTGATTTTGTGCATTTAAACTTAATTTGATCAACTTAGCTCAATTTTTACCTCTTATTTTGATCCACATATATTTAAAAAAAAATTAATTACTCACACATTTAAACACACACACACACACACATGTATTACAAATATCTAAATTTCAAAATGTACAAGCTCAGTCTCCTTAACAAAATTCATAAACTTAAACTTAAATTTTTTTAACATACTTGGATCATCTTTGGGAGCAAGTAGTGTGTATACCTTTGGTGGATTACTAATTTCTGATTTGGTATCCTTTGACTCCACCAATACTTGATTTTTTACCTTAATTTCTTCCTTCTTGGGAACAATAATTCTTTGAACTGATTCAGTAAAAACTTCTTTGGCTTTATTTGGTACTTCATGCTGCTTTGACACAACTTTGTAAATGAACTTTTTCTTATACTGGTATCTTACCATTGGATGTAGATAATCTTTGTCAGCTCTCACATATTGAGCTTGTTGCTTCTGTACTCTTGTATTTGACACGTGCTGATTCTTCTTATTAGGTGCATTGAACCTCAGTTCTCTCTTTGGTAGGGCATAGTCATTGTACCTTCTTGTCTATTCAAATTTTCTTGTCGGCACGTAGTATTCATTATTCCTTTGCCTAAATATCTAATTTGTACCTGTACCAAATTTTTTTCTTTTTGGTATCCAGTTATTTCTAGATCCTACAGGGTAACCATATAATAAATAACAAGAGTTTTCATAATGACTAAATTGGCCACAATAAAAATACTTAATACTGTCAGCACACCTCTTCAAATAGTCAGTGCTTCTTGGAGAAGCATAATATTGTCTGCGATTTTGAGAAGCAGCTTTAGTAACTATTGGTTTTTCAATAGATTTTGTATTCTCAACATCCTTGAATTTATCCATTGCTTCTTTAAGTTTATTTTGAGTATTCTATAGTAACTGTTCATTGGTGCTAACGTTTACCTGTAGACCTCTTTTTATGCATAAATTCAAGATCATTCTTAAGAATTTGGCACTCAATTTCAACAGAATGAATTTTCACATGCGTTCTATCAAGCTCACACCTTGTATTATCCAATTCAATACTCAAGGTTTCATTCAAGGTTTCAATATTTTTTCTTTGAAATTCATTCTGTTGAAGATCATAAAAATAATTTTTTAAAACCTCAGTCTCATCCTCAAGAGACTCAATTTTATCACACAACTTACTAATTTCAGATAAAGTATTTTTAAACTCAACAGTTTCAAAATATTTGTCCAATTTGTTTTCTCGAGAGATTTGACAGTACTAAACTTCTTATTTTCGAGAGTTGCAATTTTTTTGCCCTAGTTTAAAATTCTCTTTTTCAAAAATATACGTAAGAGCAATAAGCGTCTCAATAGCCTTATTTACATTTTCATTATTGCAAATTATATCAGTCTCACGATAAGAACAATGACTATTAGAAAAAGCAAAATTAACAGTAGTACACATAACTTCAAAATCAAGACACTCCATGTGATCGTGTTTAGCTATACTGTGAAGTATATAGAGCTAAAACTAGTTCTGATACCAATTGTTGGCCCAGTGAAATACCTAAGAGGGGGGGTGAATTGGGTAATTAAAAATATCAGAGAGAAAATACTTTCATAACTCAAATAATTAATTTTAATCCTAAATTAATTATTATTTTTATATCACAGTGGAAACATAAAATCAATTAGGTGCACACCAAACAACAAATATAAATAAAATAAAGATTACAGCACACTAGAAATTTATACTGATTCACCAAGCTACTCTTGGCTAATCTAGTCTTCCGAGCCCCACGGAGAGTCGCACCCACTAATACTCAAGATCTCTTTAAAGGTAGGAACTAAACTCTCACAACGATTATTTTACATGCTTAGAATCAACTTTTTCAATTTTTTTTTATAGGTTAAGGGAGAACCTCTACTTTTTACAGGCTAAAAAATAACCTAATTCTTTTTAACACAAAGATAAAAGAATCAAAACCTCACCAACAATTCAATTATCCTTTTACCCGATAAGGATTGAACCGTTAAAATATTCACATAAAATAATTCAATTTATGAAGAATTACTACCTCAATCTCTTTACAGGAAGAGGTTGAAACCGATTACCCCCTGATTAAATACATCCAACAGTATTTAATCCGTCACTCAACTTACCAATAAAAATTGATAAGTGATTTTTCTAACTCGGAGCTTCTACCACCCTAGATAAATTAAAACTTAATTAATACCCCAAAACTAATGATAGAAATGTGAGATATTCAAAATCTGATTTTTTTAACAAAAAATGGGTAGCATGTAATTGAGCACGTAATCAGATTCAAGAAATTATTTATAAAATATTTTCTTTAATAAAAAATCAGAAACAATTTTTAAAAATCAAATTCCAAAAATAATCAAGTAATACAATATAGAAAGTAATTGAAAAGATCTCACCCGGAATCCACTGAAAAAATAAATAGAGCGATGTTACTTTAGATTCGGTAGCAACAATGATTAACAACGAATGATTCTCAAGATAGTCTCTTAGAAAAGCTCTCACAAAAACTCAATATGATATCTCTTAGAAAAGTTCAATATGATCTCCTGATCTCTTAATCTCTCTTTTTTTTATATGAAAAAACACAGGTCTTTATATATGGGATTAGAAACAACTTTCTAACGGCTAGTTCCCATTTATCATGACACTTAATTGCTCTCTTAGACCCCTTATATCATTATGACTTCATTTTGGTTCAATTCACTTAATTATAGCTTTTAAATCTCTCAATTAAGAATCCCAAATATTTCTCAATCTCAATTAAATAGAATATAAACAATTATATATACCAAAGTGAGAAATAATCAAACTTAATGAACTAAATCAATAGGCATTAAATAATAGGTGTAGTATATCTTAAAAATCATAAAATCCCTAAAATCTCTCATAAATCTCAACAAAAAAAGTGCTACTTTTAGATATAAATTCGAAATTCCACAATATCCTGAAATTGACACACTAGTCGATCGACCAAGATCAACAACCGATCGCTCGATTCAGGATGTAGCCAAGCCAAAAATTCTATGCCCATTGGTCGACCTATCTGTCGACTTAGAGATTCAGAGAGTTCTATTTCTCTTCACCGGTCGACTTACCTATCGACTTAGAGATACAAAGAGTTCACCTGTTTTATCCAGTCGACTTACCAGTCGACTTAAGGATACTGGATCTCTTTTCTAAACTCATTTTTAATTTATTCTCATTGATATTTTTGCCCTTTTAACCATTTTCTTTTCTTAAGTAGCTCAACTAAATACTTAACTCCAATTTTAATCAATTATAAATATTTTTCTTTTCAATTACATATAGGAGCAAATAATTTAGTTAATTAGGATCTTATTAAAAACACACATATTTATAAAAATTATAATTGAGATATTAAGAGTTCAAATTTAAACTTAAGTTGTTTTCTTTAGGTTCTTCAAATTCTTCAACCTCTTAATCTTTCATCATCTTTATTATCAAATTTTCATCATATGGAACTAGTAAACTGAAACACTTAAACAAATCGTTAGTCTCACAAAAATCATAAATATTTAATTGTCTATCAAAATCTCATGATCAACATATTCTATGTCGTTGTATTTCAAATTTTCACCTTGTTACTAACCATTGTCTTTTTCACTGATACTTTTTTTTCGTACTATGCTTTGTGAAAATTTTACAGTCATGGATGTCCCATTAATTGTTAATGAAGTTTATAGACATAAAACTACCATTTCATGTAGCAAATGACGCAAGTAATTGTGAATGTTCATGTATGTTATTACGAACGATAGTATTTCGTGTCATACAATCACTTTATAAAGTTGATTAATTGTGAACGTTCACAATTCTTATACATATCTCTTGTGCAAGATATCTGATGGTTGTGTGAACATTCATAATCATTTACATTTCATTACAAAACGTAAAAACTTGTGTGAATATTCACATTTATAATAACAATATTGGTGAACACACACTCTACGTTTCATGATTATCTAATGTCTTGTTATATTTCCCACAATATTTGTATGATTGTTCAAATTGATAATCACAGAATATAACATGTATACTACATTAAATGTGAATGTTCACATTTGGTTCACAGACGACACTCCCATTTCATGCTGCAATAAATCAAGTAATTGTGAATGTACATGTTTCTTATAACCCCCCCCCCCCCCCCCCCCCCAACAAAACAACACTTTTTCGTGAAGTAGATAACTATAAAATCACGTTGATTGCAAATGTTCACCAAATCCTGTAAGTATTATTGTGCACACTCTTGATGGATATATATGAATGTTCATAATCATTAACATGACTAGAGGAAACTACATCAACAATTTACGTATAATACGAACGGACAACAATTATCTACATACGAACAATTATACTACTAACCTGCGATTTTCCTTGCCAAATTGTTCCTTACTAATGTCGTGTTTGGATTTTAGAAATATCAAAATAGAAAAGAAAATGCCAAAATTCAAATTCGCATGCACAAAAGGAATAATGAAAAACTAACCAAAACATAACTTACCATAACTACCATTTCCATTGATAACACCGGTGATTTAAGTAAGGACAAGATTGTCCGATCGGAAATGTAAACTAACAGTCATGGACTATACACTAAACACAACTAATAAAGGGTTATTCTAACAACAATACATTAAATAAGGTAATTTTTACATAGTAGCTTTAAATATTGTATAAAAAAAATTAAAAATCTCTTTATTTATTTAAAAATATTAATTAATTAAAAAAAATCTTATCATTGAATCCTCTATTTTTAATTTTTTTATTTAATTTCCATTTTTTTAGTGTTTATCAATTTATTTTCATCTTTACTCATATTTTAATTAATATTAACCATTATATAAAATATAAATTTTGACACAAGCTAATATCAACTCGATAGATTTAATCTATTTGATGTTAACTGGATGACCACACATGTTTCTATTAGGGAACTGTTGGGAATATGATTGCTTAAATTTAAACTTGTATTTAAGCACAAAATATTGTAATACAGTGTGCTCTAGTAAAGGTGTCGAGCCACAGGGATTGAATTGCAATTTTTATTTTTCGAGTGAATTTAACATAATTATTTTTTAGTTTTAATAATGAAAATACAGAAAAATATTTAAATTGAAATAGGATATGTAAAAGGTTCGGGTCAGGGACATGAATGCATTCTTCGATCTATCTCATAAATTTCATTTATCTTTAATTTAATTATGTGTATAATTACGTAATTCTAGCTACAAGCCAAACTTACTACAAAAGATGGATTAACCACTTAATGGTCATAGATTATCTTCACGATTCAATTCCTACATTAACTAATCTAAGTGAATTAATCTTTTAAAATAATCCATCCAATTAAGTCGTATCAATTCCCAGGAAGTCGGGTTATATAACGGTAAGATCTAAATCACAAGTATTGGATCTAATACTACAATTTTAAATAAATTCAAATCTAAACTTCTACAAGGACATTTAGAACGTAAATTCATTATAAAAAATATTTAAAACCGAAATTATTATTGTACAATCTTACACACAAAAGAAATAGATTTTTTTTTTACATTGATAGATCCAAAACAAATTGAACCCTAACCCGACTTGGAAGCCTTAGCCGCTCATAGAGTTATTGAATGCCATGAATATCCTCTTTGTCCTTGATCCCAAGCTCCCAATCTTATTCAATGGAGTGTTTTTCTTGTTTAGAATAGGTAAAGAAGAAGAACCAAATCAAGAATGGCAAAAAATCCTTATTTAAATCCCAAATCATCCCACTTAATTGTAACGGTTCCCTAATTTGGGGAACCATTACGTAGGGGTCGCGAGCATGACCTATTTGTTGCGCCCAGGTCCATTTTTGGGTAATTTTATCTTTTTCTTTTTTTTCTCTCGATATTTTTGATTTCCAAGCTTGTACCCACAAAATTTGATTTCCGACCTTGTACCTACAAAAAATATTAAATTGTATTATTAATAATTAAAAATTGATAAAAAAAATCTAACAAAATTATAGATTTAGAGTGGAAATTTGGTACACAATTGAGAACAAACATAAGCCCACACTTACATTTTTTTTAGTTCTCGAGCAAAACAAAATTCTAAAAATGAAAATTCTAGTTTCGTAGGGAACACAGTTACATTTAGCGTATACATATGAAATAATCCAATTAAACCCATAGGCAATCCCTAGAGGACGAGTTTTAGTTTTGTGAAGGTTTACAATGATGATACCTACAAACATCTATACTGCTTACGATAACCTGTTAAGCATCATTGATAAATTTCGATGGTATATATATTAGTTGAAATACATGTGGATGGAAGGAGATAACTATTATTTATGTTAGAAAACACCCAATTTTATTCTAAGTTTTACCTTGTTCATGAAGCTCAATCTCAATCCTAAGTAATCCTAACAATCAATGTTAGTAACTTAATGAATTTCATAGCTCAAAAAGACTTGATTATTCTCTCTACTATTTTTTTTTTTACTTTTTTTTTTCTTTATAAAATTAACTTAGCGAATGACATGTGCAATGTTAATACCACTAGACTTTCTAGAAAGTCCATGTAGTTAGTATTGGGCCAATGATCCCTATCTAGTTGTCTTGGGACATTAGGTGGAGAGACACCCTTAAAGGCTTAGTAACTTGAATATCCTAGGCTTTAGGATCAACCAATCAATCACTTTTCCAACAACTGACACTCACCTTTTGGCGCGAACACTCACTACTTGATGAGGCAAGAGACCCAATTACTTAGTGAGAACCCAATGTTTGAGCTAAAATAGATTTTATTTTAGTTATTTTACACAATTTATTTATTTATTTTTATTTAGAGAGAAGAACACACGTTTTATTTTTTGTTGGTATTCAACAATTTGCTAACATAAGCTACGATAGTGTCAAGACAAACCTCATGCTGATTAAGCCGATCATTCGTTTCCCTCCAAAATGCCTGAGTCTCTCCCATAAATCCAGCGAACATGGTTTACAATGCGGGGGAAGACTCCATATGTTGGTCTAGGGTGTCAATCCATGGCTCCGAAATGGTGAAACTATCCTTCAAGCGTTGGTAGCTTGTTGAATGATTTCATCTCTGAAAATCGAACTCGGCCATGTCTTCCAATAACCAATAGGCTTCATCTGCGGTTAGTTGGTCAAAAGAGGTGGTACCGTTTCCTCTTTCCACCCATGTTCTGGTTGCGGCTAGTAACCCATCGAGGAAGTTCAGTAATTGACACTCTCTCGAGAAATGATGGTTTGGGAATCGGAACAACAACTCCTTGTATCAATCCCAAGCACAATAAAACAGCTCGAAATCTCGTTGAAAAAAATGCAAAAGCACTTATTGATCTAACATCTTCAAGTACCCTGCAAGAAAAATAAACTACAAACAAAAATCATAAATAAAATAAATGCCTAAATTAAAATCAAGTTACTTACTCACAATATTAACAACAATCTAAAAACCAATCCCCCGGGAACGGCGCCAAAAATTCGGTAGTGTGTAAATTACGTCGTTACTTTCACCGCAAGTGCATGAGTCAAGTTTTAGTATAAATTGGAAAGAGTAGGGGTCGTCATATCCACAGGGATTGGATTAGACGGTCGTTGAGTTCCGCGATTATCATAACCGAACTTTATTTAGGCGACTCAAATTTATATTTTTGTTAATAAAATAATATACTAAATTAATTAACTAATTAAACTAAGTAATCTAATACACTAATATAGACGTTAATGAGAGTAAATTGCCTAGGGATTAACTTCGTCCACTTAAACGTGATCATTTCAATCTAGTTTACATTAACGACATTCATCTTATCTGACAATCTCGGTATTGCAATCTCATTCACTAGCTCTCTCAAGTGTAAAGTGAATGAATATATGATTTCGCGTCAACGCCGAAGTCCTCCTTAAGTGTCTATATGACATTTGGTCACATGAGTATCACCCCAACTTCACGGATTTCATACTTTCTAATGCCTTCCTGGGTCATTAGATCGCCACGTTATGTTTAAATCCTAGTCCGAATCCAAGATTACCTCTCCTGAGTGTCAAATCTCGTATTTTCAAAATCAACCCTAATACCATAACAAACATATTAAGATTGTAATAAAACGGTAAACACAATCGGATAAACATGAACAACCATTAACGAAATATTGATTTATTCAAATAACGTTTTCGTACACGAATCGCTCCTTAGACAATATATGTTTAACTATACATGACCATAACCAAATATACAACAATAAACAAGCTAAACATATACAAAACAATAAATCCAACTAAGAAATAAAGAGAGAAACGAGGAGACTAGCCGTTATCCGAAGAATCGACGCTAAAACCGCTCCAAGAACGTTTCGTCTTCTTGGCCTTTGTGATCTTCTCTTGGTTGATCGGCCTTGGAGCTCTCAAGACACTTTCGAAAACTCTCTGCATCTTGACCACTGCAGCGGTGAAGAATTCAACAACTCTCTATATTTTCACCGCTATAGCGGTGCTTTCATCGCTGCAGCTGTGGATGTATGTTCTAAAAATTAATCTTTTCGCTATTTTTCTCTACCATTCTTCCACCGACTTGCTCGTTTATGGATCGTTTTCGTCCCTTTTCATCCCAAATACCTAGTTTATAACAAAACAAATAAAAACTTATTAAAATATATTAAAATGCTATAGAATACTCGAAAACTACCAAAATCGACTTGGGAATAAATAAATAAATTATACCTATCAAATATAATTGAAATCGACAAAAATCGATCAAATCTAAGCTAGATCTGAACTAAATAGAGGAGATCAAATAAGCTAACATTTCAGATCAAAGAAAGCTAGATTTGTTCGCCATCGTCGATCGATGTGTTCATTGATCTATTTAGAGTTCTTAACCAAATAAATGTTTATTAAAAAAATAATTTCTGAAAACGGTATACTTCAAACTTATTTACGGGAGTAGTGTAAAACGCAATACCGAAATGCGTTTTTCGAAAAACGCATTTTCAAAATGCATTTTTAAATAGGAAGTCTGAACGGTTAAACACACAAAAAAAAAAAAAAAAAAAAGTTAAAAACCGAAATAAAAAAGGAAAGACGCAAAACCGATTTGCGTTTTTTAAAAACGCAAATCGGTTTTGCGTTTCTTAAAACCAAAAAAAAAAAAAAAACCGTTTGAAAAACGCATAAAGCTTATGCGTTTTTCAAAAAAAAAAAAAAAAAAAGATAAAAGAGAGTAACGATCAGTGTGGTTTTTTTTTTTCTTCAGCAGTGTGCGTTTTCCTGTTTTGTTTTTTTTTTTTCAAGAGCTTGTTTTTTTTTTTTTTTTTCAAGAGCGTTTTGTTTTTTTTCGCCATTTTCCCACCGTTTTCCGCATTCATATTTGGCTTAGAAGAACCATTTTTTGATTAGTATGAAATGATTCCAAAAAAAACGAAAATAATATATGCGTTTTTTTTAAAAAAAAATTATACTAATTGAAATTAAAATAAAATTACATATGAATATATAATATATTTTTACAAATTATAATACATGTCGTCATTAAGTTTCTATGTACCACACCCCCTACGTCTGATGTTTCTCCGTTGTCGCCGTAAAGGAAGTGGAAGATCTTCGGTGTCCTCTGTCTGGAGATAATCAACTTGAGTAATATGTCCCAAGTCCATAGTAAATGGATATGTTGGTTCCTCCACGATGGGCAACAAATATTCATCATTTCGCTCCCATGGGACTGGTGACACGCGTCTTCCAATTCCTCTGGGTACACCATGTGTCACACGAGGAACAGATACTGAGCTCGATGATGGAACATCCATCATCGGGGTGACAAATGTGTTACCCACTGACCATCCGGAACTGACGCCCAGTTCGGTACCATAATCTGAAAAGAAATTATCCATCCCGTAGGTAGATGGTTCGGCACTGGCGTCGTCATCCAACGGCTGATCTCGCGTATCCAACAGCGGCGTCGGCATCAGGTGTCCCGGACTCGGCATCAGGTGTCCCGGACTCGGCATCTGGTGTCCCGGACTAGGCATCTGGTGTGGCAACTGCCGACGATAGGCACGGGAACAAATGTCGCGCGATAAGTATGTAACCCGTTCAAAATCCCCTGGTTGTCTTGTTTGAATTGCAAGTTCACTCATTCGCATCAGGTTTGAAATATCGGGTTCCTGCAACATAAAGTTAATTACACCTAAGTAAATGAACATTATACAAAATAATAAATATATGTTCTAATTAAATTATACCTCTATCGTCGGACGACCTCCTACTGCATGATAGCCGAAGTTCGGTCGGTAAGATGGGTTCACTATGAACCGCCTTGTGACTCCCCAATACCAAGGCATGTAATCATCAAATACATCTGTACCAACCTGAAGGTTACTTAAATCTGGTGGTCGCCGGCTATCCCACGCTCGTATATGTGCCCCGTACACTATCGACCAGTCTGTGTCAAATTTCCCCCTCCGGCTATTGAAATGCATATCTTTATATGTGTCGCTCAGCCAGCGAATTCCTTGGCAAAAACCAAACTGTCGTAGTGTGCGATGGGGGTAATGATACTCTACAATTTCGTAGCATATCAGGGGCACAAACGCCATCCAAATTTCTTCGCCATCACGACAATATTGTGGTAATTGGTCCAAGAGATCAGTTGGATACGGCATCCAAATAACCTTGCAAACAACATACAAATAAATTAATTAAATAATAAATATAATCATATATAAAACATTAGTAACATCTTACGTAAATATATAACCGACCTCATAATCTTGTAAACGATCTAACTGATCACGATACACAATCAATACGTGCATCGGCTCGCTATCTAAGTTGAATGATACTTTCCAACTGTATGCAGCCATAAAAATTAATTATTACTACATGAAATGAAATATTTGAATTGCGTAAACATTTATTATATAATAACGTACCGAGACCCCCAAGGGGCACCTGGGAACCTCATGTCCCCTATCTGTAGGTCACCCATCCAATCGCTGGTAGTAGAGAGAGACACGTGCCGTAGTCTCGGGAGTCGTTCCCATGCCCAACACTGTAATAAAAATAAGGGCCCTGAAATTTTTTTCGTCTCCTTATGACATCCCTTGCACAGCTCTCGATACAGTACCGCTAAAGTTGTACTGCCCCAACTATACTGATGCGACCCAGACATATCGCGCAACAGTGGTAAGTACGCTAACTTAACCAAATTATTAGATTTGTCAGGCATCAATATTGTCCCGATCAATATCAGGCAGTACGCCCTAGCGTAACACTGCATAATGTCCTCATCGGCGTCGGCGGGTACTCGATCGAAAGTGGACTGTAACCATTTCAGTTTCAGACAACCTCCTTTGATTTTGTCCTCCGGCGGTGTGTGACCGAGTAGGATTTGGCAAAGTTCCTGCCAACGTACGGTCGGTAAGATGTCATCAGACCCGGTAACTGGTCGTCCGTTCACGGGCAGCCCAAATAACACTGCTACGTCTTGCAGTGTCACTGTCATCTCACCAATCGGCAAATGAAACGTATGCGTCTCTTGACGCCATCTCTTAACCAACGCCGTAATCAATGCGTGGTCTAACTGCTTTTTCTTTAACCGAAAGGCTCCATAAAGTCCGACGGCTTCTATTAAGTGTACCACACAACTAGGTACATGGTTCGTCCATTCCCTTGGAAACCGTCCGGCTCCGGAGCAGTCAAGCCGAGAAGAATGCTGAAATATAAATTAAAAGACAATTAATTTAAAAATTACTAAATAAAAAAAAAATAAAAAATGAATAGACTGGGTAAATATTTTTTTAATATGACCTGCACTCCGCGTTCTTCCCAGACAGTCCCAGATCTGTGGTCTCTCTGCAAATAAAGCAACGACTGATCGACGGGACTAGGCTCAGCCATAGCAGCAATAATCTGAAACTAAAATATGAAGTAGTAATATACGAAATATATTACAACACAATATACTAAACGACAATATACTAAACGACAATATACTAAACAACAATATACTAAACGACAATATAATACAACACAATATACTAAAATTGTTCCAACCATAAAGTAAATTAAAAATAAAAAATAAAAATTGTTGTCTCCATTACAATTGTTATCTCATTGGGGTCGGGATGGACATGTTCGCCTATCATGGCCAGTTTGAGAACACAACCCACACCGATTTGTCATTGTCCGCTGCGACACATCCATTTCGTTTCGAATGCGAGTGGATTTAGGTCGTCCGCGCTTCACAACTCGAAGTCTATTCTTGTTAGGAAGAAGGATCGGAAAGTTAACCATCGGCCAATAGTCCTCGTGAATGATCGGTTGAAATGATGACTCCCAAACTTTCAACAAGTTTGCTATTGTGTACTCATCAGCGATGTAGCGAAACGCATCTCCGTCACCGCAAGCATGTGTGAGCATGGATATCTGAAAGTCTTATATTTCCCACAAGTACAATCAGGGTTATCACCTAAAGTAACTTTGTGTGTAACAATACCACCGGACAACGTCTTTTTCGTTTTCACGTGGTAACGTGCATTCTCCCTATTATTAAATATATTTATAAATCAAATTAGATGATCAGTTAAAAAATATATATTACTAATTAATAAATTGCAAGTTAAAAAACCTTACCGATTGAATATTTGGACGTCGTATGTTTTAGACTTCGCTTGGGATTTCTGAATTTTCTCAACAACATGTTTTACGTATCCCAAACCCATGCCCATATCCTTTAGAGCTTCCTGTCGACCGAAATCAAAGTATTTGACCAATCTATAGAAAGTTATTGAAACGGCAGCTGTAATTGGGACATTCCTTGCACCTTTCAAACAGTTGTTGAATACTTCGGCATAATTGGTTGTCAACACGCCCCAACGTTTACCATTATCATGTGACCTGGTCCATTTATCTTTGGCTACGTTATCCAACCATGTATACGCCCCCATTTTTATTTTCGCAATCTCTTCCATGATAGCGTTGTACTTTCGAACTTGTATTGCAGCACCCGCATTCCACGCAAGATCTTTTAGTTGTTGATTTTTAAAGATGTTATTAAAATTACTACAAAGATGCCGCAAACAAAATCGATGATACCGAGCGGGCTCGTTCGGTTGATTAAGCCATAAAGTTCTTACTACACTAAGAATGCCAGTTTGTCTGTCAGATATCAACGTGACCTCCGGCCGGTCTTTAACAATATGGCGCTTCAGCATCAAAATAAACCAGGACCAACAGCGGTGGTCCTCCGTCGGTACCATCGCGAACGCCATAGGATAACACTTATTGGACGGTGTCATCCCAATAGCGATCAAGATCTTTCCTTCGTACTTACCATACAGATAGGTCCCGTCAATCGTGAGGACAGGTCGACAATATCTCCATCTGACCATCGAAGGTTCGAATGCCCAAAAGATCATGTCGAATGTCGAATAACCAACTGCAGTAGTCGGAACAATACTCCATTCGACAATTGTCCCAGGATTAAAGTGCTGCAATGCCGACATGAATTTCGGCAACTTTCGATACGATTCATCCCAATCGCCGAACAAGGTCTCGATGGCTTTAGATCTAGCCAACTAAGCCTTTCGGTAGGAGATAGTGAATCCCCGAGACTCTTTCACGGACGCAACGATAACACCCATCTTCACTTCTGGATCCTCTTCGACCTGTCCAAGTATCATGTCAGAAATGACACCCGAATCCAAGTTTCCATGATCCAATGCCGTATGATTATAGAAACACGTGTGTCGCCCGTTGTACTGCGTAATTTGGAACATTCCGTGACTCTGTTTTAGAGTCGCCCGCATCCGCCACCCACAACCATGCTTGCATTTAATCGACCAAATTTTCTGGTTCGTCTCTACCACACGATACTCTTTATTTTTCATAACATGATAATATTTCACGGCATTTTGAATATGTTTCTTGTCCTTAAAGACCATGCCACAATTAAATTCGTCCATTTCCGGGGTCCAAAAATTCTTTCGCAACTTTGGCTCATACTTTGCCATATCATCATCATCACCCCATTCCAACTGATTATAGAATGAAGGAACCTTGTGTAACGGTAATTGTTCACTCCCATCCATTGTCGGCTCAACATCCATATCTTCATCTTCATCTTCATCTTCATCCCCACCATTCTCATCTTCCTCTAACGCAAAAGCACCATCTAACTCTGTTTGTTCAACATCGTGAAAACTATCGACTGTATTCGTCCCACCCTCCACATTCTCGTGCGGTGGAGCGACAGAACTGGTGCCTGAATCATGATCAGTCACTATATAGGGATGATATTCTTCAGGAATGTAAGGCGACCGGTGAGTGTAACTGGATTGAACAACTTGAGGGTCAAACATAGGAGATAACGCGGTAACATGAGGATTGGAATTTTGACTTAAAAATTGGGTAAAAAGACCAGGTTGAAAAGAAAATATTGGAGCGTGATTAAAAGCTCGTTCTACCTCCACATACACCTCAACACCAAGTAGTGAGGGCACCCTAAGAGGTAATTGAAGCACATGGTCTAATGCCGCATCGTCACCGATTGAATACAACATGTGTCTATAATTCCCAGGACCAATAGTAGCTATCGGCAACCTACATTGTAACTTTAAAGTTCCATCAACTCCATCCTCGAAGATATATGGTCGTAACATCGCAATTAATTCGTTTAACGTAATCCCCCGACAAACATCCAACGATTTGACCGTAGACATGCTATATGACACTCCAAACTCAGTTCCTTCCAATATCTTTCCACCCCAATACAAATATAATGTAACATTCTCCATTTTAAACAACTACAATTTCACAAATCAAAATAAAACATGTAACGTATTATTATGATTATCAATTATATTACTAAAAAAAAATTAAATTATCCAATCTACCTCATAAAAACTGAAATACTTATATATATATACACACAAAATAAAACCAAAAAAATCGGAAAAAAAAAAAAAACAAAAAAAAACCGAAACCACTAAAAGAAAAAAATTGTTTTACATCTACAGATCTAGATTTACATTACTAAAAAATTATTTTCAAATTATATAAATCTAGATCTACATTACGAAAAAACCGAAAATAAAAATAAAAATTGGTTTACTCACCAAAATGAGACGAACAGCCTTGAAGGAGCTAGATCGGCGGCGAAAGAGTGGGTGACGGCGACGGAGGGCCGATATATCTACATTTTCGAAAAAAAAAATTAAAAAAAAACAACCGAACAAAAAAAAAAAATATATCGTGTACGTGTTACATACCCGACAGACGACGAAAACGGCGACGGCGGCGGCGGATCGGCTGACGGCAGTTCCCTTCTTCTTCTTCTTCTGTGTTTTTACCGTAGCGGTGAAAACGGGTGAAAACGGCAGTGACAAAGTGAGGAAGAAGAAGCTGTCGGTGGTGGGGTAAGTGTAATTGAAAAACGCATAAGTGTTCTGCATTTTTCCTTTTTCAGAGTTTTTTTTTTTTTTTGGTTTTAAGAAACGCAAAACTGATTTGCGTTTCTTAAAAAACGCAAATCGGTTTTGCGTTTTTCCTTTTTTATTTTTGCGTTTTTACTTTTTTTTTTTTGGGCTTTAACAAACGCAAAACCGATTTGCGTTTCTTAAAAAATGCAAATCGGTTTTGCGTTTTTCCTTTTTTATTTTCCGTTTTTACTTTTTTTTTTTTTTTTTGGGTTTTGAAAAACGCAAAACCGATTTGCGTTTTTTAAAAACGCAAATCAGTTTTGCATTTTTAACCGTTCAGACTTCTTATTTAAAAACGCATTTTGAAAATGCGCTTTTCGAAAAACGCATTTCGGTATTGCGTTTTACACTACTCCCGTAAATAAGTTTGAAGTATACCGTTTTCAGAAATTATTTTTTTAATAAACATTTATTTGGTTAAGAACTCGATCTATTTATAAGGGTGACGCTCGAAGATGATGATGACGATGCTCGAAGACGACGACGACGATGGAGGCAACGGACAAGGATAAAGGCAATGGACGAAGACGATGGAGAGAATGACGGTTGAATGGCGATGGACGAAGATGAAAGAGTTCGGTGAGGGAGAAAGAGTCGGTTGAACGATGAGGCAGAGAATAAGATATTGGAAGATAGAGTGAGAGTACGACTGGAAATTAGGGTTAAAATGAATCAGGGCCAAATCTGTAATCTGACATTTGGAGTTTTTTAAATTTGGAATTAATCAGTTCGTGAGATAATTATGATGGGAGTTTTCGGTTTCTTATAAACTAATTAACATTTATTTGTAATACGGAATTGACGTTAGGCTTATTAGGTAATTTTCCCTAAATTTTATATGTAATTATTAGATAGAGATAAAATTCTATTAAATGACTGGATAAAGAGAAGGGAAATAAGAGATAATGTCACATATTATTAATTATACCAAAAATAATCATCATTCGAAATATGGATAAATTTTAGTAACTCTCTTTGTTATTTGAAAAATATCTCCAACACCTTATTCCTAAATATTAAATTACTTATTTGTCCTTGTTACGATAATAGAAAAAATTTACTAAAACTTTTTAATAAAATTATTACTCTTATAATCCTCTTAAAAGAATTACAATTTTATTCAAGTTCGATATTTATTTTTAAAATTTTTGTTTAATGTAATACATTTTTATTATTTTTTTTAATTATTTTTGGGATCAAATGAGTTACATTTTTTGTCGAGTATTTATAGTGTACTTGGTGCTGGATTTTTAAAATTTAAAACAATTTAAAGAATGAAATGTTGTTGATTTATGTAATACATTTCTAATTCCATGTTTTATTACTTTTGGGATCAAATTATTGTTTGTTACAGTTTTTTTTGTGAGTATTTGAAGAGTACCGGCAATTGAATTTTTGAAATTTAAAATTATTCTGAAAATTAAATATTTTTCGTTTACAAAATTTAGTTACAATTTATTTGGGACTTTAATCAGTAGTAGTTTCACTAAGGTAAGTAGTTTCACTAAGGTAACAATGGACTTGTGCGCTTTCTAATTGTTTTTAATCATTTATCGTGTTTGTTCTTTTTACCTCGTTTTGTATATAAAATTAAAAAATTATGAGAAATAAAGAATATAAAAAAAATTGAAAAAGAAATGAACCATTTATTTTTGAAAATAAAAAGTCTAGTATGTGAAACATTTATAGTTTTTTGTCATTTATTTTAAAAGTATTTTTTATTTGAAAGGGACATAGTTGTCATTTTATGTAAAGAATAAGTTATAAAAAGGTAAAAATGTCAAATAAAATTAGACTTCATCCATTTGCAAGAGTTTTGGGGTGTGGGCGAAAATATTTTCCAAGTGATAGGAGGTGTCGTAGGTTTTCAGTGAAATTTACCCTTCAAAATATTCATGTATTGAAAACCTCACTATTTTAAATATATAAAAGTATTTAAATAATACATTTCTATTTCCATTTTTTTTTTTTTTTTTTTTTTTTTTTAATTTTGAGATCAAATGAGGGTTATATATATATATATATATTTTTTGTATTTGTTTTGGTATATATAGTTGGGGGAGAAGACTTTGAACATTAAACTTTCTACTAGAAAGGTACACTAGATAACTGTTATGTTACAAGTTTTGGGTTATATTTTTTAGTATTTAAAGAGTATTTGATACTGAATTTTTAAAATTTAAAATTCTTTTTAGAAATAAATATGATATAAAAATTAATCTATATTCAAAAATAGAATATATATATATATATATATAGTCCATGTTCAACAGTTTCTTTTTTTTTTTTTCTTTTTTTTTTGTCATACTCACGAATCCGACTCACAAACTGTCTCAAATAACTTCCCTTAGAAGATGTTTTTAAAAATTATTTAATTTACTATTGGAAAATTTATTTAAAAACCCTTTATTATTTTATATATACATCAAGTTGGTACTCACAATCTCAATCAAAGGAATAAAATATTTAGGCACCCAAATATTAATTAGTTGGTGTCTTATTGAGTAAGTTAAAAAGTTGAATTTCGCCTGACTCGTGGGAAATAAAATATATATTTTTTATTTTACATTCGGACCAACTCACGCGCACTTAAACTATTCACTTCCTAAAGGACACTTTGCTTCACATTGACCTGGTGCATTCATGATTAAATTCGAAATTTAGTTTTTGAACTATTTTTTAGGAGAGTCGAACTCTTGTTGATAAGGAAATAGGACGCTATTTTTTATCATGGACTAACACTGGATAGAAAATAAAATAAATTAATTAATTAAGTGAAAAATAAAGGTTGTTGAACAAGTTAATCACTATTATTTTAACTAACTAATACATGGTCGGTAATGGCATGTCTCTTCTTAGCAGGTAAGAAAAAATCAACTAAATGATATTAATATTTTTTTAGAGTGGGGAACAGGGGAAGGTAGACAAAATTAATAAATTTTCATAATCAAGAAAATTTGGTTTTAAATTGTTAACATAAAAATTTAAAACGACACACATAGTCATTTAAAAATAAAAAAAAATAAAACAACAACAACTTTGAGGTATGATGAGGGGAGTCCGAATAGGAACATAATTGATACCACTGTGTGTACGAACATAATTGATACCACGTGTCTACTAAGCACGTGCCATGCACGAGAAGCTATAAAACGTCTCCAACAACTAAGAAAACTAACCCCGAGGTGGACCACTATCCCAGGCACCACCACTCCCAAAGTGAATTCGCTCTAGTCATTACCCCAACAAGGGAAAGCGGGCTTCGAAACCTTAATACCTTGTCCCGGACAGGGTTAACGACCCTAGGATATATTATCATCGCCTCTTCGTCCTGGGGGAAGTTGTAACGTCTCCTACTCATTAAGAAAAGAACAGTTATCACCGCTTGAGTAACGGTTCATTACTCTACATCCCACTAAATCTGTCGCATTAATGATAATGTGTTGAGATTTAGGGAAGACTTACCAAACAAATCTTCTCTCGTCTATAAATACCAAAAGAGAGGGGGTCTAGCCAGGTATACACACTTTCTCCTAGCCAACACTCTGTCAAATACGTTTCAAAACTCTCGATTGATTTTTATACCGGAAGTGCAATACCAGTAGGCTCACCCGTGATGCATTATTTTGTAGAAACTTGACTGGAATAGTAATCTGAGCTGGGAGAACTGCGTTATTCCGAAGTCTAAAGTCTCATATCTGACGAAGTAGATTTTGATTTTAGTATATAGAAAAATTTAAAAGAGAAAAATCACCTGCATTTTACCCCTGTATTTTGATCTTATATAATTGTCCCCTCTACTTTAAAAATTTAAATTTTATCATTTTTTTTAATAATTTTTTTTTTTGTGTAACTTAACGGAATATGTTAAAAAAAATTATGAAATTAATTTTTATATATAAATTTTACATAAAATAGACAAAGTTACTTTTTATTTTATTTTTCTTTACTAAAAAAATAAAGTATGGAAAGAAAGAGAGAGAGTTATTTCCTCATGTTAAATTTATATTTAAAAAAAAAAAAAGACATCAAGTTTTTTTTTTTTTTTTTGAGTAAAATGTGATTTTTACTTCCAGTCAATAGTAAAAGGAGTTATGCATATTGTGTAGGTTTATAAAGTAAAAAATAAAATAAAAATGAAATAAGATGTTAAAGTAAAATGGGATAAAAAATAATTAATCTTTAATTTACGATGGTGGCAAAGAGGGAGCAAAAAATAAATTATCTCAAAAGATTACGTTCATATAAAAAAATAAAATAAAAAAATATTCAAATTCAACGTATCTCGAAACAAAAATGAAAATTGATAGAATAGGAGCTAAAAAGCGGGAAAGAAATGGTTTGGAATTTTCCAAGAGATCAATCAACTTAATACATTTAAGTATGAAGCATTCCTACGCAAAGAATGAAAAAGAATATAATTGTTTGTACCAAAAAGCAATGGATTATTAATTGTATGGCCCACATTTAGGTGATGTTTGGTTAGGCCCCGTTTGGTTTAGTGTTTCTATTCCAACCGAACCCAATCCAAAAATTTTGAGATTGATTTTTGGGAACGCGTTTGGCAACACAAAACTCAACTCAACCCAAACCAAAAAATGAGAATTGATTCTCAAAATTCTAAGGAAATGAGAAACAATTTTTTTTTTTTTTTTTGTGCCCAAAAAACTCAACCCAAAGGAGAGGACACGCTCGGTATTTTCCTTATTGTTAATGAGACTTGTTTGACTTCTGTTAGCTACGAGAGTATTTTTTTTTTTTTTTTTTTTTTTTTTTTATCATTTTTCCCTCCGTGTCTTCGTCTTCGTCATCATTCTCGCCTCCTCGTCTGTGTGTCTTCGTCCTCGCCTCCTCCTCTCCACTTTATCATCTTCCTTCTTCGTTGTCTCGCTTCTTTGTCGTCTTCATCTACTCGTTGCCTGTGTGTTGCCGTCATCTCTCTATCGTTGTCGTCTTCTCTGTCATCATCGACGAAGTTAATAAATTTTTATTTCGATTTCGAAATCGAAATCGAAAAGCGAAATTGATTTCGCTTTTTGATTTCGATTTCATCACGAAATCGATTTTCGATTTCAATTTCTATTTCGATTTTCAATTCGATTTTCGATTTCGAAATCGCGTTCTCAAACGCTTTTGGATTTCGATTTCTTCACTTTCATTTCGATTTCTATTTCTATTTTGATTTTAGATTTCGAAATCGAAATCGATTACAATTTTCATTTAGGGTTCGTCTGCTCGATTTCGGGTTCGAAAAAAGCCACTGCTCTATGCGATGATTTATGTTCGAATTTGTTTGTGTTTGGTTGCTTCAATCTGTTCAATGAATTATGCAATGATTTCAGCTCCAATCTGTTCGAAGGAAGATGTGAAGATGATGAAGGAATGAAATTGGTGAAGATGAAGATGAAAGAAGAGAAAAAAATAAAAAGAAAAAGAAAAAGAAAAAGAAATAAAAAAATAAAAAGAAATAAAAAAAATAATTGTTTGAAAATAATTCTAGGATAATATCGTTACTAAACGCGATTCTGTTCCCAGCACAAAAAAAATTGACGTTAACAAATGCAATTTTGTTTCCCGTAGGAAACAAAATTCTTAACCCAACCCAACCCAACCCAACCCAACTTATCCCAGTTGGATTGAGAAAAGTGGGAACACTAAGGTGGCGTTTGGTTAGTGTTCTCACTTTTCTGAACCCAACTGGAATGGGTTGGGTTGAGTTGAATTAGGTTGAGTTGAGAATTTTGGGAACAAAATTGCGTTTGGTAACGACAATTTTTGTTTTGTGCTAAGAACATAATGTGTTTGGTAACGATTTTATCCTAAAACTAATTTTTTTTTTTGAATTTTTTTTTTGTGTTTGGCGGCGGTTGGTGGCGGCTGGATAGCCGGATGCCGGCGACGGCGGTGGTGTCAGACGGTGGCCGGACGGTCGGCGACGGCGGTGGTGGCCAGCGGAGGCGGACGGACGGTGATGCACGGTGTCCCGCGACGGTCACCGAAAGTGGCCGGCGGCAGACGGCGGCGGACGGTGACCAGTGACGGGTGGTCGTTGGACGGTAGCCGGAGTTGAGAATTTTGGGTTGAGTTTTTTAGGCAAAAAAAAAAAAAAAGTTTTTTTTATTTCTCATTTCCTTAACATTTTGAGAATCAATTCCTATTTTTTGGGGTGGGTTGGGTTGAGTTTTGTATTTACCAAACGCGTTCCCAAAAATTAAACTCAGAATTTTTGGGTTGGGTTGGGTTGGGAACACTAACCAAACGGGGCCTAACCAAACGCCACCTTAGTGTTCCTACTTTTCACGTCACACTTGGGATGTGATGAGATGACTAGAGTTGAGAATTCTGTTTCTTTCTGGAAACAAAATTGTGTTTGGTAGCAACAAAACTTTGTTTTGTTATGGGAACAAAATCACATTTGGTAACGATATTATCCTATAATTGTTTCTTCACAATTGTTTTTTTTAAACTTACACCGAAAACATAAGATCACTAATTCTGAGAAATTATCAAGAAATCATGGAGAAATCAAGAACAAATCATAAACCAAAATCAAGAAATCATCAAGAATTTGAACCCTAATTGAAATTGAAATCGAAATCGAAAATTGCAATGAAATCGAAATCGAAATCAATTTTGTTATGATATCAGTAATGAATCGAAATCCTAAACCCTAACCAAAAATTGAAACTCTAATCAAAATCGTTGTTGCTCACCGACGAAATCTCCCACCTTCTGTTCGATTTTGTGATCGATTTCAGTAACGAAATCGAAACCCTAATGGAAATCGTTATTGCTCGCCGACGATATCTCCCACCTTTTGTTCAATTAGACGCTGGATGGCGAGACGACGACGACCAGACAATGAGAAGACGATTACATAGACGACGATTGCAGCTGCATGAAATCTTCAATGACGATGGCAACGAAGAAGATGAAGGACGATGGTCGCGAAGAAGAAGACGATGGCAGCAGAGGAAAAAGGAAAAAAAATACTAAACTTGACGAGAGTTGAAGAGAGGCTCATTAACATTTATGAAAATTCCGAGTGTGTCCTTTTTTACGATGGGAAGGGATAGGCACAAAAAAATAGTTTTTTTTTTCTTCTCATTTTCTTAAGATTTTGATAATCAATTCTTACTTTTTGGGTTGAGTTGAGAATATAATTAAGTTTGCTAAACGAATTCCCAAACATCAATCCCAAATTTTTTGGAATGACTTGGGTGGGGAACACTAACCAAGCGGGCCCTTATATACCTAGCCTAATCTAATCTAATTCTAATATTTAAAAATGGAAAGAGAGAAAAGTTTTTAATGAGATTGTAGAATGCCTCTTTGAAGCATTTAGGTAAGTTCTTTTATTTTATTTTTTATTTTTTTATATATCAAATAATGAGTGTCCTACTTTTTTTTTGTTAGTTATATCTATTTTTTTTTTCTAATTAATGCACAAACATCCCACTTGATAAGTGTAAAATACCTATCTACTTCTAAACCGAATTTGGTGGTTTTCGAGTGTTTTAGTTATATTTAATTGCTTTTTAGTTTGTTTTTATGTAATTCAGGTGTAGGGACGCAAACAAGAGACAAACAAGCAAAAACGGTGTAAAAATGGTGAAAAAATAGGGTTTCAAGATTACAAGAGCCACCGTCGTGGCGAAGAATCCACGACCGCGGTGGTGAGAATGCAGAAAAGTGTTGAAATGAACAAAGTCCCACAGCCGCGGCGGTAAAAAGATTAGAGAGTTGGATATTATTCCACTGCCGCAGTGATAAAATATCTGAAAACAAACCGACTTATCCCACGGTCGCGGCGGTGACCTCTGTACAACAAAATAGATATTTTGAGATATTTTGAAACCTTGTACCTATAAATACCCATTCTCCCACTTCCCTTAAGAACTCTTGGAGCATGGAACGTCCCTAACCTTAGGAGCTTGATTCTTGGCCATTCTTGAAGTGGATATTCATCATCTAGAGAAGTCAAAACATTAGTAGATCTGTCTTTGGCGACAGTGGATCACTCCACTTTAAGATTTGATCTTTTTCTCTTTGTTTCTCTCTTTGTAATTTCATGTTTTATTGTAAATGATGGTGAATACCTCTTGGTTTGTAGTTTCAATGGCCAAGATCATGTTAGATTAGATAAATATTAGCTAGGGATCGATGTAGTTGTGTAAATACTCGTTTGGTTTAATATATGTTTCTTTAACGGTTGTTTGTTTTTAATTCCAATTGTGTTTATCATTTTATGACAACTTTAATATGCTTGTTAAGGTATTAGGGTTGGATTTGAGAATCTAGGGTTTGACAATCGGAAGAAGTAACCCTGGATTCAGATTAGGGTAAACACATCGTTACGATCTAACGACCCGGGAGGGTGTTAGTTAGTGTGCAATCGATGGCGTTGGGGCAAGACTCACGTGGCCTAGAGTTGTTAAGACATTGAGGGGGACCTCTTCGTTGACACGAAGTCGCGTATTCTCCCGTCTTACACTCGGAAGAGATGGTGGAGTAATTTTAGATTCGAGATTGTCGAATACCATAAACTCTGTTATTGTTAACTAAAACGAAATCAAACATGTATTACGTGAACGAAATCAATCCCTAGTTAATCAACTTAGTTATGATTAACCCACTAATTGTAGTTTAACTTAGTTTTAATTAGTTTTATTTTAAATCATTTCTTGAACCGTCTGGATAATATGAGACTATGCAAATTGCGGTATTCAACTTATTCAACCCGTCCATGTGGGAAGGATATCCGATCTTAAAGATCCAATATATTAAAACTGGACCTCGTGCACTTGCGAGTAGTCAATACGCGAGCGTGTAACAAACGCTTCGCTGTACTCCACTCAATTGTTTTTTCTTTTTTGTTTTAGTTATATTTTTTTTCCTTTCTAATTAATGCACAAATATATGACTAGTTTCCCTAGTGCATATTTTAAATTAATTAAAAACATAACTGTGATTCAAAAATATTTTCACCAAAAAGAAAAGTAGATACGATATAAAGTAATTAAAGTATAATTTGTTGACTTGCAAAAATTCATAAAATTAATCCTAATTTATGGTTATTTGTTTGTTATTTTATAATATATTCATAAAAATTAATTTGTGGAAATATTATCCTACTCTGGTGGTTATTTATGTAATTTTTAACAGTATATTTATTTTCAGAATTTATAAAACGTCATTACTCACTAAAATGTAAATATCCACTCTCATATATTACTACCAAAGTAACCAAATGATACATAGGCAAAAAAATAATAAGGTTTGTGATTATTTATATTTCATGCTTAAGTATTAATAATTTATTATAATTTTTTTCTAAGACCTGCACAATGCATGGGTCTAAAACTAACATATTTTATAATAGAGTATTTATCATTTATCACCATTATCTTTTTACTGTTAATCAGAAATTATCCATGTCATTTACTAAATACAATCACCCATTTGACCAATTTTTTAATATAAAAGACATAAATATCATTCTCTTATTGACGCACCTCGATTTTCCGAAAGGAAAAAAAGATATGGAATAATAATGAGTGAAAGAGAAGGGGTCTTTAAAAGCACCGATTTAAAAAAAAAAAAAAAGTATTTAGGCCGTTTTAAAAATAAGGAGATGCCACCTAATATTGGGTTTAATTGGTGTGCTAGGTTATCAGATTTTTTAGAAAATAATTTAAAAGTCCTAAGTAAAATAGACTCCAAAAATACAGTCAATCCAAAGATTAATTTAAAGAGCTCTGGGGTCGGTTATGCTCGGAGAAGGTGTTAGGCACCCCAAGACGTCCGTCTGAAAACGATAACTTTTATCGAATTAGTTTAAATTCGAACGTTTTATTTTATTTTGAAATATTTTCCTTCTTATGAAATCTTTCTTGTATAACCTCTTATCAAATATTAAAGGATTTGACAAGGATGGTCCCTAGGGGTGATTTTATGTATATTTCCGAGGGATTTCTTTAATTTAAATGAGCAACTAAAATAAGTGAAAAAATATGACGTATGAATGCGAATGATAATATTAAACTAGCATGATATGAATTTGTTTTATGCAAGGGTGTATGAAATGACCTAAAAACAACTTACATGATTTTATACAAGAATAATTTTAATTTAAGCATGCCAATCCAAATGATGTGAATATGAGAATAAATTAGGAAAGCTATGTGAATTAATGTGATTATATGTGGTAATGATTTAATTATCTAATATATATGAAAAGTACAAGTGGTGGACATATCGTAACTAAATGAGAAAAAATGGCATGACTTATGAAATCTAAAAGAACCTATATGTAATGAAACATGAAAGAGTGTAAGTGGTGAAAGTGTCCTAAAAATGTCGTTTAAATGATACAAGAAATAAATATAGATTATAAAATCTAAAAGAACCTATATGTAATGAAACATAAAAAAAAAGTATAAGTGGTGAAAGTGTCCTAAATATGTTGTCTAAATGATATGAGAAATATAGATGCAAATGATGTCTATTTTAAGTTTGCCTAATTAATTCAAGAAAGTCCTGATTTGAAATTTTCTCAAATTCTATGGAGATGAGAATCAAGGAAAGATCGCAGAAACAAGTTTGTCGGAATTAATCTTTTCAAAACTTAGGTAGAATCCCACGAAAAGGTTAACTGAGGGAAGAGATTTTCTAAAATCAATTGTTTCTAAATTCCACTGTAGTTGGGGAATTGAAACGAGGTTACGGAAAACTCTCCCACGATTTATTGAATTGTCAGATTCATCCTAAGGTTTGTAAGGATTAATTCTTACAAACTAAGGTTTTCTTATTATTTTTTGATTTTTTTTTTTTAAAAAAGACAAAAAGATAAAGAATGAAAGCATTCTTCACCTAACGCTCGGGGATTAAGTTAAAGCACAAGAAACTCGTCCCGACATTTTCATCGGATTATCGGACGACTTGCTTTTTTGTTTTTTTATATGAATTGAAATAAAGATAAAGGAGAATACAATATATAAAAAAAAAAATAATGAGATAAAGGGTGTCCTCGTCTAACGCTCGAAGGTTCAAATTGAGAACAAGGAACCTTGTCTCGGTGTTTTCATCGAGTCATCAGACAATTACAAAATAAATAAACTTACAGGATTTAATATTGTGAGAAACAATGAAAGAATTAAAAATCAGAAAACCTACCTGTTCTGGCCAAGATTCTCGATGCTCGGGTTTTTTCTTTCTCACAGACGGCTTCCCGAAAGGACTCCAACTAAGAATCACTCTCTAAGATGTTGTTTCTCTCAATTTTTGAATATCCCGAAGGGTTTCTCACTGATTTTTTTTTTCTTTTTTCTAAACTATGAGGAGGAGGACCCTATTTATAGATAAGGATGGTGAGTGAAAAATCCTAGAAACCTTAGTCCAAATTCCGCGAGGAAAAAGAAACAAAACTCGAAAGGAAAAGAAAAAGCAAATCTAGTCCCATTTCGGCAAGGAAAAAGAAACTTTTTTTTTCTTTCATTTTTAAATTTTTTTTTGTCTCTAATAAAATAGAAAATAAAATAATAAAAGTACAAATAAATCACAAAAGTAAATTTGAAATTATTTTTGGGAACGGTTAAAATGGTGTGTCTACAGCTGCCCCTCTTTGTCATGAGAGTTTCACTTGCTTGACAAAGATAAGAGACAACGTCATTTTGTTCATTCTATTTTATGGATTTTTTAAAGCATTTTCTAATAATAGAACAAATAAAAAAAAAAGACTCATGAGGAACTTACGACGAACAAATGTCCGTTTAAAGGATTGTTTAAAATAATAAAAAAAAATGACTTATGACGATACTCTTGACGAACAACTGTCCATTTAGAGGATCGTTTAGAGTAATGAAAGAAATGACTAGTGACGATACTCATGATGAGCAAGTGTCCATATAGAGGATCATTTAGAGTAATGAAAAATGACTCATGACGACACTCACAACGAACAAATATCTATTTAGAGGATCATTTAGAGTAATGATGAAAATGGCACTCATGCCCCAGCCCCTTGGTTGGGGGGAGAAAGAAATACAAGAAATATAAAATGTGCCCTAGCTTGTTGTTGGGGTGAGTGTGACAAAACCAAATATCAAATGCGGTTCAATTTGCTGCAAGGGTCAACAAGCTCAAATCCTCTAGATTCGAGATAAGTGGGAACCACATAATGTGAGAGATCAAAGAAATAAAATGTAGCCCAGCCTACATCTGAGGCTGACTCTTAGATGACTGAACCTTTATAGGTTGCCTACGTACCTTAACATTATGTCGAGAATCAAATTTAGCATAGTTTACTAGATGCCATTTTTAGGGTAGAACACAAACACTTGTGAAGATGATCATCAAATGACAATGAGACAACTAACCCGTGCAAGAATTATACACAAACATTCACACGTATTTTTTAAATGAAGAAAACATTGGTCATCCTTAAGTGATCTACAAAACTTTTTTTTTTTCTCTTTTTTTAGGCAATATTTCTAATTTAAGGTCTTTACCTCGTGGATTTAATGAGATTTTTGACTTGTTGAGGAGATTGAAAAGAGTAGTGTACTCTTACCTTCGTGGTATAAAATTAGTTTGGCTTTCTATTTTTCTCTTTCCTTGGCAACTGAGATTAATTCCGATGCTTGGGTTCTAAATGCATGTATGCTTTGTATTTCAATCAACTCCTGCAAACTGGATTAGCCAAGACATGAACAAAAATTTAAATTTTATTTATTTAACTATCCCATTTTTGTCTGATATGATTTATTTTTTGATTTGATTCGAGCTTGACAAACATGATTCAGATAATAATCAATATTTTCTCTAAAATTCGTATCATAAGATAACCCCGTCAACTAACAAGCATTTGAACCATTTTTTCACGATGAGACTTTCGAGTAACTGAAAAAAGATGTTTCTCAATTTTTTTTTGCATTGTAGAATTCTAAGTAATCCATGTAACGAGTTTTGAGCAGTGATTCTGGTCCAGTTGGGCCAAGTCACTAGGTGTTGAAACACCTCTACGACTTAATATGGGAATTACCTAGATCTCAATCTGCTAAGTTTTTCTTTTGCCCTTTTTTTATTTTTATTTTTATTTTTAATTTAATTTGTTTTTTTTTTAGAAGAATCATTGAGATATTATGGATGATGAACAAATTTCTCGAACTCAAAAGGTTTCTTTGGATGATGACTTTGTTTTATGACGGATAGCCTACCCAATGGGTTTTTGGATGACAAATTTTCAGGTAATGACTTCACTCTGTAATGGATTGCCTAGCCGATGGATATGTCATTTGGGTAATGGTTTTTTTTTTGGTAGTTGTTTTTCGGATAATGGTTTTTTGGGTGATGGATTTTTGGATCATGATTTTCAGGTGATGGCTTTTTGGATAAGGGATTTTCAAGTAATGGATTTTCGGGTGATGGATTTTGGATAATGGTTTTCGGGTAATGACTTTCTGGGTAAAGGATTTTTAGGTAACGGATTTTTGGGTGATGGATTTTCGGGTGATGGTTTCTAGGTAATGGCTTTGCTTTATGGATTGCCTAGTCGGTGAATTTTAGGTGAAGTTTGGAACTTTGTATTGAAAGATGCCTGATAGGTTGAAAATACCTATCTACTTCTAGGCCGGATTTGGTAGTTTTCGAGTGTTTTAGTAATATTTTATGTCATTTTTGTTTGTTTTTAAGTAAATTAGGTGTAGGGACATAATCAAGTGACAAACAAGCGAAGCAGTAGAAAAACAGTGAAAAAACGGTGAAAGAAACAAGGTTTCAGAACAACATACCCACCGCCAAGGTGGTGGAGATACAGAGAGAATTGTGCAGAAGTCACCGCCCCAGCGGTCAAGCCACCGTCGAGGCGGTGAAAGTCCAGTGAGCTTGCCAGTCTCACCGCCGAGGCAGTAAAAGTCCAGAGAGCCTAGGTTTTGTTTTACCGTTGCAGCGGTTATCCACTGCCTAGGTGGTGAAAGTACAAAGAGTTTTATTTTTGGTTCACCGCTACAGCAGTGAAGTTAATCGACCTAGTTCACCGCCGCGACGGTTTCTCTGTGCAAAAAATATCTATTTTCTAGACATTTTCAAGCCTTCTATTTAAACCTTTCTCTCCCCCATTTGTCAAGGACGGTTCCACACTTGTGATAGATGATCTTAATCATATTTTGAAGAGCTCAAATAGGAGATTCCATATTTGGAGAAGAGGAATCATTTCAGGACCAATCTTTGGCGACAGTGGATCACTCCACTTAAAGATTTGATCGTTCTTCCTTTGTTTCTATATTTGTAACTTAACTTTTCATATCAAATGATGATGAATCCTCCTTGTTTTAATATATGTATGGTTAAGATCATGGTAGGCTAGATAAATATTATTTAGAGATTGATGTAACTCATATAAATACATGTTTGAGTGAATATATGTTACTTTAACGATTGTTTCTCTAAATCCGATTGTGTTTACCGTTTGATTACAATTTTAATATACTTGTTAAGGTATTAAGGTTGGTTTCGAGAATATGGGGTTTGACACTCGGGAGAGGTAACCCCAAATTCGGATTAGGGTAAAACACATCACGACAATCTAATGACCCGGGAGGGCGTTAGAAAGTGTGCCATCCATGAGGTTTGGTCAAGACTCATGTAGCTATGTGTTACATAAAAAGCTAGAGGGGGACTTCGGCGTTAATGTGAAGTCATATAATCGCTCATTTTACACTCAGGAGAGGTAATGAGCGAGTTTAAGATACCTAGATTGTCGGATAGGATAAACACCGTTATTGTTAATAAAACGAAGTCAAACATGTATTAAGTTAATGGAATCAATTCCTAGGTAATCCATTTAATTAGAATTAACCCAATAGTTGTTAGTTTAACTTAGTTATTAAATATTTAAACTCAAACATTTCTTAAACCGTCAAGATAATATAAGACTATGCAAATCGCGGTATTCTATTAATCAAACACGTTTTTCAGAGGACGATATCCGATCGAAAGGTCCACTATATTAAAACTTGATCTCGTGCATTTGCGAGTATATTAAGACGTGGAAAAAATTAGTTGCGTCCAATGCCCAAGATTTTCTGACACTCATCAAGCTAACGCGAGTCATCCTGTTTTATTGCCTCTTAGATCAAAATTTCTTTTAGTAGCAAAATCATATTTATCATGTTCAAACACATTCTCAATAGATAGATCATACATAGATAGTTTTGGAGTATTTTGAAAAATAAGCATTAAACATTTGAAACATAGCCTAGATAACACAGTAGCATTTATTGAAAGGTTAAGGCCATCTATAAAGCAAGACCTCTACCATTTACAAGGCTAACTAGAAGGAGAGGTGGATTTAAATTTTTCCTCAATTTTATCAAAATTTATCTTAGCAGACCCAGTTCACAAGTGGAACAACTAGGTTAGGCTTCGACATGGAATGGGATGACATCTACCAATAAAGCTTAGGAGCAATTAAAGTTTCAGCCAATGGTGGATTCAACTGAAATTTCTTCTGTTGGTCGGTGAATTTACTTGGAAGATGGGGCATTGAGAATTTATCGCCATTTGGATAGGATGTTACCTCGAACTGGCAGATGGAAAAATTGGGGTTATAGAAAAATGGGTAATTCAAGGTGTTGGGGGTGAGGTACGGTTCTCATTTTGGTGAAACCGTAGGGGTACAACTTGATTTGAGGGTATGGGCCAAGTAGGTTATTCAAGGTATATGGGTGGTACGGTTAGTTAGTATATTCAGTTGGGTATGGTTTGGATTGGTAGTTTTGATTTGATGAGACTATGAGGTATTATTTGGCTCAGGGATATGGGTCAAGTAGATAATTTAAAGTATATAGGTGGGGAGGTCGGTTGGTATCTTAGCTGAAATGGTATCACTTGATTTTGGGGTTATGGGTCAATGAAATTTCCATTCAGGGAGGGAAGCCCTAAAAAATTTTGGAAGCATTTTTCTCTATTTTTCTCATTTTTTTTTACACGACTCACTCCTGAATGACTAAGTTTTATTCAAAAATAAATAAATAAAGGATATGAAATATTAAAGCGTGAATGAGAAGGGATTTTTTAAATGGGCCGATGTTTAAAAAAAAAAAACTTAGGCCATTTTAAAAATAAGGAGTCGCCGCCTAATATTGGGTTTAATTGGTGTGTTAGGTCACCGATTTTTTTTAGAAAATAACTTAAAAGACCTAAGTAAAATAGACTCCAAAAACATAGTCAATCTAAAGATTTATTTAAAGAGCTCAGGGGTCAGTTAAACTCGGGGAAGGTGTTAGGCACTCCAAGACGTCCGTCCAAAATCGGTACCTTATGTCCAATTAGTTTAATTCCGAATGTTTTATTTTATTTTGAATTTTTTCCTTCTTATGAAATCTTTTTGGTATTTTTCAAAAATAAGAGGGGACAAGTTTTTGGTATTTTGGGAATGTTCCCCCGGTATGATTTCTTATCAAATATTAAAGGATTTGATAAGGATGGTCCTTGGGGGTGATTTTATGTATGTTTTCAAGAGATTTCTTTAATTTAAATGAGCAACTAAAATAAGTGAAAAAAATATGAAGTATGAATGTGAATGATAATATTAAATTAGCATGATATGAATTTGGTTTATGCAAGAGTGTATGAAATGACCTAAAAACAACTTATATGATTTTTATGCAAGAATAATTTTAATTTAAGCGTGCCAATGAAAATGGTATGAATACGGGAATAAATCAGGGAAACTACATGAATTAATGTGATTATATGTGGTAATGATTTAATTATCTAATATATATGAAATGTACAAGTGGTGTACGTGTCGTAACTAAATGAGAAAAAATGGCATGGCTTATGAAATTTGAAAGAATCTATATGTAATGAAACATAAAAGCGTGTAAGTAGTGAAAGTGCCCTAAACATGTCATCTAAATGATACAAGAAATAAATATAGATTATGAAATCTAAAAGAACCTATATGTAATAAAATTAAAAAAAAAGTGTAAGCGGTGAAAGTGTCATAAACATGTCGTCTAAATGATATGAGAGATTTAGATGCAAATAATGTATATTTAATTAATTCAAGAAAATTCGGATTTGAAATTCCCTCAAATTCTGTGGATATAAGAATCAAGGAAAGATCGGGGAAATAAATTTGTCGGAATTAATCTTTTTAAAATTTAGGCAGAATCCTACGAAAAGGTTTACCGAGGGAAGAAATTTTCTAAAATTAATCGTTTCGAAATTCCATTCTAGTTGGGGAATTGAAATGAGGTTACGAAAAACTCTCCCTCGATTTATTGAAGTGTTGGATTCATCCTAAGGTTTGTAAGGATTAATTCTTGCAAACTAAGATTTTATTATTATTTTTTTGGATTTATATATATATATATATATATATATATATATATATATATATATATATTTTATAACAAGGACAAAATAAAAGTAATTAAAGAAAAACAAAATAAAAATAAAAATAAAGAATGAAAATATCTTTCACCTAACGCTTGGGGACTTAAGGATTAAGTTTAAGCACAAGAAACCCGTCCTGGCGTTTTCATCGTATCATCGAACGACTTATTTTTTAAGTTTTTTTTTTTATATGAATTGCAATAAAGATAAAGGAGAATCCAATATATAGAAAAACAACGAGATAAATGGTGTCCTCGTCTAACGCTCGGAGGTTCAGATTGAGAAAGGGGAATCTCGTCCCGACATTTTCATCGAGTCATCGGACAATTACAGAATAAATAAGCTTGCAGAAATTTAATATTGCAAGACACAATGGAAGAATTAAAAATCAGAAAACATACCTATTCTGGCCAGGATTCCCGATACTCAGGTTTTTCCTTTCTCGCAGACGGCTTCCCGAAATAGCTCTAGCTAAGAATCACTCTCTAAAATGTTTTTTTCTCTCAAATTCTGAATCTTCCGAAAGGTTTTTCTCTGATTTTTTTTTTCTAAATTATAAGGAGGAGAGTCTTATTTATAGGGAATGATAGGGAGTGAAAAATCCTAGAAACATTAAAAAACCCTAGTCCTAATTCTGCGAGGAAAATGAAACAAAACCCAAAAAGAAAGGAAAAAGAAAATCTAGTCCCATTTTGGGGAGGAAAATGAAACCTTATTTTTTTTTTCTATTTTCTTCCTTCTTATTATTTTTGTCTTTTCTATATTTTTTTTTTTGTCTCTAATAAAATAGAAAATAAAATCATAAAGTACAAATAAATCACAAAAGTAAAATTGAAATTATTTTTGAGGACGGTCAAAATGGTGTGTCTACACTTATTTAAGCAAGATCAAACATTGCACATATCTGTCCGGGATCTATGCATCGATGCACAGATCCAGTGCCGACACAAATCTGACCTGGATTTGTCCTCCAATGCACAAATCCTGCATCGATCTGTATGCTGAAGCACATAACTACCAGATTGTAGAGAGAGAAGAAAAAAAAAATAAGACCGTCGGAGGATTGAGAACATGGGGTATTTTATTTTTTATTTTTATTTTGTTAAAAAAGTAAGGGGGTATTTGTGCTTCAACGTACAAATCCAATGCCGATATGTGAGCTGAAGCACAAATCTGTCCAAATTGTAGAGAGAGAGAGAGAGAGAGAAAGGGAGAAGAAAGAAGGGGAAGACTGACGAGGGACAGAGAATATTTTTTTTAAAAGAAAGGGGTTTATTTATTTTATTTTTTAATAGGGATGTTAGTATAAAAAGGTAAAGTGGAAAATATATATATATAAAAAAACTTAAAGAGACATTTATATATTTTAATTTTTAATTGTTTAATTATTAATAATGGTTAAGGATAAAAATTTTATTACAATAAAATTTCAATATTTTTTTTACCTCTAGGAGAATTAAGTGGTCTTTAACCAAAAATCATAAGGGATTGATTGATATTTACTAAATGACAGAAAAAAATGTGATTTTAAGTAAAATGACAGGGGATGTACGTGATAAATACCCTTTTACAATACATTAATTTTAAACCTAAAGCTAAATCTTTTCAATAGTTCATATCCATCAATAAGACAATTTTAGCCAAGAGGTGTTAATTTACTTGGCAAGGGGAGGTGTCATTTTCCTTGTCAACCATGATTTGACTATTCTAGGGAACACTTTAGGAATTGAATCTAAAATCTCAAGTGCACTAGACTAGTGTTGGAGAGTATGTCTTTAAGATCGTCCGGGGAGATAATTAATCGAGGTGTGCATAAGAAAAAGAAGAAGGATTTTTTTATTTGCATGTATGGGGGTTAATCCCCCCTTTCCTATGTACGCAGGTTAATCCCCCACCCTTTTAATGTATAAAATTATTATTATTATTATTATTATTATTATTATTATTATTATTATTATTATTATTATTATTTGGTGCATAAGGCTTAAACACGTAGCTATAATTGTAAGGAAATACCAAATGAGAGTGTAAAGTGAAAACAAGTATGAATGTAGGAGCATCGGGAGTTTTCTTAGTGCCTTCATTGCAACCATCTTAATCTTTATCAGTATTCTTCATAAAATCAATTTTTTTTTCTCATTAAATCACCAGAACTAAAATTTGAAATATTAAATAAACGCGTTAGTTCCTTAAAACATGCAAGTTAATTGGTTCATCAAAATATCTAAGGTCAACATACTTGAATAATTTTAAGTCTTGGAATGTGTTATCCAACAGGGCCCAAGACTTGCAAATGCTATATCGTACATTGACAAAATGCAAAAAGGAAGAAATGAACCTTCTTATGCAATACAAACCAATGGGTAGACTCACAAAAATCATGTGAAAAAAGGTGTACACATTTGATTGTACTTCTCATATCATATTTAATTATTTAATTCAACTTCACTAGCCAGTTTTCAATTTTAATGAAATTGAAATTTTTTTGTGTGTGTAATATGATTTTTGGAAGCAAACGAATTTATTTTTAGGATTGAGCGATGGTTTAACCGGCTAGTCTGGCCAATGAAAATTATTTTTTAACATGTGCCTTAATGGACAGGTTATCTGCTAGTATATCTATATTTTCGATAATAAAATTAAATTATGATTTAAAATTTAAAATTAATTAATAAAAGGGACAGTTACCGAGCAATCTCATTAAGGTGTGGAAACTATCAGATGAACCGAAGATGTTTTGTTTGCACCGATTGGTTCTGATCGAAATATGCAGACAAATTTACACCTATTAATGAATCTTCACCTTCTATACATGTTGCCACCCCTAACAATGCGGAACAAAATATGGTAATAAACTACCAATGAAATTGAAAACGAAATTGACAATTTTTTCCAATTATGCTTGTTATTCAACGATTTTTCTTACACTACAATGATCTATAAATCATGATCTTCAAAATGAGATATCAATATTTTTTTTAGAGTTCTGAATTAGGATGCATGTGAATGTTATATATAACATTAATTATGATGAGTATTGAATATAACATTCAATGTAATAGAAATAACATCAATTAATGTTTATAATAACACAAATTATATGTTAGACAAAAATGATTTTAGACTATTTTAAGTTTAATTATTTTTGTGTGATTTAATTGTTAGTTGATATATTTTCATATATCAATACGTTATTTTTAGTGAGAATACTAGAGTGAAATACTGATTTGTCAAAAATCATTAAGATGTGAATGAAAAATTATCTTTCAAAGTATTCCCATGAAGTTGATTGAAGTGTGTAAAATGAATAATTCTATATTGGATGATGAAAAACACTTAAACCATTTTTATAATCCATTTTGGATAGTGAGCCCGGGTCGGGGCGTGGGTAGTGGGTTTGGGTTTAGACTTAGGTTGATCCAAATAGAGAGAATTCTTTCTAGATTTTTAAATTGATTCTAACAATTTTTTTAACCAAACAAGAGTTGTCTTTTCATATTTGTAACTTATTTTTTATAAAGTGCTGCATATGATTAATTTTTAGTGGCTTTAAAGTAAGACTTTTGGTGTGTTGGAGTTACTAATTTGTTACTCTATAAATAGAGAAGTTTGTATTATCATTTAGCCATGAAAATCTAGGACATCTTATACTACACATACACTTTGAATTTGTGTTAGTTTATTCTTGAGAGAGAGTTCAACACTTATTTTGTTCGCCGAATCCTTTGATTTCGTGTGCTAGTATTGGAGGATTATGATAATTGTATCCTGAGAAGCAGACGTCTGATTAACCATAAGCACCTAAGCGGATGCAAAATTTACTTTAAAGAAATATCATTAAACGATAACCTTGATTGATATAAATTTATGAGTTTATCATTGGTAAAGAACTGTAAGTATAATATTATTTATTTACTGGATTTCATGTATTTTAATATATTGTTGAATAATATAATTTTATAATGTTTGTTAATGTTGTAGAATATTTGTTGTCATAATTTTGAATATTTATTTTCGTATGTATTGGGTTTCTGAATATTTACTAGATGTGAATTGTTGTATAGTTTGTAAAATTTTACATTCAACAATAAATTTTATTAAGAGTTTATTTTTTATTATTTGTGAGTGTTATTTCATTTTAAATATATTTGTGACATATTTAAAAATATTTATTGAATATTAATTTATAGTTAATTATATTAATTAAGAATTAGTATTTTCACCATTATTTCTAACAATGTTTTTTTTTTTTTTACTCATTGATACTTGTTTAGGTGATATATATGGTGGTAGAGATTTCTAGATATATTTCCTTTTGATAATGGTGTAGTAAATGTTTTATGTTGAAATTTTACTATGAACATTTTATATTTATATGATGCATTTACAATGAACTATTTATACTTATGTGTGGCGCTAAATTATTATTATTATTATTCTTTGTTAAATATATGAATTTGAAGAACATATTTCTATGTGTTATATGTTTTACGTATTTATTGTGTGATTATATCTTGGCGATTCAAAATATTCAAGTCCTTTGATTTATTTATCGATTGAAACGATTATTGTGAATCAATCATGGACACCAAATGGTTAGTGGTTGGAGTACAAAATTAAGTATTCATTGATCTTTTCATGATATGAAATGAAAAAGGTTCATTTGAACTAATTTTGAGACATAACAAATGTTGATCCCGAGGTTTTGATAGACAATTAAGGGTTGATATTTTTGGTGGAATTAATATATTGATTGAGTATTTTAGTATAAGAGTTCCAAATCATGAATAAATTATCAAGGATGCGAAGATGAACATTGAAGAAATGAAGAGTGTTAAAGATTCTGAAGAAATTAGGTGAAAACAACTCAAACACTCTTATACTCTTAATGTATTCCAAATTAGAATTACACACAACACAAATTGATGAATTATATATTTGTGTGTTTAATTTGATAAAGTATAGGATCCTAATTAGTATTCAATTATCTGCTCCAATGTGAAATTGAAAAATGAAAATTGATCTAAGTAAAATTAGTATTTAAAATTGAACATTAGGGTTAATTGTGTTAACCGAGAAAAATAATCGGTTAATGGGATTAAATGATGAAGTTTGGAGTTGAAACAAGTTGAGAAAAGAGAGTTCCAGCACTGATCGGTCAACTGAAGGATATGAGATTGGTCAACTGATTGACTATAGGCTGAAAAGTTGAAACTCTTTGAATCGATCGGTCAACCGACTAGGAGATATCGGTCAACCGACTGTAGTGGATCGGTCAACTGACTAGGGCTCGATTTTGGCTTGGATCATATCCTGAATTGATCGGTCAACCAAACCTAGGGGGTTCGGTCAACCAAATGCCCTTTAAGGGCTGGCCTGTGTCAGAGGCTGTATTGTTCAGTCAACCGATGGGATGAGGATTGGTCAACCGACTATGTGGTTAAGATTTCAAGAATTTTAAGGATCAAAACAAATACTAGCCTTTTTTTTTTTGGCAAATATGAAGAAGATATTCTGGGGATTTTAATATATTAAAGATATAATACATGTACTTTGATATCCCTATAGATATGATACATATAATTAAAGATTTTTTCAATTTGGTTCATTAAATACTTCCTATCTATGCGATTTGTAATTGAGAAATAATTTATGGACTTAAATGAAAGTTTTAAAAGCCATATTTGAGTGAATTATATCAGAATTGAATGGTTATGATATACGGGGTCCATAGGTGCACTTTAAAGTCATATCTTGTGAAAATTAGTCATTACACGCTTGTTTCAGATCTGTTTAAATAGACCTGCGAATTTCATATCATAACAATAATACATCATCAAGAACTATCAAGTTCCTGAGCTTTCTAAGAGATATTATTCTGAGATTTATTCGAGAGATCATTCATGAGATTATTGTGTGAAAAAATTCTTGAGTTAAAGCGCTGTTGAGTTGGAGTTATCGATCTGTGCTGTCTTGCAATTTTGATTACATTCTTTCGGTGGTTTCCTGGTGAGATCTTTCCAAGTTGTTGTGCTTACATTTGATTTGATTTTATTATTGATTACTTGGTTATAAGATCGTAGTAAAATCATTTTCAAACCTAAAGAACATAAAAATCGTTTTAAAAAGATTATTGTGATTATCTGATTACATGCTTAATTTTGTACTACCCACACTTATTATAATCAAATATTGAATTCCTCATTTAAATTCTATCACTAGTAAATTTCGGGACATTAATTAAGTATAATTGTTTTGAGGTGGTAGAAGTTTCTAGTGAGAAGAAACTTATTTTTTGCATTTGGTGAGTTTATGCGGATTAGATACGGTTGGGTCTGTATCTAGTCAGGGTAGTCTGAGTTTTAATCTTTTCTGAGTAAAAGATTGAGGTTTGATCTTTAACTAAAGTATAAAAAGGGTAGGTTATTCTTGTCCCTTGAAAAGAATTGGGTTGTGATTCTTCCTGAATTGAATTGAGTGAATTGTAAAAGTTCAATCCTTACCTGGGAAAAGGATACTTGGATAGTTATGAGGTTTGATTTTTAGCCTGTAAAATGTGAACTTTAGCCTGTGAAAGGAACATGTTAACCGGTAAAAAGATAAGGTTATTCCTACGTCTGGAAAAAGGATTAGGTGGTGGTTCTTCGTGTAATAGAATTAAGTTAATCTTTAACTTGGTAAAAAGATAAAAGTTTTCCTTAGTCTGGGAAAAAGATAATTGTAAAGATTGATTCTGAGTCTAGTAAAAGAATCATTAAAAGGGTTTGGTTCCTACCTTTAAAGGAAATTGAATTTTAGTGGGTGCGAATCTCTGTGGAGCTCAGAGGACTGGATTAGGCAAGGCTAGTTTACTGAATCAGGATATATTGTAGTATTCTGCTTTGTTTATTTTCTTTACGTTTTGTTTGGGTGTACACTTAGATTTAATACTTTTATTCGCTGCATAACAAAGATAATAATTAATTTAGGATAAATTGATTATTTGATTTATTAAGTGTTGAAAGAATTTAAATTGTTTAAATTTTTATAACTACCCAATTCACCCTCCCTCTTGGGTAGCTTATTGGGCTAACAACAAAGAAAAAAAAACATACTATTTTTTGTAACAATATTTGATCTTATTGAAATCTTATGTGAGTATGCTCTATGTAGATTGTCACTATGGTAGAATCTTGGAAATGCAGAGTTTTTCAATTCAAGTTCTATATTTTGATAAGATTAAATAATACATTTTTATGTATTATATAGTTTTAGCATCAAAATAGAGTTGTGAGTTTTGTTTTAAAATAAATATAAAACAAAAATGAGGATAAACACTATGTTATTATAAGGAATCCAACGCCAACATGTGAAAGTTTGAAAAATGATAAAGAGTGAATTTATGCGATTTAAACCTTAGTGTTGGACAAAAAAGGGAAATTTGAATAAAATATTATGTGATTTATTAATAATATCAAAAATAATAAAATGAGTATTTTATTTTATTTTACTATTGAGCCTTTGAATGTTTGACATATACTGAATTAAGATGTATGTTAATCAGTTAACTTGTACTAATAGAAGAGATAAAAAAAAAATTAGATTAATAGTTTCATCAAAAAATAAGTCAACAATATAATGTAATGTAAATAAAATTTTGAAGTTATAATTGTGAGACTTTTGAGGAGTCAAATATGACTCTAAAATATTTTATTAATCAAGAAAAGATACACAAAAATAATTTCAAGTCATAAATGTGAGATTTGAGTGTGACGTCAAATAGACGCAAACTTCTTTTTGTTTAATTGAAAGAAGTGTGAAATCTCTAATTTGATTTGTGCAAATCAGAGGAAAGAAAACTAGTTTTATACTTATTTGATAATTCAAAAACTTATGGGAAAATATGTATTCCATAAGAAATTGAACAAGACATCTTAAACATATTTTAGAAAGGTATGAGGCCAATCTATAAATACTTTAAAAATGTGGGGGTGTCTTGATAAATTAGTGATTTTTAAAAGAATGAGAATGTGTATATGATCATAATTATTAAATCATGAAATAAATCATTCTTGTATATTTATATTTTATGTAAAATTAGAAGAGTTAAAATCTTTTAACTGAACAAATAATACTAGCTACATCTTGTAGTTTCCAATACTAAGTGTCTTACGAGTAACTTGAGCCTAGATGAAGTAAAAAAATATATAAAAATAACCTCAAAGAATTTGCGATTTTATGACAATAAACAAAGTTTATCAATTTGTTCAATATCTGTGAAATATAACAAATATAATGTAATGACATACATGATTTGACACTCTGATATTGTCAAATAAATTTATATATGATTCGACAATGTGATGTCATATAAGTTTCAGATAAAAAATTTGACTAGTATTTTATAAAAACTACTAAATCAAGGTATGCCATTGTTTTCTTATGGTTGATATGTCATTACACATGGAAAAGATACGGAGTTATTGAGATTCTTTAAGCAAATATAAATTTGGAGGTCTACATTAAAGCGTGTGAAAAATCAAAATTGTTTTCATATTTATTAAAAGAAATATTTTAATGTGGGCACAACTTGTAATAACAATTTATCTATATTGTGATAGGTAATGAATTATTGATAGGGCACAAAGTTGTGTATAAAGGTAAGTCCCAATATATATATATATATATATATTGGAGACACAATACCATTAGACAATTACTCTCGAAATGAAGTTATCAAAATTGACTTTATGAAATCAAAAGATAACGTTGTGGATCTATTGACCAAAGATCAAATTTGAGAGAAAGAGTTAACTGATTATCGAGGGGAATGAGGCTAAGCCTATAACAAAACAATCATCATAATGACAACCCAACCTACTTGACTGGAGATCCAAATATATAGGTTCAAAGGGACAATCGAATTATGAAGGTGACTGCATGTATCATTGCATGGAGTTAATTTCTATGACCTATTCCTAAGATGAAATAGTGATAATTGAAATATGTGTGATGACTCATATAACTTGATTTTATCAAGAAAAGTATTAGATAATACATTTTCTAAGGAGATCATCTATGTCAGTGTGAACTAGGCCGGTTCTATGAGAATGAAAAGGTTAAATTCTCTATAGCACTCATGAAACAACTAGGTGATCAGGGCCGAAATGAACGCAATCATAGAATAAACAATGTCTAGAGACAATTGTGTGGTTTCTATTGTCTTGGTTTACACCAAAGTCCGAATAGTTTAAGACATCATGTTCGCTGGTTGACCAGGTAAATTCAATAAATTCTCACTAGGAAAGGTTCAAGGCCAAAAGTTATCTATCTCGATGCAGTTGTTTTCTTATTGAACTATTTTTTTTGTGTCTACATTACATATGCATGTTTATCAAGTCAATTTTATTCATGTAGGGGATTGTTAGACAAAAATAATTTTAGATTATTTTATGTCTAATTATTTTTATGTGATTTAATTATTGGTTGATATATTTTGATATTTCAATACGTTATCCTTAGTGAGAAGACAAACGTAAAATATTGATTTGTCAAAATTCATTAAGATGTGAATGAAAAGTTAATTTTCAAAGTAGTCCCATGAAATTGATTGAAGTGTGTAAAATGAGTAATTTCACATTGGTTGATGAAAAATACTTAAACCACTTTTACAATCCATTTTGGATTGCGGACCTGGGTCGGGGCGTAAGAAGTGGGTTTGGGTTTGGATTTGGGTTGATCCAAATAGAGAGAATTCTTTCTAGAATTTACTTTAAATTGATTCTAGCAATTTTTCTAACAAAAAAAGACTTATCTTCTCATATTTGTAACTCATTTTTTTAAAGTGCTACATGTGATTAATTTTTAGTGGCTTTAAAGTGTACAGTGACTTTAAAATAAGACTTTTGGTGTATTGGAGTTACTTATTTGTTACTCTATAAATAGAGAAGTTTGCACTATTATTTATGCATGAAAACTTAGAACATCTTGCACTACATATGCACTTTGAGTCTATATCAGTTTATTCTTGAGAGATAGTTCAATACTTGTTTTGTTTCTCGGATCCTTTGATTTCGAGTGTTACTATCGGAGGATTGTGATAGTTGTATCTTGGGTTAAACGATGGCCTTGATTAATATAAATTTATGAGTTTGTCATCGGTAAAGAACTGTAAATATAATTTTATTTATTTATTGAATTTCGTGTATTTTAATATATTGTTGAAGAATATAATTTTGTAATTTTTGTTAATGTTGTAGAATATTTATTGTCATAATCTGGAATATTTATTTTCGCATGTATTAGATTTCTGAATATTTGCGGTGAACTGTTATACAATTTGTAAATTTTACATTCAACAACAAATTTCATTAAAAGTTTATTTTTTTATTGTTTATAAGTATTATTTCACTGTAAATATATTTGTGGGATATTTAAAAATCTTTATTGAAGATAATATTAATTAATATTTAATTATATTAATTAAGAATTAGTATTTTCACCTTTATTTCCAACATTATATGAATGTGTTAAATGTAACTAACTTATTGGTAAAGGTGATTTGGATATTGAATGTAATACTCAACTGTATTTTAATAATGTATAAGATCATGTTAATTGTAACACGAATATAAATACTGAAAATTGAAAAAGTTCCATGTTAAATATAATATGAATATGAAAAACTGAAAATTCTAAAAGTACTATATTGAATGTAATACGTACATGAACTAATAAAAAAAATTGTGAATGTAATATCATTTTTAAGATTTATTTAGACGAATCTGAATATATAATTATATCATGAAAAAAATATGTAAAATAATATTTTTTTGATTTTAAAAAAGTAATTTTGTTGTGTGACACTTAAATATGAAAATTTTTAATCCTGCAAATCATGCCGGGACAAATTAGTCACATATCAATTTTTGTGTTTTATGAAATTTAGGCTAAATGGTTTGTAATATATGTACAGTGGAATTGTTTGGTTTAAATTTAAACAATTGAAATTAATTAGTAATTGCACATTTAACTTGGTTCCACTTTGATAATTTTCACTTAAAGGGTTTAACAATTAGAATTTTCAAATTAGTCAAAAAAAAAAAAAAAAAGAAAAAAAGAAAAAACCTAACTAGACTTATAAATGGTGGACACGTCGAATAACTAACCTTTGAGATGGAAAAAAGTACAATTATCCGGAAAAGAAAAAAACAAGAAACAAAAGACAGTTATTTGAAGAACAAGGGAGCAAATGCTTACGTGGCACAAGTATAGAACGCCACAGCATAGAGGTGGCTGACGAAGCCGTCAACATCAACAGCAATTATAATGCCACAAACAGCTGGCAGGTTCACTATCATGCACATTGCACAGCTGGCATTAGATGATTGGAGCCACTCAAAATATTTTCTCTCCCTTTAGCATAAAAAAATAAAAATTAGTCCAAGAGAATGTGTTCATCTTGTGGTTAACTGGTGTCCACTTTATGAGAAGTAGTTTGAGAAATAAATTTTGAATGCTATATACTTTTTAAATTGTTAAAAAAATTTATTAATCAAATTATGTATAAAGTGATCTAGACAATACGATATCATAAAACTAAAAAGAACAAAAAATACTACCAAACCTAACTTAAATTCATCAAATTTTTGAATCATAAATTAATTTATATTTAATATTAATTAAAATATAACAAAATAATTAATGAATAATTTTTTTTAAAAAAAATAACAAAATACGTTTGATTCACAATATAACGAAAGTGTATATTATTTTTATTTATAGTAACTACCTGAAAATCAATATGCTCAGTCACCAGACGCGTGGATGGCGCGTGGGTGAAACCAGCAGATTATGCCTGCCTTCCCAACAGTTCTTATTCCCCCTCTTCTGTGTATAAAACGGCTTTCACAGCTCGACAGAACAGAGAGAGAGAGAGAGAGCAGCCGACGGTAAGAAAATCTCAGCTGAAAATACATTCATACTCTCTCTCTCTCTCCGCCTCTCTTTGAGAACGGAAAACCGCGTTTTTTCCTCTGAATTTTCCGGTCGAACATTCATACAACAGAAATACAGAGCTACAAATATTCAACTAAACATTAATTCTGAAATCCAATTCTTTAATCTCTGTAAAGAACCCATAATGGTCCGTTATGGGTTCCGTCATCGTCTTCAATCAATCGCCTTAGTTTTGTCTCTTCTCTGCCTTCCATTGCTTCCAATTATTTGTGTCGGAATTCGCACTTTTCCGATCGAAGGAGTAAAACTCAGGTTTCAAGACTTCTCCGGGTTCTCCGAAGCGCCCGACTATCGCAATGGGGTGGGATGTCCGGCAATGGCCTCCGGAGAAACGGTGTCTGCTTGCGACCAATCGCTGGTTCACATAGCGATGACCCTTGACTCGGACTACATCCGGGGGTCCACGGCCGCGGTTCATTCGGTCCTCCGCCACTCGTCCTGCCCGGAACACGTATTCTTCCATTTCATCGCGGCGGAGTACGACCGTGCCAGCCCGCGAATACTGAGTCAACTCGTTAAATCCATCTTCCCTTCCCTCAAATTCAAGGTCTACATCTTCAGGGAAGACGCCGTCATCAACCTAATCTCGTCTTCCATCCGCGAAGCCCTCGAAAACCCACTAAACTACGCCCGGAACTACCTCGGCGACATACTCGACCCCTGCGTCGGACGCGTCATCTAACTCGACTCCGACGTCGTCCTCGCTGACGACATTCGCAAGCTATGGACCATCCAACTCAGCGAGTCACGAGTCATCGGCGCGCCTGAGTATTGCCACGCCAACTTCACGAAATACTTCACCGGCGGGTTCTGGTCCGACCCGGTTCTCTCCCGGACATTCGGGTCGAGAAACCCGTGTTACTTCAACACGGGGGTGATGGTGATGGACTTGACCAAATGGAGGGAAGGTAACTTCAGGAGAAAGATAGAGAACTGGATGGAACTGCAGAGAAAGAAAAGGATTTACGAGTTAGGGTCTTTGCCACCGTTTCTACTGGTATTCGGTGGAAATGTGGAGCCCATTGACCACAGGTGGAACCAACATGGGTTGGGTGGGGACAACGTGAAAGGCAGCTGCCGGTCGCTCCATCCGGGTCCGGTTAGTTTATTACATTGGAGCGGGAAGGATAAGCCTTGGGTGAGGCTTGATGAGGAGAGGGCATGCCCAGTGGACTCTCTTTGGAAGCCCTATGATTTGTACATGTCCAATCGGCCCACCAATATGAAGCTTCATCAACCACCCTCTTCCACTAGTGTCTAGTACTAAAATTTCTTCAAATTGGATAGGATAATTTTCAAATTATTTCATTTTATTAATTTTATTTTCTTTTTGAGATTTTTAAATAGCTTTCTTTTTTTTAAATTTTCTAAAATAAAACGGTATCTTAAATTCGTAGCTCAAATGATGCTAGTTGTACGGTGTAAATAGATTCATGTTGTAATTGGATTGTATCGCCATCTTATGCATTTGAACTATGAATTTGAGATTTTTTTTAAATCGTAGATTTTTCAATATTTTTTTTGTGGGGGTTTTTGTTGTAATTTTTTTTTTTCATTTTATTGTATTATATTGGATCTTAAAATTAATGAATAAAAATAAGATATTTCTATAATTTTTTACTTATAGAATATTAATATCGAGGGTATTTTACCATGCAATTCAAATATTTTAATTCATTATTCAATCAATTTTTTGAGAATTTTAATAATTGTCAAAAGTCCAAAATCACTGAAAGATATAAAAATTACTGTAATTTTTTACATGAAAAATTATAATAAATTTCATTGTAACGTGGACTGTATGTATAAAACTGTAAACGGTTTACGAAGAATGATTTTTTAAAAATTAGTGTGTAGTTGGACAATTGTGGGAGAACCAATAGCACATTCCTTATATTTTGTGCTAAAGTTAAAAAGTGATTATTTAAAAGAAAAAATGTTGTTGAGGGGCAGATTATAATGGTATGATTGGGGTGGTTGACATTGACAACGAGTGGAAGGGAAGATAATGGTTATAAAACTTGAAAGGGAGAGAAAAGAAAGTGTCCACCTCATTGGGTGGTGGGAGGGGGGGGGGGGGGGGGGGGGGGGGGGAATGTCTTTTCTTTTCTCTTGCTTCCCCTACAAGGCTACAAGTGTTTTTTTTAATTAAATTAAATAATAAAAAAAAAGGTTTCTTGTAGATACTTGCCTTGTTCCACTTCTTCTTTGATTCAAAGAAATGAAAGGTGTAGAGAATTATACACGTGGAAATTTCTAGATTTTTCTTTTTTACCTTTCTATTGTGGCTTGAAAAACATGGTCTAATTTTGAATTTTTGGAACCACTTAGCCAAACAAATGATTGTTCATTGACGGCCTAAGAATACTTGTTTTAGTTTTCAATTTTTTGTTTTACTTTTTTCTCGATGTTTTTTTTTTTTTTTACCCCCAATACTTTTCCTTTTTTTTTAATTTATTTTTTGTTTCCAAAGTTTCTTTTATCTGATTTTAAAAAATAAATATTTTAATTCTTCTTAACTTATTTTTTTAATATTTGTTTGTATTTTGGTTAATTTTAATTATAATACAAATTCGACCCTTAATTGTTATTACCTCGATATATTCAATGGAGTAAATATTAACTAAAAATTAAAATATTAAGAAAAAAGAATTAAATACAAAAAATTATAAATAATTTATTTCAAGAACAATCGAACATTTTTTTTTCTTAACTATTCAAGGGTTCTTACCAATTTATATTTTTTTTATCAATATTTTATTGTATGATATCATATATAAAATTCAATGTTTATTTGATATTATTTAAATAAATTTAAGGATTTTTTCACCAAAAATTCTAAGTTTTTATTTTTTATTTTTATAGAAACTCCAATTGTGTTGCTTACATTGGAGTTTTGTTTAATGCCCCCCAAAATACACTTCTCATGTTTCACTTGCTTCTTTGAATTTAAAAGCACGTGATTTACTTTCTCCCTTTTGCGTCCTCTCTCTTTCTATCTATCTGTGCCACCATCGGATTGGTGGTGGTGATCGGACCAGATCTAGTCCGAATCTGGTGATAATCAAGATATTTGGCCACGAAAAAAAGTGCAACCACCGTCACTACCGTGCGACGAATCCCCTCCACCTCACCAAAACAACCACCTCTCTCCCTCTCACTCTCTTTCTCTCCACCAAATCTGGTGGTGGTGCTCGTGTATGATTTGGCGACAACCAAATCTAGATGCGTCGTCGTTGCTGCAACTCCGCCGTTCATTTCGCCACCATCGCTCCCTCGCTGTTCCCCCTCTCTCTCTAGAAAATTCAATATCTTTTTTTTTTCTTCTATAAAACCAATATGAAAAATTACAGATTTTAAAAGTTTCAGATGTGATTTTCGCTAATGATTGTTTATATAATGGCAACAAATTTATCGAGTTTAATTTTTGTTATTGGTTGTTTGAATGTTGGTAGCAAATTTGTTGAACAATTAAGATTTAAATATTTGTTGGTAGTGATGATAACTAATATTTGTTGTGATTGTGGCGATGGTGATAGTCAATAATTGTTGTAATGGTTGTGGAATAGTGAATATTTGTTGTGTTAATTAATATTTATTTTTAAAAAAAAATAATTGAGAAATATTTTCATCATAAATATAGTGTATTATGAATTCGGATTTTAATAAGAGAAAAAAAAAAAGTGGGGATAAACATTAAAAATTGTGGATTTTGGGGCCTCAATTTAACATGGCTTAAAAAGACGATTTAAAAATTATTGGAATGATTAAAAAAGTTAAAAAAGAAATAATTTTAAAGTAATATGATAAATTTCTTTGAAGAATTTTCGTGAATGAAAAATGGTCAACAATTCTAGGGGCAGCAGCCACAACATACAAGTGAAAGTGCATTGAATGTTCATGTGGAGAAAAGTCTATTCCAAGTATAAAAATATTCACATGTCACTTTGGTAGTTGTACCGTTATTTTTAGCTAACAAACGCTCCTTTAAATATTCAATTTACAAAGTCAGAATTCATGTTTTTTGACCATCGAGTTTCTCTAAGGGCGTTAACTTATTTCACCCAAAAAATCTGTAAAACACACCGACAAACCGGGGAATCTGATTCCAATTTCATGAATAGATTACACTAATTATATGATACGAAATGTTGATTTTATGTATTTAATTATTTCTTGCATATGCATTTGTGGTCATTGGTTATGGTAATGTGTTGTGAAATATGTCGCTTATGATAATAATTCTTTTTAGAGCGTATGTCCTCATATTAGTTTGGTATATTTAAGATTTTATCCCTAATTGATAAAGAAACAAATAACTTCTCCTAGCAACGGACTAACTCTCTTGAAGTATGGTAAATAGCTATTAATATATTCAACAAATCTATCAAAAAAAATAAAAATTCTACAATAGAATATGGAAGAAAATGTAGATTTATAATCCATATGTCCATCAGTATTTTTCTCTAGTATTATGTGAGACGCTGATTATGGCCCAAACAAGTCTTACAGGTGCTCCATTCGCTGGCCCAAGTTCCTTATAATTTATGTGGTCAAATTATTTAGATGTGAGGGGTCTTATTATGTAGTTATTTGTTTTTAAAGTTTTTTTTTTTTTTTTTTTTTTCCAAAGTTCTTGTCAACTTAATTTTTAGTATTGACCTGAAAAACTCTACTGCCTACTGACCTCCATTCAGAGACCAACACGTGAAACAGAGACCTCCATTGCCTACTGACCTCCATTCAAAGACCAACACGTGAAATAGAGATATCTTGTAAAAGTCCACCTCGTCCAAAAAATGACCTCTCGGGACCTATCCATGTGGCTCAATCCGCTCAATGGCTGACGATCGAGGTGACCCCCAGGCCCAACATTGCCTACGATCATCGTCCAACGGGCAAGGGTCCGTCGACTTCGTCAACCTTCTCTCATACGACTACTGACCTCATGATGACAATCTCATATGACCTATCATGATATGCCCAGCCTCGTGTTGTCGACCATCGCCCAGTGACCAACACTGAGAGATTCTCCACCACGACAGTCGGGCTGGTCTCCGACCAACAACTTCTGAACAGTAACCTCCGATGCTACCAAAAAATGCTTCGTCGTTCCCATGGTCTGGGCTCTGTTTTCTGTTCGTTTGGGCCAACTCATGGGCTCATCCTAGTGGGTCAAAGGACAAGGTCCAATGGCCTAAATCACGCCACACACCGAGTTATCTTAATGAACTACAGTTAGGGCGGTAATTTCACAGCGCTAATAATTTCCCTCGCCTATAAATAGTCTGACATTCAATGCCTCAGATAAGACTCAACTACCATCATACTCAAGACCTCCAGCTGAACAAAAAATCTCCACATGTGTATTGACCAGACAAACTACGGGTGTTGACCAAATTTAGACACCAACAATTTGGTACCATCTATGGGACCGCTAATACAAGCCTCACTTTGATCATCCCTAATTGGTTAGTTAAGACTTGATGATCACAAAGTCTGGTTAGATAATTGAAAAAAAAATAATTCAAACCTCTATTGTGAACAATCCTCAAAACGGTCAATCTCCTAAAAGAGTAGAAGAAATGTCCAAGGTCCTTAGATCATACAGAAGGGCTCCGACCACTGCGGACCAAGCTCTCCCCACTGGCCAGACGGGCCCATCAACCTTGTTTTCTGGAGCTTTCACAAGGCATACCTCGGGAGCCGCTGAGGCCTCGTTGTGCATTCAAGCTCTTCTCACCCGCTTACCGCCGACCCTTTGGTGGGGGCATCAACTCTCCAAACTACAGGGATCGATGAGAAAGCACAACACTCTAAGGATAAAGTAATATTCTCGAATAGGCACCTACCGAGGGACTGCCCACAACCCCGCAACTACGAGCCGAGGGAGAGGGAGAGGGGTCCTCTAACTATGTCGAGATCTTTATTCATCTCCTTAAAGAAGACATAATGCTAGTGAGCGATCTAAATCCCCCCTGGACCGAGCATTCAGCTACATGGTGAGGTCTGACCTGTGCGTCCTACGTGAGCGGGAGGTAACTTCCTACTTTCCACTTTCTCACCACCATGGTGCCTAACCAATGGGCAACCACGTGTGAGTTGAGCCCAACGAAAAGGGAGTGATAGAGCGCCACGTTATCGACATGGGGATACTTATCCAAGAAATCCAAAGAGGAAGAGTAGCAGTTGGGATCCTCATGGAAGTAAGGTCGTCTTTCGTAGATAAAGTACTGGAAGAAGTGGTGCTACGTCAGTTTGTGCACCCCTAAATGAGCACATATGACGAGATCACAGACCTTGTTGACCACCTTTCCATCTTCAGATTTGAAATGGACATACAAATCGTCTCTGTAAATGTGAGATGTAAATTCTTTTTGCTCACCCTTTTGGGTGCAATGAGGGCCTAGATCTAGGGCATCAGGCTGGACTCAATTACTTCATTTCGTGAGCTCGATCTTCTTTACTTTCTTTAATCGCTCATGGTGGAGGCCAAAGACCATGACTTATATCCTTTCTATCCAACAAGAGCCTAGTGAGTCACTCAGAGAGAAAGTCGAATGCTTTAATCGAAACGAGAACGCCTGTGACGAGCTCTCTGAGGATGTGGAAGTGATTACATTCATTGACTGGCTATGCGACCAGAGGCTTTCCTGACCTCTATGCAAACCCCGCCAACCTCGACATAGCTCTGGACCTCGATACACGCTTCCACAATGTCAACCTGTAAGCTACAGTCAGAAAAGGGTGGGAGGGGAATCAAAAGAAGAAGGAAAAGAGCAAAAAAGGTCCCAACGGAGTCAAGGCTAAAAATGGCAACAAGTAGAGGGGAGATTGAGACCTCTTCCCTAGGATCGGAGACCGTTCCCTTTCCCAGGGCACTAACAAGATGACTACATAGTGCTCACCACCTCCATCACAATGATATATGCAGAGTACTCTGGGAGGGACTTCTTTCTGCCTCCCTGCCCCTAAGGAGAAAACCAATGGAGAGGTCGATGAATAAGTATTGTGAATTCCACTGAGACTGGGGGCATTATACCAAGAATTGCTTCCAACTCTAGGAGGAGATCAAAGCCCCTATTCAGAGGGGATACCTCGACAACTATGTATGGAGAATATACAGAGAGAAGTAACCTAAGGAGAGTGACTGTCATGACGAGTACTAGGCCAGTTAGAGAAGAAGAAAAAATCATGCTCGACCATAGGCCAGAGATGACGGCTCTAAGAACGATGATCTTTAACGTGTGGATGGCGAGATCAACATCATCCACGGTGGGTTCAGCTCCGTAGGAGAGACTTTTTCCTCTCGCAAGGCTCATGAGCACTGAGCTAAAAGAAAGGCCAACAAGAATGTGTATGAGGTGAGCATTGTTGACGCCATTTCTCACAATGCCATCTTTTTCAGTGAGGCTGACCTCCAAGGAGTACACGTGCCCCACGATAATGCCCTGGTGATAATTGCTCTCATCAGCCACTTCAAGACATGGTCTATCCTGGTGGATGGTGGGAACTCCGTGGTATCTTTATTCAAATGGGCACTCAACAAGATGAAGATGGACCCAAGCTCACTCCAGCCATAAAGTCTTGCTGGTCGACTTCGTTAGGGACGTTATCACCTCCGTGGGCTGGGTATCTCTATCGGTCAGCGTGGGCACCACCACGTGATCTACGATCGTGTGGAGAAAATTCTTAGTGGTGGATAACTCATCTCCCTACAATGCCATCATGAGGCGCCCAATGGTCTTCATGTTTAAGGCAATAATCTTTCCCTACCACCAAATATTCCCACCGACCACGATATGGGCGAAGTCCAATGATCAAGAGTCTTCGAGGGCCTTCACTCGTAGAGCTCTTGAGAAGAAGAAATAGCAAGCAGTAGAGAGGACTGAGCGCATGGTTCAGGGTACCGAGATCGTTCTCATGCCCATCGAAGATCCTCGCGATAAAGAACCTAGTCCCAAACACTTGAGAACCTGTTGCAAGTACCCAGGCATCCGACCTATGAGGGGTGGATAGTGAGGATAGGGGCCAAGCTGGACCCCGAGAAATGAATCAATGCTCACCGACCTTCTCTGCAGAAACTATGACGTCTTTGCATGGTCATACAAGGATCTCCCTAGAATTGATCCCAATGAGGTTATGCATTGACTTCATGTAACCCCATACCACCAACCCATTTGATAGAAGAAGAGAAAGTTCCATCTCGATCGACAAACAATTATCAAGAAAGAAATGGACAAGTTAATAAAATCAAATATGGTGGAGAAGGTGAAGTTCCCAGACTGGTTGTCCAACATGATCGTTGCACTGAAGGTCGGGAACAAATAGAGGCTTTACGTGGACTTCAAGGACTTGAACAAGGCGTGCCCTAAAGATTTTTTTTTTCTTTCGAGGATTGATATAGTCATTGACGCCACTATAGGCTATGAGCTCCCTAGTTTCCTCGATGCCTACATGGGTTATAATTAGATCCCAATGTTCCTCCCAGACAAGAGCAAGACATCATTCATCAAAGACCAGGAGATGTATTATTACAAGGTGATGCCCTTCGGCCTACGCAGCGCTGGGGCCACTACCAGCGCCTTGTGATCAAAATGTTTAAGAAGAAGATCGGGAAGGCTATGGAGGTGTATATAGACGACATGTTGGTTAAGAGTCTCCAAGAACTCGACCACCTCACTCATCGCCAAGGATTCTTCAACAAGTTCCGAGCTCATCGCATAAAACTAAATCCAAACAAGTGCATCTTTGGAGTTTATGCGAGGATGTTTCTTAACTATAGGCCCCTCAGCGATGAATAAATGCCAACCCCTACCAGATTAGTATGGTGTTCGACATGTCCTCATTGAGCACAAAGAAAGAGGTTTAGATACTGAACGACTACCTGGAAGCCTTGAACCGGTTTATGGCTAGGTCCTTAAAAAATTTCCTGATGTTGCATTCTGCGAGCTCAAGGCTTACCTCACGTTGGCTCCATTGCTCAATACATTGTAGGGAGAGATGAGCTATACTTGAATATCTCTACGTCAATGACCATGGTTACCATTTCCTTGGTGAGAAAAGAGAAGGTACACGAGGCTTGAGAAGCTCGCCTATGTCTTATTGCTCGCCTCAAAGAAGTTAAGACAATATTTTCAAGCACACACCATCGCGGTACTTACCGACTAGCCATTGCGATAAATCTTGCACTTTCCAGGCATCTCGGGAAGGCTCATGAAGTGGAGCTTTGAGATCAGCTAATTCTACTTAGAATATCAGTCATGGACAACTATCAAAGGAAAAGTCCTTCTTAACTTCATAGCTAAGTTTAACTTCTTGGACAACGACCATAGCACTCTGACCACAAGTGATCAGGGAACCTCCATTGGTCTGACCTACGACTTGGGCTCAATGACTTGGTAACTCTACACTAACAGGTCTTCGAATGTGAACTACTGCGAGGCTGGGATAGTCCTCGTGGACTTAGACAAAGTAGAGCTCGAGTACACTCTAGGATTGGGATTCTGAGTAATAAACAACAAGGCTGAATATGAGACACTCATCGCTAACATTCGTTTAGCAAGGGACATTCAAAGTAAATACCCTTATTGTCTTCTACGACTCTCAACTCGTGGCAAACCTAGTGAACAGAGATTAGATGACCAACTACCCGAGCATGACAGACTACTTGGAAAATGTGAAGGCGTTAATGTATAATTTTGAAAAAAATTCAAGTCACCCAAATTCTAGGAGATAAGAATAGGCACGTAGATGCCCTGGATAATTTGGCCTCTACGATGGAGTGGAACCTGAAGAGGACGGTGTTCGTCGAATACCTAGATGCACCGAGCATAGCAAGGTCCAACCTGGTGGCTCAGATTTGTGAGCTTACTAATGATCTAACCTAGATGGATCCCATTCGACACTACCTTGAGGATGATATCTTTTCCAAGGACCGCCAAGGTATTCCATCATTGATGGGGCCCTTTACCAAAAATCCTTCCTGAGACCATATTATAGGTGTCTTTGACCTTAGAAAGTCAACGACATGCTCAAAAAGATTCACGAGGGGACTTACGAAAACTACTTCTGGGGTCAGATCCCTAGCATGCAAGATATTTCACCAAGGGTAACACTTACTGAAGATGGCTAAAGATGCAATGTAGTTTGTGAAGCTCCACACCCTCATGTCCCATTGACCATGATGGTGCCTATGACGAGCCCCAAGCCATTTGCCCAACAGGGAATTTATCTGCTCAGTCCCTAGCTTGGATCACCAAGGAGAAGATCTGTGGCTTCGCATGAAAAAGATTGGTGTGTCAGTTTAATACACCTGAAGCAATCATATTAGATAATGGAATGCAATTCGACAACTCCCTCGTTACTAGTTTGTACACAGGACTCGATATACAAACCTATTATGCCTCCCCAAGTTAACCTCAATTGAACGGCCAAGTGAAGGTCACCAATCAGACGATTCTATATGGTCTAAAAACGATACTTATGCTTGAGGACGCTCACTTGAGAGACCCTCTTAGCCATGAAATTCGGCTCAAAGGCTGTCATCCCTGTGGAGATTGGAATGTTCACACTAAAGACGATCGTGGTTATTGACCCTGATATGAACGACACCAAGTTGACATTGAACCTAGAACTCTTAGAGGGAAAATAAAAGCAAGCTCGGATCAGACAAATGACCTATCAATAGAGAACTGCACGGTACTATGATCGACGAGTTCAATCCTTTTTCTTCGATGTTTGTGACCTAATCCTAAGGAAGGTCACCTTGGCCACCCGAAAACCAAAATCAAGAAAACTCAGTCTTACCTGGGATGGACCATACAGAGTTACTCGATTAGCGTGGTCGGGCACCTATGAGCTCAAGACTGAGGACAGTGCATTGCTTCGATACTCGTGGAACGCTGAGTACTTGAAGCATTATTTTTTGTAGAGAATGAGGAAAACAGTTGTAAATTTTATTTTCCAAGTGTAAAATATTTTTCGATTAATGAAGTAAAGAGTTTGGTGCATTGTGTGATTACAAGCTTACCTAACGCACGACCACACTCCGGGACTAAACATCGATGGTGAGATCGGACCCACTACACAGGTCGGTGGTCCATACTCGGGGACCGACCACAGTAGTCCACCAAAGGCAAGGCATTGATTGGGTTTGATGGCCTACAGTAGGTACCGACCACCTTAATAGCCAACAACTGATCAAACATAAAAAAAGTAGAGGAACCTGCATGGACATAATTTGGGAGAACTTGAAAGGGGTCAAGAATGGGCCTGAGTACAAAAAACCCACCAATGATCGACCACAGGGGTTATGGACTGCGAGGACCAGGCACTGTGAAGAACTCTTAGCTTTAACCCACACCCTGACCAAGTCTATGCCAGATTAGGTCATGGGTTGGGGGACAGGAGGGCCAACCCATGTTAGAAAAAAAAGGCTTCGTCATTCCTTTGGGATGGGCTCTAATTCATGGAGCTAATCATTTTCCTCTCCCATAAATAGTCTAGCGTTCAATGCCTCAGGTATGGTTCAACTACCTATTTGAAGCATATAATTGCCTTTCTCTCGAGTTCTTACTTTGACGCTGGAAGAACTTCGTAGGGTCCCAATGGGTCTTTGTGCAATTACGAGCTTGGAATTTAAAATTAATGTTGACTGTTAACCAATGACTGCCTAGAGAACAACAAACTCCATCCTCAAGACCTCCACCTTAGCAAAATATCTCCACATGTGTGCTGACTGGATTAACCATTGGTGTTAACCAAATTTAGACACCAACAAGTATTTTTCGATATTTTATTTAACTTTAACTATAATATAAATACAAAATCAATCCTCATTATTATAAACTCGATTGATTAAATTGTACAACTCGAAACTGCATAACTGTACAAGAACGTCTAATAGTTAAAGAAATTATAATTATATAAAATGACCACATTCTCACTTGGATTTAATTTCTTACTCTAATCCCAAAAGTTCTGTAACTGTTAAATAAATAAAAATAATTAATACGCATTCAAATTAGCTGGCAAGTAATCAAAAACCTAATTGGATGGAACAACATGTTCAAATACAAATACTGATAATATGATTAAAACAAATGGGCATCAAAAGCCCCAAATTGGCCATCTCCCTCATGCTAAGAGTCCAAAGGATAGGAATACAATTTGGATTAGGAAGGCGAGCAAAAAATTGCTTCCGTGCCCTGCCTACAGGCGGCATATTTTTTGAAACGAGGTTCTCAACAACGTGACATAAAGACTCTTTACTCTTATTTATTTTAGAATTTATAATTCACATGATCGAAGATAAGAGACTCCGTCAAAATAAATTTTTGATTATGATTCTTTTAAAAAAAAAAAAAAAAACTACGACCATAATATTCTTTGTGATAGAGCCAATAATTCAAAAAAAAAAAAAAAAATTGATTCAAAACATATGTCAATATCAAAACCCTACTAGTAGTTTGAAAAGGTCAAAGTGTCAATGTACAATCCCTAATGACATAGTCTATATCGTAGTCAGACTGGAAGTAAGTACATTTTAAATTTGTCAAAGAATAATTCTTAATTGTACAAAAGATTTACTATCAATGATTTCAAATAATACTATGTTGCTTCGATTTTCCATACATAAAAATATGTACAAGTATATCATAAATAACTTTAATCAATTGTGTTAATAAATATATGTTTTATTTTAAGCCATTAAAGATTTCACAGATAATATTTTCATAATTTTTAAAATAATTAGAAAGACGAAAAAATTACTTACAAATAATATTTTCATAATTTTTAATAACTAAAAACTCTACCATTTTTTTACAAATAATATTTTTATAATTTTTTAAATAACTAGAGAAGTAGTCAAGTATTTACCTCAATACTGCAAATAATATCATCAAATGGTTTAATCAATAAACCTTTTCACGATCCTGAAAATCCTTTCACAAGGATCTGCTGGCCCAAAGTAGTATTCAAAAGGGAGTGAATTGGGTAGTTTGAATATTAATGCTAAAATGTTTGTGACCTATTCAAATTTTACTAGATTTTATCTTTGTTAACGGAAGTCTTTTAATGTTAATACACATACTACAATAATTACACAGAGTAGGGATAGAGAAATCGACACAGTAATTTTTATAGTAGTTCGGCAAGTTACTCTTACCTATGTCTAGTCCCCTAAGTTTTTGCAGGGTATTAATCCACTAAATTTAGATCCTCTTTCCAAGTGAAAATCGAACCCTTACACCCAGAGTAAATTCTCTTTATACTTAAACACTCACTACAAGAAAAAATAGTATTAACGACAAACTTTAGCAATGAAAAGAAAATTCGTCACAGAAGGGTAGTATTAGCGAGAAAAAATAATTTTCATATTAAAGCTCAATGACTATTAGCCACGACTCAAAAAATTCCTCACTGAAAATTAGTTTTAGTGACGAAATACGAAATTCGTCACTAAACTAGTCACAAATACTTTACCGCTATTTAATTTTATTTTAGCAACAAATAAAAATTATTAGCAACAATTATTTTTTGTGGCTAAAAAATTTAAAATATTTAGCAACCAAATAATTCCTCACTAATTATCAAAATATTAGTATAATATATTATATTTATCAAAATGTTAGTATAATAATATACATACACAATTCAAGCCCCATTTTTACTCCTAATTCATTTTCTCGTGCCTATACCTCTGCGGTTGCTTTCCTTCCCGTTGCTCAATCGCCGAGAGACAATACCTCCATCTCGCAATTCGTCCCTTATAAAGTCATCCTCATCTTCTATCTGTCATCACGAAGCTTCTGAACCCTCGAATCTCTACTCTTTCGTCTAATTGCGCTATCAGGCTTGGCAGCGTCGACTCTGTACAAGAAAAACAATCTTTAATGGCAATTATTCTAACGACATTTAAAAAAAATAGCCACTTATAATAATTTTTTAGTGACAAATTTTTTAATTGCCGCTAAGTTATTCCAATTGCCGCTAAATGTTAAGAAATTAGAGTAAATTTTGGTGCCAAAATTTGGCGCTAAATTTTTGTGTCCATCTCTTTAATTAAAAGAAATTAATCAAAATAAAATAAAATAATAAAATACAGAAAATACACTCAGAGCTTCTACCAATACTTATAAGGAAAAAGTACAATTTAGATCCTCCAACTATTGATACATTTCTAATTGGCCCCTCTAAGTTTCGGCATTTCATTTCAAACATTCTACGTATCGAAACGGCTTTAATTGGTCATTCTGTTAGAGATTTTGTTAAAATTAACAGAATCTCAGGGGCAAAATGATTTTTTCACGTCACCTTCCTCTCCCCGCCACCTCCCTCTCGCTCTCGCTCTCTCTCTCATCCTCTTTCCCCGCCACCTCCCTCTCCTTCATTCACTTTACCCGCCACCTCTCACTCCCTCTCCCTTCCTCCCTGTTACCCCTGTAACAGGAGGTGGCACCCCTTATTTTGGGGGTGATTCCACCCCCTATTTTGGGGGTGGAACTCAACCCCATATTTGATTTTATCTTCTTCTCTCCTTTGTATGATCCTTTTCTTATTAAGCTTCTCTGCAACTAATTTTCTCCCAAAAATCAAAACAAAAAAAATCAAATTTATTAAATAATAATTAATCATCCATAGAGAGAGAAAGTTAGAGAGAGAGAGAGAGATTACAGTGATTCTTAGAGATTTCATGTCTACAACAAAGCTTTTTGAAATAGAGATCTTCTGATTACCCATTTCTCTCTCTTCTCTGTTTTCACAGACTGGGTTCGAATTCTCAGAATCAGCAGCCTCCTGTTTGTGTATGTATATATATATATATATAATGGAAAAAAGATGGGTTTTTAATAATTAAAAAAAAGATGAAATATTGGACGAAACAGATAGATAGAGAAGAAAATTGAGGTGGGCGATGAAAATAATTGGACGAGAAAAACGAGGCTTACCCACCTTCTGATTTTCAGTCATCTTTCCCAAAAAAAAGAACCGAAAGAAGAGAAGAAGTCTAGCGTAATTACGACGTTAAGAGAGAGAGACGAGAGAAGAGAGAGAAAGAAGAGAGAGAGAGAGGATTTGTTCAGAGTTAGGTTTTTCCAACGATTGCATGCCAAAACAGGCAATTTTTGTAAACCACCCCCTGTTACGGGGGTGACGAGGAAGAAGAGAGGGGGAGAGAGAGGTGGAGGGGAGAGGGAAAGAGGGAGAGAGAGATGGAGGTGGCGGAGAAAGAGAAGGAGAGAGAGAGAGGGAGAGAGAGGTGGCGGGGAGAGAGAAAGAGGGGGAGAGAGGTGGTGGGGAGACAACAGGAGGAAGCGAGAGAGAGTGAGGGGAAGAGAGAGAAATTTCAAATTAAAAAAACAAAAAACAAATATATTATATTAAAAATGATTAATTTTTTTTAAAAACTTGAAAAGACCATTTTGCCTATGAGATTCTGTTAGTTTTAACAGAATCTCTAACAGAAGGACCAATTAAAGCCGTTTCGATACGTAGAGGGTTTGAAATGAAACACTGAAACTTAGAGGGAACAATTAGAAATGTATCAATAGTTAGAGGGTCTAAATTGTACTTTTCCCTACTTATAAATACCAATGACAATTTTAGCTCTATCTAAGTGAGATAGAAGTTGACATGATTAAAAGATAGGCAATTTCAAGTTTGTGTTAATTTATCCGGTTTAATCAATTAAGTATACAAACTGTAACGACCCAGTCTCTTACAACCACCACTTGGTTTCTCCTTTTTATTTTTAAGGAGAAATAGAGGTAAAAGATAAACTACTCCACCATTACGCTCCCGCTGTGCCACTATGATAAAAATAAAAATAGACGTGACCTTGACTTGGTAATTTAAATATTATAAATCAAAATTATGAGATTTTACATATCCCAAAATATTCAATATCAAAATGACACAATTCACCATTCCTGATCAACACTTGTCCTGACAGTTTAAATGACCACAACACCTTCTGACTCTACCTATCGTCAGTAGTAGACCCATTTTTAACTAGAGTACCTGAGATAAAAAAATTTATCGGTGTACTGTCTTCATAATATAAAAATAGTTTATGGATCAAGCACAATTACCAAAACAACTTTCCAAAACAAAATATAATCACAATGATATTTTCCAAAATAGAATATAATCACACTGAACAACATTGAAGTTCACAGATATCATCAAGATATAATAACTGAATATAAATTAACCAATGAAATCACTTTTAGATAATAAAATACCCAAAATATACTTCTCTACTAGTCATATGATCGATTCACCTCACAATCGGGAGTTATAACGGTACTGTAACCTGTACAATCTAAGATTGCCATTAGTGTCAAGGTAATTTAATATCTCCAATGGTAGGAGCCAACGCGTGGTATAAACCACCATATTATGATGATAACCATCATCGTCAATAACAATAACAACAATTACAATATATATCAACTACCTGCATGACTTATCATTTTGTTAAATCAACACACAATATCCTACAGGACATGCTTTCTTTTTAGGACCACCAACATCCTACATGACATGCCCTCCTATTGGGACCATACTATGGTATGGTCGGATAATAATAAAAATTACTTTCCATATTAAAAAATTTACTTGATCCACGTACATTATAAAACCGTCAATTTTAATAAAAAAAAATTTCTTCACAATTTAGTACAAAAATATGATTTGACAGTTTACATAGAAAATAATATACTCACCTCGATATTTGTATTGCTAATAGGCTATCGTCGAAATGTTGTCGTAGTTGGCGTCGCCTGTGAACCTAACAATGACAGAACCTAAACTAAGCATTTATCTAAATAAATCTAGTATGCAATGTAATGCGTGACACTAAAATGCAATTTTTTTTATTCCCAAATTATACGAAACTTATTAAACGCCCCATTTTGTTAAGTCAATATTAACTGTATAAAATATTATAACAATAATTACAAAGTGTTTCAAATTAATAGTTTAATCTTATAGAAAAAAATACTAAAAATTACTAGTTTAATAAATTTAGAATTTTTACTATAAATTAATTTTTTCACAATATATTACATTTAAATTATAAATATAATATAAACATATAATATGTGTGTGTGTGTGTATGTGTGTGTGTGTGTGTATTACTTATCTAGCGTATACACACATATATATTAATTAAGACTAAAGATATGAAGAGATAAAAAAATTATTGTTGATCCTAAAATTTTAATGAACAATTAAATGTTGATGTTTTTTGTGGAACTAATGTGTTTATTGAGAGTTTCAGTTTAAAGAGTTCTAGACAGTATCATGAAGTAATTATAAATGATGAAAAGACGATAATATCATGAAGAAATTGCGAAAGATGCAGAGACGGATACTAAGAGATTGAAGATTCCGAAGAATTTGGGTGAAAACAACTCTAATATATTTTTTACTCTTAATGTATCCTGATTAGGATCACACACGACACAAAAATGACTTTATGATTATGTATGTTTTTTATAAGATCCTAATTAGTTAAATATATTTTCTCCTATGTGAAATTGAAGAAGAAACAATTGATTTAAGAAAGATAATTGATTAAAATTGAATTTAAGGATTTAGTGGAGTTAACTGAGAAAATAAATCGGTTAAAGAGGCAAAAACATCGAAGAAATTTAATAGAAAATTAATTAAAAAAAGAGTACAATAGGGACTGGTCAACTTATGGTGTTTGAGCGGTTGACTTATGAAAATTAGCTAAAGTCCCTGAATCTTTTGGTTAATAGGTAGGTCGACCTATGGCCAAAAGATAAACTCTCTGAATCGTTAGGTCAATAGAAAGGTCGGCCTGTGAATGTCTCTGAATCGTTCGGTCGACAGATGAATAAGTGGAGGTCGACCTGTGGGCAAAGACATTTTGGTTTGGCTAGTATTCTGCATCAATCGGTCGACCGATGGGCAAAGGTTGGTCAACCGACCATGCTGTTTCAAGTTTTGTGGAATTTCGGGATTTATTCAAAAATTAGCTGTTAACTATCCGTTATTTGTTTACTTGATTGAGAGATCTTAGGGATATAGATATATTTAAGGTATGATACTCCTATTTGAATATCTATAGATTTGGTATATGAAATTAAAGTGTTTCTCAAATCGGTCATTTTAATGCTTCCTATCTTATCGATTCGTGTTTGAAAATTCTTTGAGGGACTAAATTGAATGTTTTGAAAGCTATAATTATGTCAAATATATTAGGATTGAAGAGAATCAATCTATGGGGTCTGTTGGCCTAGTGAGCTACCCAAAATGGGAGATGAATTGGGTAGTATTAAAAAATTATCAGAATATAACACTTCAAAAACCAAACAATTAATTTTATCCTAAAATTAATTATTATCTTTTATAGTAGAGGATATGTGTTATCAATTAGGTACACATCTGGTAGCGCGGGAAAAACACGCCGCTATTTACACTCGCAAATATACGAGGTCTAAGTTTTAGTATAGTGTGATTGTTAAGATCGGGTTATTGTATCCACAGGGATTGTTGTCGTTACTATCGAATACCGCGTTTGTCGTGACCTAAGTTTATCTAGGCGAAAAACAAATGTATTTAATTAATTAAACTAATACTAATATAACCTAAATTAACTACACTATTATGTTAATATGTTTTAGGGTGAAGAATTGTATAGGGATTAACGTGTTTACAAATACGTGTTCGATTCCGATTTACTCGCGTTTACGTTGTTCGACCTATTTGACAACCTCGGTACGTAAATTCCGCCGCCACTTCTTCCGAGTGTAAGACGGGGGAATACATGATTTCGAGTCAACGGAGAAGTCCCCCTCAACGTCTTAACGACCCTAGGTCACGTGAGTCTCGCCCAGCGTCATTGATTGCACACAATCCAACTCCCTCCCGGGTTATTGGATCGTCGCATTGTATTTACCCTATCGACAATCTCCGTTCTAAAACTCCCTCGCCACCTCTTCCGAGTGTAAGACGAGGAATATAACGCAACTTCGAGCCAACGAAGAGGTCTTCCTCAACGTCTTTACGACCCTAGGTAGCGTGTGTCTAGCCCCACGTCATCGATTATCCATGATTCAAACCCCGACCGGGTTATAGAATCGTGGCGTTTGTTTACCCTATCCGAATCCGGGGTTTTGTCAAAACCCGAATCCGGGGTTTTGTCAAAACCCCGTATTCTCCATTTATCAATCCAAGCATAATAAACAAACAATACGATAAATACAATCAAACTACGAAGAACAATCACAAACGAAACACCGAAATCATCCAAACAACGTATTTATAAATTATATTGTTAATCCCTACTACAATCCATATTTAACTCGGGGCCATAGCCGTATATACAAGAAAATAACGAGCTAAACATGCTCACATACTCCAAAGATAAAGAAATAAGGAAAAACGATCGAAGAACTTAGCCTCGTCCGAAGATAAACCGCTAAGAACGTTCTACGATCGATTCACCGTCTTCTCCACTTCGAGATGCGAGACTAAAATTCCTAACCCTAGGCTTAAGTATAGCCTAAAGGGCTAAAAAATGCAAGAGAGAGGAGAGAGATCTCCGGCCAAAGGGGGAGGAGAGGGGATATTTATAGCAAAAATATCTAAAGGCTATGCAGGGCAAATCCGCCTAGGCGGTGGAATTTTCGCCTAGGCGGAATTAGGTCGGTTAAGTTTGATCGCCTGGGCGGTGAAGTAGGTGGTGGACTAAAGAACATTCTGTTGGATTTTCGCCTAGGCGGTAGAAATTCCGCTTAGGCGGTCGTCCGTCAGTAACATTTTGCTCTTCTCTGCATCTTCACCGCTTAAGCGGTGGTCTGGACGCTTAAGCGGTGGGCCTGTTTCGTCTTTTAGCCTCCGAGCTTGTTTATCCACCGTAACTTCGAACCGCTTTGGTTCGATCTCATCATTTTAGCTCCAGTTTCCTATCTTTTTGACCCACACACCTGAGTTATACAAAAAGTATAAATACTAATTAAAACATAATAAAAATAACTATAAACATATTCGAAAACTAACCAATTAGGATTGGAAATAGATATGTTTTTCACACCTATCAACATTCAAACAACAAAATATAAACAATATAAATAATACAACACATAGAAATTTTCACTGGTTTACCAAGCTACTCTTACCTAATCCGGTCCCTCGAGCTCTATGGAGAGTCGCATCCGCTAAACTCAAAATCCCTTTAAAGGTAGGAACCAAACTCTCACAATGATTCTTTTCGCATGCTCATAATCAACATTTACAATTCTTTTTCACAAGTTAAAGAATAACCTCTATCTTTTTACTAGGCGGAAGATTAACCTAATTCTATTACAGCGAGAATTACGACCTAATTCTTTTTATACCTTAGGCTCAAGAACTAAACCTCACACAAACACGCTCCAAATATCCTTTTACCCAATAAGGATTGAACCGTTACAATTCACTCACAATGCTATAAAGGAATAATTAAAACCTAATCTTTTTATACTCTAGGCAAATATCAAAACCGCAATCTCTTTACCGGAAGAGATTGAAACCAGCTACCCTTAATTAGACACTTCCAGTAGTATCTAATCCGACACTCAACTCACCAATTACAAACAATTGATAAGTGATTTTTCCACTTAGAGCTTCTACTACCCCAGATAAATTCAAACTCAATTAATGTCCTAATACTAGTGATAGAAAAGTGAGAATTTCAAAATCTGATTTCAAATAAAGATGGGTAGCAAGTAGTTAAGCACGTAATCAGATTTTCTCAAGAAATTGTTTCAAAAATAATTTTCAAATAAAAAAAATCCTGAAAATAATTTCAAAGATCAAATTCCAAATAATAAATAATAGAATTAAGCAACAATTAATAGTAAGTAGTTTAGAATGATCTTACCAGGATTCCACTGAAAGAATAATGATTAGAATAACAATGACACTTCAGATCGGTAGTAGCAATAATCCACAACAATTGTCACAACCCGTCCCGAAATCTCGACATCCCAGGCAGGCGTGACGACATCAAGACATTTCCGAAACAACCAACCAACCAATCATCTATTACACGACAATATGCATATATATGAATAAAAACCATCATCTATATGAAGTTGTACATATTTAAGTTATGAGAACACACCCGTTCCCCAAATATACTAACAACAAAATATAATACCATGAACGTTCGCCCTATTCAGCTGTCGATGGTCGATACACATTCTCAACGTGACATCCTTTTTCTTCACGAACAACACTGGGGTTCTCTATGGAAAAACACTGGGTCTTTTAAACCCACGATCTAATAAATCTTGTAACTGCACCTTCAATTCTTTCAACTCAGTAGGCACCATACGATAGGGTGGAATCGATATAGGAGCAGTTTCAGGAAGTAACTCGATCGTGAATTCCATCTCCCTATCTACTAGCAACCCTGGCAATTCGTCTGGAAACACGTCGGGAAAAATCTTTGATCACTGGAATATCTGCTATCGAAACTTCTCTCTGATTGGTGTCAATCATGTGCGCAAGGTATCACTAACATCCTTTCTACACTAATTCCCTGGCTTCTAGGGCTGAAATCAGACTAACAGAAGTGCTAATTCTGTCTCCCGAGAATACAAATTCTAGCTCGCCTGAGATTTGAAAGATCACTTTCTTCTTAAAATAATCCACCGTGGCATAATAGTTGAACAACAAATCCATATCCAGTATTACATCAAGATCGTAAATATTCAAGGGTAATAGATCTACTGACAACTTCCTACCACCAATACGAAGTGAACTATATTTATACGCACTAACTATTAACATGAACTCAAAGTTTTCGGCTACTTCCTACACATCATCCTCTATTAATTCATGCTGCATTTGCCCATTTCGTATAACTTTTAAATCTGCCTGTCGGTCAACCAAAAACGTATTTCCAAAGTAAATCCTTTCTAGATTAGTCTACATATTATCTCTTCTGTTTTTACTAAATCAGATTTAATTTCATATCGCCGAATGGTCGTCTTTTTCTGCTTTAACAATATGAACCTCCCTCTCTAATAAAATCACGAGCATACCCGTACATTTATGATAGAATCTGCGTATCTTAAATAGTAGCGTAGTGTGTCGTGTAATTGCATAAATAAAATGTTGTCTACCAAGTCAATTTAATGAATAACTTAACATTGGACGAATTAAGTGTGCTCTGCCACACTGTTGGTTTAACAATAAAAAAAAAATTATGTACCACCGACAGGAAATCCCAATGTCAAATACTACTAATAGAATTACTTATCAATTATAATTTAATATTCCCAACCACTAGCACCCCCACAATCGCGATCCACCCATTACCACTACCAACCACACTACCCGAACCATCAACTGGCAGTATCACAACTTCGTCGCACCCACTAATTACCAACAAGACAAATAACCATGCACGATGCCAATATACCATCTAATGCAATGCAATAACTTTCACTCACGTGCTTAACCCACCTAGCGACACCCTATCTCATGATCCACTACTGGCTTGACACCACCTATTGACACCCTATCTCAAAGTTCCCTACTGACTAGACGGCTGGCACATATTCCTATCTCATGATCCTCTATTGACACAACTACTGGAAAGTCTACAGAACCTATAACCCAGGCTCTGATACTAAAATTGTCACGACCCGTCCCGAAATCCCGACATCCTGGGCTGGCGTGACGACATCAAGACATCACCGAAACAACCAACCAACCGACCATCTATTACACGACAATATGCATATATATAAATAAAAATCATCATCTATATGAAGCTGTACATATTTAAGTTATGGGAACACACCCGTTCCCCAAATATATTAACAACAAAATATAATACCATGAACCCCTCACAAGTTCGCCTCAGAAAGCTCATCTCAACCCTCCATACGACTCCATCGTAGGATTCTACCTAGTGCCAGTAGGGGACCGACTCCTAACTACTTCACCTGCGAGTGTATTGCCTTCTTATTAAAAAATATTTTTAATAATAAAAACTCATTCTACAACAGCTAAATGGATCAAGCGTAAGTTTATAAATACCATATAGCTTGTAAAATTCCCAGTATAAAAGCAGGGAAAATAAAGCGACATAATTAAGTTCCATTCTAATCCAACTAATATAAAAATCATACTAATCACTATGATAATAAATATCAAATAAATCAATATACGTAAAACACCGCATCTCAAGCATACATCTCAAACACACTTTTAAGCATACAACTCAAACACACACCTCAAACACACATCTCAAATACACACACTGGCCAGCCCTAGTGATCGTTTTAACCTCACGATCAGGAGTTTGCAATGGTACCATACCATCCGTAGGATATGCCTTCCTACGAATACCCATCACTCCACTGAAGCGGATAATCACTATGCAGTATAAACGTCTAACATCACTCTGCCGAAACAGATAATCATCACTTCGTCAAAGCGGATAACATCACTCCGCCAAAGCAGATAAATACTATGGCATCGTCAAATCAATAACGTCGTCAAATCAATGCCATCACTCTGCCAAAGCAAATAAATACTATAGTATCGTCAAATCAATAACATTGCCAAATTACGAGTCAATAACATCGTCTAATCAACAACATCATCAAATTAATAATACCATTATCAAATCACAATGTAATGATATCGTCTAATCAATATCGTCAAATCACACATCCACCTCTCTTTTCCAAAACTGACTTTTCCACTCTTTATTTTTAGAAAACCAGACATGTTTAGAAAAACAGATATTTTCCACTCTCTTTTAAAACCCCCAAATCTAATGAAAAACCATTTTCACCTTCCTTTCGAAAACCATCGTAATCTCACGAAAATCCATTTTACCAATTCACCCAAAACCTGCTTGATTCACAAAATTTTTAAAAGCGTCTAATGTAAATACAACCATTTTCTATGATATATTGATATAAAAATAGTTTGGCAAGAAAACAGTACACTCACCTGGCTATCCGTTCCGAACAGTTTTTATTGACTATCTTCTACCAATACTCTAGTGCCTGCGAGACTAATAGTGACATAGTCTAAATTAATATTTTATGTAAAATAATTGAATCATGCAATGCAGGCCCTAAATTCCGTAATTTCCCCCGTACCCACTTTTCATTATGAAAAATTATTATTTGGTAAATTTCGTTTCGCTAATAATTACTGTACGCATTTGTTACTTATGGACGGTGACAAAAATTATTAGAATTAACGATTCCAAATTATAATCCCATTTGCTAATAATTGAATTTAATAACAATGGTAATCGATTTAGATTTTTACCTGCTCCGAATTGTCCGTTGGCCGCGAGATGAGTTTTTGGATTTTTATTGGGGTGTTTGTGTATTTTTTTTTCTTTTTTTCTCCTCTTCTTCTTGCTTTTTCTGTTCTGTTTTGCGTTTTGCCGACCAACCGCATACCCCTCCTTCTTACTCACCGGTTGATTACCACACCCACATTTTCACACGATCGCCGGCCGCACAGACACGCTCACCCATATTGTTGAACACACACACACACACACTCACGATCACACACACACACACACACACACACACACACACACACACACACACACCGGTTGAGCATAGCAGACCCCCACACACGCCGCCACCCATGCAGCCGATTGACACCGTCGGTCAGAACAGGGAATACACGCACAGACGATCACAAACGCTGACAACATTGAAGAACATATACACATACACAACAAATCATAGACCCACAACTAAACACACATACCCACTTCGCTGGAGACCCAACAACATCGCCGGACCTCTCCTCTCTCTACGTTTTCTTCCTCTGGGTTTTTCTGTTTCTGTTTCTGTTGGATCTTGATTTACCGCCGACACACACACATACACTTCACTCAACCAGCCAGCGACCACCTTACACACAACGACGACCAACGATCGAACACCCACGCTGTCAAATGGCGACGATCACGCACGCACAACAACGGAACACACCCCCCCACGGGCGATAGACACACACACACTCACAGCCGGATCAACCACACACAACAAAACACGCACGCGAAGAACACATACCGAAAGATGACGCCCAACCTACATCTGCTAGAGGAACGCCGGTCATCCTCCGTTCCTCTCTCTCTCCTCTGAGTTTTCTAGATTTCTCTTCTGATTTCTAGATCATTTTATATGCATGATTTGAGTGGGGAAAGTGGTTCCTAGCTTGCCACGTTAATTTCTTCTTCCGATTGTTTGCGTTTCTTCCTCCCACTTCTGTCTGAACTGGTATGTATATTATATACATATGAAATTATTTTTTCCAAATTACACTAATCTCCCACTAAGTTTCTTAAAATCTTCTTTTTAGCCCACTTCCTTATTTATAATTTTCTTAAATTGCAATTTCACCCCTAACCTTTTAAATTTTGAATTTAACTAACAATTTTGCATCCCAAGTTTAGAATAAGTGTTTCTAAATTTATAATTTGACCCAATAACTGTTAATTTGGATATATTTTTCTCCGTATTTTTCCCAAATGCTCTAAAATGCAACTATAATGACGTACATGCTAAATCGGGATCTTACAGTAAATGTTTCTCAATAACAAATCTTAAGAAAGATCTCACAATGCACTCAGTATGATTACTCTTAGAAAGCATGTGAGTTGAATAACTTAGAATGGTTTGGATTATCTTGATTTTCAAAACCTCAAAAACCTAGGTTTACTTATAAGAGAATAAAACAAGTCCTCCAATAGCTAATTCCCATAAATTATGACTTTTAATTACACCAATAGACCCTCTATATCATAATGATTCATTCCTAGTATAATTCACTTAAAATATTCAATTAAATCCCTCAAACTTTTACTTAAACTCAATTAGATAAGATTGAAACAATTTCATGTACCAAATTAAGAAATATCAAAATTACTTGAACCGTATCTATAGGGATATCTAAATATTAATTAAATAACTCAAAATATATCAGATCTCTAAGATATCTCGCATATCTTAACCATAAACAGCTAGTAACAGTTACTGTTTAATCATAATCCTCGAAATCTTCTAAACTTGAAACGGATCCATCTGTCGACCGACCAAGGCCCGTCTGTCGACCGCTCGATTCAGGATGTAAGCCAAAAATCCTTCACCCATCGATCGACTGCCCATACTTCATCAGTTGACTAGACGATTCAGAGAGTTACTCTTTTGGCCATAGGTCGACCTACCTGTCGACCGACTGATTCAGAAAGTTCACCATTTAAGCTCAGGTCGACCTACCTGTCAATCGAGAGATTCAACAACTTCACTTATCTTTCATAAGTCGACCTATAAGTCGACTGATCAATGCTGGAATCATCTCCTTAATTCGATTTTAATTTATTTTCTTCGACGTTTTCACCCCTTTAACCGATTTATTTTCTCAGTTAATTCCACTAAAATCTTAAATTCAATTTTAATCAATTATCTTTATTTCTTTTTCAATTACACATAGTAGAAAATAATTTAACTAATTAAGATCCTATAAAAATATACATAATTTTGAAAAATATTTTGTGTCGTGTGTGATCATAACCAGGATATATTAAGAGTTAAAATTTTACCTGAATTGTTTTTCCTTGGTTCTTCAATTTTTTAAAACTCTTAATCTTTCATTATATTTATCATCATCTTTAGCATTATCACAATATCTTCATGATCATTTTCATCACTGGAACTAATAAACTGAAACACTCAATAAAATCGTTAGTTCCATAAAAAATATCAACATTTAATTGTTCATCAAAATCTTAGGATCAACAATTTTCCATTTTTTATGATGACAATTAACTTTGATATTTTCTTCAAAAACAAAATGTAACCACACTCCCTCTTAATCCGATGACGGATTCTTTAACTCGTTAAAGCATAATAATGTAGATAATCATAAGATTTCAATAAAGAACAAATTTCAATATATAAAAAACTTTCCCTTAAGACATTCAACAAAATAATTCAAGCTTCTCCTTTCGATATTCATTAAAACATCAACTAATTCTCCCCCTTTGTCATCTTAAAAAAAATAAGGAATGGGAACTACAAAGAAACACTACTCTAGGCATATATCATTATGCCTAGCCATACCCCAATCGCGAATGATTTTCACAAACTAATCTTCTACTAATGGTTTTGTAAAAATATTAGCTAACTGGTCGGAGGTATCAATATATTCAATAACAATGTCTCTTTTCTGAATGTGATCACGAATAAAGTGATGTCTAATCTCTATGTGCTTAGTTCGTGAGTGCCATGTAGGATTCTTACTTAGACAAATAACATTTTTATTATCACAATAAATCAGGACCTTCTCTATACAAATTCCAAAATCATTTAACTGTTACTTAATATATAAAATTTGAGTACAACAGTTACCAACTGTTATATACTCAGCCTCAGTAGTGGATAAGGCTATCAAATTCTATTTCTTGCTTGACCAAGAAACCAAGACATGTCCTAACAAATGACATGACCTACTTGTGCTTTTTCGCACAACTTTGTAATCGGCAAAGTCAGCATCGGAGTACCTTATTAATTTAAAATTACTCCCCCTAGAATACCATAATCCTAGGTCAGTCGTCCCCTTTAAATATCAAAAAATTCGCTTAACCGCATTCAAGTGCGATTCTTTAGGACAAGACTAAAATCTAGCACATAAAAAAACACTATACATGATATCAGGTCTACTAGCAGTTAAGTATAACTGGATACCAATCATACCTCGATATATTTTTTCATTAACACTTTTGCTCGTATCATCTTTGTCTATCTTTGTAACCGTTGCCATGAGAGTTTTGTATTCTTTAACACCATCCAAGCCATATTTCTTTAACAGCTCCTTAGTGTATTTAACTTGGTTTATGAATATCCCCTATTTGGTTTGCTTAATTTGCAACTCAAGAAAAAAATTCAGCTCTTCCATCATGCTCATTTCAAATTCGATTTGCATTATCTTAGCAAACTCTTGGCAAAGATCCTCATTAGTAGATCCAAAAATAATGTCATCAACATAAACTTGTACTAATAGGATATTAGAGTCAGTTTGCTTAACAAATAGTGTTATATCACAAATACCCATTCGAAAACCTTTTTCGATCAAATATCGGATAAGTCTCTGATACCAAGCTCTAGGAGCTTGTTTGAGCCCATACAAAGCCTAACGAAATTTAAATACGTGATCGGGAAATTTATCACTTTCAAATCCCAAGGGCTGTTTCACATAAACTTCTTCCGCTAGAAAGCCATTTAGAAATGCACTCTTAACATCCATTTGATATAGCTTAAAATTACATGAGCATGCAAAAGCAAGTAACATTCTAATACCTTCTAATCTAGCCACATGAGCATAGGTTTCATCATAATCAATTCTTTCTTCTTGATTATAGTCATGTGCTACTAATCTTACTTTGTTTCTAATTACCATACCAGACTCATTATTTTTTTCGAAAAACTTATTTAGTACCAATAACAAGATAAAAATTCGGTCTCGGAATAAGACACCATACTTTGTTCCGCTCAAATTGAACGAACTCATCTTGCATTGTGAAAATCCAAGATTCAATAGTTAACGCCTCATTTACATTTTTAAGCTCAATTTGGGATAAGAAAGTAAGATTAATTATATTTCTAATAGAGGAACGAATACTTCACCTCTTTAGAAATTACCAATGATTTCTTTTACTGAATGTTCCGGTACTGTCTTTATAACTCGTGGTAACGTCGAATTATCTTCCTTAGTCTCCTCCTTTTTTTGAGACTCCTTAGTCGTATTTTCACCTTGGTTTTGGTTATTTGAAATACCTGCATCATCATCATCCAAAACCTTTCTCGACAAAAATGGGTCAGTGATAGGTGTGATCTACCTATCTATTTTTAAACCAAATTTGTTAGTTTTCGATTACATTTATTACATTTTATTATTTTTAACATTTTTTTATTTATTTTTGTATAAAACAAGTGTATGGGATGAAAATGGATCATAAACGATCAAATCGGACCAAGAACGGTGGGAAAACAAGCTAAAAGGCATAATTCAGAAAATCAGCCCACTACCGTGGCGTCAAAACCACCGTCGCAGCGGTCAATATGCAGAGAGGGCCTTATTCTTACTGAACATCTATCGCCGAGGCGGTGAAACAACATGATGGTCCCTGATTCTACCACTGAGTCCACCGCCGATGTCGTGGCTTAACCGAGATACCCACTGCTGCGGCAATCACTCTGCACAACTATTAGATATTTTTTAGATATTTTGCTCCCTATTTAATCCTTTCTCCTCTTTCCTTTTTTAACCCCTGGCCATAGGAGACCCTTTAGGGTTCCTAATATTTTGAGAGTATTTTGGGGTGTGCTTAACCAATTTCGAAGGAGAAGAACACGTTGAAATAAAGGAGAAACGATAGTTAGATAGTTTTAGCGGCAAATCTTTGGACTACGGCTAAGTTATTCCGTTTCTCTCTTTATTTTCTTAACCTTGGTAGGTTGTTGAGTATGTTTAGCTTGGTTTTCATTGTATAAATGGTTATGACCATGAGTTAAATAGATTTTGTTTAGGCATTAATATATTTTATGAAATCATTGTTTGTTTAAGTTTGTGTTTCATTAATGGTTGTTCTTCGCTATTTCGATTGTGTTTACCATTACACTTTGATATTATGCTTGTTTAGATAATTAGAGAATACGGGGTTTGACACTCAGGAGAGGTAACCTCGAATTTGGACTAGGATAAACACAACGCGACGATCTAATAACCCGGGAGAAAGTTAGAAAGTGTGCAATCATTGACGTTGGGGCAAAACTTATGTGACCTAGTATCGTTAAAATGTTGAGGGGGACTTCTTCGTTGATGCGAAATCACATATTCACTCATCTTATACTCGGGAGAGGTGGCAAGTGAGTTTACGACACAGAGATTGTTGGATAGGTTGAACGCCGTTATTGTAAACTAAACGAGACCAAACACATTTTTGTAAACAAAGTTAATCCCTAGACAATATTTTCCCTAAAACATCTCAATATAATATTAGTATAGTTAGTTTAATTAACTTAATATTAGTATTAATTAAAAACTACATTTTTTATCGTCTAGATAAAGTTAGGTTATGATAATCGCGGTACTTGATAATAATCTTAACCAATCCCTGTGGATATGACAACCCCTACTCCTTCCTATCTATACTAAAACTTGACTTGTACACTTGCGGTGAAAGTAGCGACACAATATTCCGTCACTAGTGAGCTTCCTCAAATACAATATGCATAGATTCTTCTACTATTAACGTATGTTTATTGTAAATTTTGTAAGTTTTACTGTTAGTAGCATATCCAAGGAAAATCTCATAATCAGATTTAGCATCAAATTTATCTAGATTATCCTTGTTATTCAGAATGAAACATTTACACCCAAATACTTTAAAATAGCAAATGTTAAGAGTCTTACCATTCTAGATTTCATATGGGGTTTTGTTAAACTCTCTACGAATAGATACCCGATTCACCACATGGCAAGTTGTACTTATTGATTCGACCCAGAAATAGGTTGGTAAGTGATTTTCATTAAGCATTGTTATAACCATTTCTTGAAGCGTCATGTTCTTTTTTTCCACTACACCATTTTGTTGTGGCGATCTTGGTACAGAGAAGTTATGAGCATAACTATGCTCAGCATAGTAACTAATAACATTATCATTCTTAAACTCTCTTCCTCTATCACTACGAATATTAATAATTGAACATTGCTTCTTATTTTGAATACGTTTACAAAATTTAGCAAATACAGAAGCAACCTCACTTTTCTTAGCAAAAAAAAACACACAGGTAAGTCTAGAATAATCATCAACCATTACGAAGGCATAAAACTTACAATCAAGACTAACAACATAATTTTGTCCAAATAAATCAAGATGTAACAATTCAAGACATCTAGACGTGGACGTGTGTATCTTTTTCTTAAATGATAATTTAGACTGCTTGCCTAATTGACATACATCACATACTTTATCTTTCACAAATTGCAAATTTGGTTGGCTACGTACGAGACTCTTTTTAGATAATTTAGAAATTAGCTCCATACTGGCATGCCCAAGTCTCCTATGCCATAACCAACTATTTTTAGATAAAATATTCAAACATGATAAATTTTGAGAAGTAAAATCATCAAATGAGCAGGTATAAACATTCTCAAAACGTGATGGAACTAACAAGATACTACTATCATGACTATTCTTAATAATGCATTTATCATTATCAAATATCACATTATAGCCTTTGTCACATAGTTGACTAATACTAAACAAGTTATGTTTGAGTCCATTAACTAGTAACACATATTTAATAATAGTAGTATCATTACCGATATTACTTATATCGATAATTTTTCCCTTTGCGTTGTCTCCAAAAGTCACATGATCTCCATCCTTAGGTGTCAAAGATGTGAATTTTGATTTATCTCCCGTCATGTGTCGAGAATAACCGCCGTCTAGGAACTATTTGTCATTGCTTATTGATACTTTTAGAATAACCTACAAGGACCACCTCAAATAATTCCTAAGTGGGACCCAGTCTATGTGGGTCCGATCTTGTTAGTCCAAACTTGTTTACAGTTAGATATTTTAGCAAAACATTTACGAATAGTATGCCCCACAACATTACATTTAAAACATCTAACAAGATTCTTGGTTTTCAGAAAAGAATTTTTGAAAGTGTTTTTGTTTAAGATTTTTCTGAAATCCAATACCGACTTTATCAAAAATACCACGTGAACTTCCCAAAAGCATTTTCAAGTTATTCTTACCGTCGGTGTATTTGAGAACAATTGAATATAAATCCGACATCTTGGATTTTAATTCATTGTTTTCAGATTCGCAGTTCATTACTTGCTTGATTAATGTATTAATTGTACTTTGAAGGGTATTTATTTTAGAACGCTAATTTTTATAATCATGCAAAAGTTCTTGATAAATATCAAATAATTCATCAAAATCTAAAGGACAAGAACTTGAACATTTTGTTACCTCACCACCAGTGTCCATCAATGCAAACATGGACATTTATCCACTTTCTAATTTTTCGGAGCTACTTGATTTGGTATCATCCCAAGTAGCCTTCATAGACTTTATGACACCCCGATTTTTACTATACGAATAATTTTAGTTGTATTTTTTCTAGTATTTCAAAATAAAAGGGCAGTTGGCGATTTTTATTGGTTGATTTTAAATTTTTAGGAGTCAAATTATCTTTTTCGAAGCATGTAAAATTGGAATTGGGATTAATTTATGACTTAAGTGAAATGAGGGGGTGTAAGTGTAATTTGAGCCCAAACTTCTCCAATAAGCTATTAAAATATATATATATATATATATATATATATATATATATATATATATATATATATATATATATATATAAATAATATACACACATACACCTATACATTTACACACTTTAATATATATATACACATATATACTCATATACATCCACACACACCCAACCCAACAGAAGAAGCATCCAGAAATAGAGAGAGAGAGAGAGGATCGGTGGTGTGTCACCGGCGGCGTGGGTTTGTCGTCATGGTTCGCCGGTGGTGGTTCGTCACAGTTCCAGCGTGTGTGTATGTGATCATTTGCCATTCGTTTATCGGAGGGTGTTTGGGTGATCGTCGCCATCTTCGGTAAGTGGGTGTATGATTCCTCCGTTTGTTTCGGTGTGGGTTTGTGTGTGGGTTCGGCCGTTTGTCGCCGTCCGTTCAGTGAGTCGGTATGTGTGTCTGATACTTGGGGTCCCCATTTTGCTCTCTGTGTGTGTGTTCTAAACGTGTTTGTCTGTGTGTATGCCGTTCGTCGGTTTTGTCGTCGGTGGGTTATGGGTGTTGTGGTTCATCGATGGTTTTGTATGTGTTGTTCGGTGATCCGGTGGTGTGGGTTTTGATCACCGACGGTGAGCTAGAGAGAGAGAGTAGGTAGGTGTGGTTTTGTGTGTGTGTTTCAGTTGTGGGTGTGGTTGCCGTCATCGCCGAAATGGAATGTAGAGAGAGAGGGGAGATTGGTTGGAGGAGTGGTCGATCGCTGTGGTTTGGGGAGTTATCGTTCGCCGTTATCATTGATGGGTTGTGGGTGGGTGTTCCGTTTAGTTTAAGTAGGCGATCGTGTGTGTGTCGTATCGACGCTACTCGACTGAGATGAAACAGAAGCAGAAACAGAGAAAGGAGAGAGAGGTGGGTCATCGGTAGTGAGGGTCGGTGGTGGTGTCAGCGGTTGAACCAGGAACACAAACGGAAAACAGAAGAAGAAAAAGAAAAAAAGAAGAGAAAATAGTAGTTGTCGCCGGCGGTGCAGGCCGGCGGAAGAGAGAGAGAGAGGGTTGGTGAATCGGACGCCGACTAGAAAACGAAGACGAAGCAGGAAGAAAAGAAGAAAAATAAAGAAAAAGAAAAAAAAAAAGGGAAAATTCCACAAACCACCCCAACAAAAATAAAAAATCCAATTTTGCGACCGACGAAAAAGTCGAAAGAGGTAAAATTCCTATCACTTTTAATATATGCATTTAATTGTGTTTAAATTGTCTCGTGGGTAATTATGAAATTAATTTCTAATACCAAAATGTCGAAATAACGATAATAAATATTGAGACCATTCGCATGAATGAATTCGATATCGTAAACTGTAACGGAACAATACTCGTTGAATAGTAATATAGAATGCGGGGAATAGGAAATTATGAAAATTAGGGCCTGTATTTAATGGTTAGGTTATTTTTACATAAAATATTAATTTAGACCTTGTCACGAATAGGTTCCCGATTTCTAGAGGATCAGTAACAGGGAGTCGGTGGAACTTTCGAAAATGGATATTCAGGTGAGTGTACTGTCTTCTTGCCAAATTATTCTTTATAAATATATGATGGAAAATGATTGTATTTAAATTAGATGATTTCAAAATAATATGGATCAAGCAGGTTTTTGGGGTGAGTTGGTAAAATGAATTTTCGGGGAATTGCGTTGGTTTTTTTAAAAAAGAAAGATTTAAATAAATTTTTAGATGGGGGTGAGTTGGGGAAAATGGATTTTCATTAAATTACGTGATTTTTTAAAGAAAGTCGAAAAATGATTTTCGTTGGTTTTGGTGGCTTTAAAAGAGAGTGGATAATATTTGATTTTCGTAAAAAGGGAAAAAATGGTTTCATTGAAATTAGATGGTTTTCAAACAAAGGTGAAAAATTATGATTTTTGTACATAAAAAGTTGGTTTTTGCTAAAAAGAGGTGGACGTTGGTGATTTTGATGATATTGATGAGGTGGTGATTTATATTATGGTCTATCCGGAGGGTGGTCCGACAGATGGATATTGATTTATGATTTGATGATGATATTATTGAGTTAACTATGCCATAGTTTATGTTCTGTCTGGAGGGTGGTACAACAGGTGGTGATTTATATTATATCCTATCCGGAGGGTGGTTCGGCATGTGGTGATTTATGTTTGGTGATCGATATTTATTATGGTGATTGATATTATGGCCTTCGGTGACGTCCGGTAGGCAGTGATCTGCGCAGTTAGGTCCGCTAGGAAGGCATATCCTACGGATGGTTACGGTACCGTTGCAACTCCTAATCATGAGGTTAAACGATCACTATGGCTAGCCGGTGAGTGGTGTGGTGTTTGAGATGTGATGTCTTACTTATATTTGGTGATTTATTATATATATGGAGATTGGTCTTATTTTATACTTGATGGGTTTGAATGGAACTTATTTATATCGCTTTATTTTCACTACTTATATACTGGAGATTTTACCAGCCGTATGGTGTTTATATATTTACGCTTGATCCATTTAAATGCTGTATTATTTAGAATGTATTATTATTATGTTAAAAATAGTTTTTACTAAGAAGGCAGTACACTCACAGGTAGAACAGCTAGGAGTCAGTCTCCTACTGGCGCTAAATAGAATCCTACGATGGAGTCGGGTGTAAGTTTTGAGATGAGCTGTTTGGGGTGAATTTGTGAGAGGTTCATGGTTTTTATTTTGGTTGTTCCTATATTTGGGGATGGGTATGTCCCCATAGTAGATAAATTGTATATGGATATTTATGTTTTGGTGTTATATAGTTGGTATGTATATTGTCGTTCTGTGTGTTGGTTTGGCGTTCAGGTAATGTCGTGTTGTCGTCACGCCGGCCCTAGGATGACGGGTGTCTGGGATGGGTCGTGACAGACTTCTTCTTGCTCTTCTTTCTTTTCTTCTTCTCATTTTCTTTATCTTTCTTCGGTTTGGGACAATTAGTTTGAAAGTGACGGATCTTGTAACAGTTGTAGCATTCCACATTATTCATGTTGAAGTTTCTTCTCCCGCGGAATGTACGCCGAGTCATTCTTCTAAAATTCTTTGTAAGAAGCGTCACGTCGTTCTCTTACTCACTGTCAAGACTTTCATCATTATTGTCATCATCTTCTTCAATTTTTTGAGTCTTTAGTGCCAAAAATTTCCTCTTGCTATTTTTGGTGTCATCCTCATATCCTTTAATCACCGTTTCATGAGTCATCAAGTTGCCTATGAGATCATCAATTTCGTATTTGCCAAGATCTTTAGCTTCCTCAATTGCAGTCACCTTCGACTCCCATACTTTTATCAAAGATCTTAGGACCTTTTGAACTCTATCCTCTATGGAGTATGACTTTCCAAGTTAACTCAAGTGATTGCAAATGTTGTTGAAATGAGTATATATCTCTTGAATCGATTCAATTTCTTCCATTCTGAACAATTCAAATTTCCTCATAAGAGCGTTGATTTTCGATTGCTTCACTTGATTTGTCCCTTCGTGGGTAACTTGTAACTTGTCTCACATCTCCTTTACTGATTTACAACCTGAAACTCTCGAATATTCATTAACATCCAAAGAACAAAATAAAATATTAAAAAACTTGAGAGTTCATATAAAGTTTCTGCTTATTAGAAGCAGTTAGCTGCTCTTTCGTCTTCTTGACTCCATTTTCCATTGGAACAAATGGACCATCCTCGATTGTTAGCCATACATCATAATTTGTAGTTTGAAGGAAGGCTATCATTCTGTCTTTACAGAACGAATAATTTTCACCTGCAAACAACGGTAGTTGATACATAGACTGCCCCTCAACTAGTGTGCCTATTATGTGCGCCGTGTGATATTTATTAGCTAAGTGTGTCGAGTAAAACTAGCTCTGATACTAATTGTTGGCCTAGTAAGCTACCCAAGAGGGGGGTAAATTGGGTTGTATTAAAAAATTATCAAAATATAACACTTCAAAAATCAAACAATTAGTTTTATCCTAAAATTAATTATTATCTTTTATACCAGCGGATATATGTTATCAATTAGGTACACACCCAAATAACGAAATATATACAATATAAATAATGCAATACACAGAAATTTATACTGGTTCACCAAGCTACTCTTGGCTAATCCAGTCCCCCAAGCTCCGTGGAGAGTCGCACGCACTAAACTCAAGATCCCTTTAAAGGTAGGAACCAAACCCTCACAATGATTTTTTTCGCAGGCTCAGAATCAACCTTTACAATTCATTTTCACAGGTTAAGGAATAACCTCTATCTTTTTATCAGACGGAAGATTAACGTAATTCTATTACAGGGAGAATCACGATCTAATTCTTTTTATACCTCAGGCTTAAGAATTAAACTTTACACAAACACGCTCTAAATATCTTTTTACTCGATAAGGATTGAACCGTTACAATTCACTCACAATTCTATAAAGGAATAATTAAAACATAATCTTTTTATACTCTAGGCAAAGATCAAAACCTCAATCTCTTTACTGGAAGAGATTAAAACCAGCTACTCTTAATTAGACACTCCCAGTAGTATTTAATCCGACACTCAACTCACCAATTACAAACAATTGATAAGTGATTTTCTCACTCGGAACTTCTACCACCCCAGATAAATTCGAACTCAATTAATGTCCCGATACTAATGATAGAAAAGTGAGAATTTCAAAATCTGATTTTAAATAAAGATGGGTAGCAAGTAGTTAAGCACGTAATCAGATTTTCTCAAGAAATTGTTTCAAAAATAATTTTCAAATAAAAAAATCCTGAAAACAATTTCAAAGATCAAATTCCAAATAATAAATAATAGAATCAAGCAACAATTAATAGTAAGTAGTTTGGAATGATCTTACCAGGATTCCACTAAAAGAATAATCATTAGAATAGCAATGACACTTCAGATCTATAGTAGCAATAATCCACAACAAATGTTTCTCAAGAACAAATCTCAAGAAAGATCTCACAATACAATCAGTATGATTACTCTTAGAAAGCACGAGAGTTGAATAACTCAGAATGATTTGTATTATCTTGATTTTTTAAAACCTAAAAAACACAGGTTTACTTATAAGAGAATAAAACAAGCACTCTAACGGTTAGTTCCCATAAATTATGACATTTAATTACACCAATAGACCCTCTATATCATAATGATTCATTCCTAGTATAATTCACTTAAAATATCTCTTAAAATATTCAATTAAATCCCTCAAACTTTTACTCAATCTTAATTAGATAAGATTGAAACAATTTTATGTACTAAATTGAGAAATATCAAAATTACTTGAACCATATCTATAGGGATATTTAAATATTAATTAGATAACTCAAAATATATCAGATTCCTAAGATATCTCGCATATCTTAACCATAAACGGTTAGTAACGGCTACTGTTTGATTAGAATCCTCGAAATCCTCTAAACCTGAAACGGATCCATCTATTGACCGACCAAGGCCCGTCTGTCGACCGCCCGATTCAGGATGTAGCTAAGCCAACAATCCTTCACCCATCGGTCGACCGCCCATACTTCATCGGTCTACCGGACGATTCAAAGAGTTACTCTTTTGGCCCTAGGTCGACCTACCTGTCGACTGACCTATTCAGAGAGTTCACCATTTAAGCTCAGGTCGGACCTACCTGTCGACCAAGAGATTCAGAAACTTCACTTATCTTTCATAAGTCGACCTATAAGTCAACTGATCAATGCTGGAATCATCTCCTTAATCCGATTTTAATTTATTTTCTTCTACGTTTTCACCCCTTTAACCGATTTCTTTTCTCGGTTAGCTCCACTAAAATCTTAAATACAATTTTAATCTATTATATTTATTTATTTTTCAATTAAACATAGGAGCAAATAATTTAACTAATTAGAATCCTATAAAAACACATATAATTTTGAAAAACATTTTGTGTCGTGTGTGATACTAACCGGGATACATTAAAAGTTAAATTTTTACCTGAGTTGTTTTTTCTAAGTTCTTCAATTTTTTCAAAGTCTTAATCTTCCATCATCTTTATCATCATCTTTAGCATTGTCACAATATCTTCATAATCATTTTCATCACTGGAACTAATAAACTGAAACACTCAATAAAATCGTTAGTTCTACAAAAAACATCAACATGTAATTGTTTATCAAAATCTTAGGATCAATAGGGTCTATAGGTGATTTTAAATGACATATCTTGTGGAAACTAACTATTATGGGGATTGTTTTAAATGGCTTTATATAGACTTACGGATTTCACATAATAGAGAGATAAGATATCAAGAATTAAGTGTTCGTGAGTCATTCTGAGAGTTATCATTCTATCACGAATCTTGAGTTCATGAGCTTTCTGAGAGTCATCATTCTGAGATTATATTTAGCAATTAATTGTGAGGTTTTTTCTTGAGAAAAAGTGTTGTGAATTTTGGCGTCACCGATCTAAACTTTGTTGCGATTTAATCTTCATTCTTTCGGTGATATTCTGGTGAGATTGTTCCAAGTTTTAATTCTTTGTTGTGATTAAGCATAATTTTGCTTGCTTGGATTTTTAGATATTGTGAAATCATTTTCTGAACTTTAAATTGCATAAAAATATTTTTAAATGATTTTTGGTGAAAATATGATTACGTACTTATTTGTGTGCTACTCATATCTATTCTAATAAGATTTTTATGTTTTTTTGTTGAGATCGTCTCAAGCATATTTTTAACTGAGTTTATTGTTATTATCACTTACTTGGTTAATGATTGTATGAGAAATCGTTTTTGAACTTTAAAAGCATAAAAAAATATTTTAAAACGATTTGTGTGATAATCTAATTTCGTGCTCGATTTTGTGCTATCCGCATTAATTTTATAATCAGATTTTTATTTTTCTCACTTAATTCTATCACTAGTAAATATCAGGACATTAATTGAATTTAAATTTTTTATGTGGTAGAAGCTTTAAATGGGAAGAACTTATCAATTTATTATAATTGGTGAGTTGTGTGTCCGATTAGATACTATTGGGAGTGTCTAATCATGGGTAACTTTGGGTTTCAATCTCTTCCGGTAAAGAGATTGAGATTTAATTTTTACCTAAGTACAAAAATGCGATGTTACTGTTTTCCCGTTGAAAAGAGCTTAGGTGTGATTCTTCCTGATTAGGATCAATTGTGAGTAATTTATCAAGATTCTATCCTTACTTAGGAAAATGATAGTTAGAGTGTTTCTGTGATGTTTAATTCTTAAGCCTAAGGTATAAAAAGAATTAGGTCGCGATTCTTCTTATAATAGAACTAGGTTAATCTTTAGCTTGTGAAAATATAAGGTTATTCTTGAGCCTGAGAAAATTTTTTTGTAAAGGTTGATTCTGAGACTGCGAAAAAAATTATTTTTGTAAGGGTTTGATTCCTACTTGTTTAAATGAACATTAGTGGTTTAGTGGGTGCAAATCTCTGTGGGGCTCGGATGACTAGATTAGCCAAGATTAACTTGGTAAATTAGGATATATCGGTGTGTACTGTATTGTTTATTTCCTTTACTTTATTTTGTATTGTTTGAATGCGCACCTAGAGCTTATATCACTTATTATAAAGATATCATAATTGATTTAGGATAAACTGATTAAATTAATTGTTTGAAAATTCAAGTCCTATAAAGATCATAATTAATTTAGGATAAAATTAATTATTTGACTTTTAAAGTATTATTATTTGGATTAAATTTTATATCTACCTAATTCACCTTCTTCTTGGCTAGTTCACTGGGCCAACAATTACCTCAAATGAAGTGATGCAAAGGACATGCTAGGAGAAAGATAAATATGCGTATATACAATTGGGTAATATATAGAGACGAAAGGGGTGATATTCAAGCCATGATCATAATTATTTATTTATTTATTATTTAATTTCTTTTTCAGCTTTTGTGATGTCTTTTTTTTTTTTTTTTTTAAAAGAAGACAACACACATTTTTTTTAATGTTTTTCTTTTTTAAATTCATATTTTTACACAAATATCTCTTTTAAAATAAAAAAATATTCATTATATCCCAAAACTCTTAGAATTATATTTCAAATAACATAATATTTCTTAAACTTTTAAAAGTCAAAATTAAAATTAACATATTAACCCCTAAAATTATTAAATAAAATTGTTAATAACATAATAACCCCTTAAAAATTTAAAGATAAAATTTAAATAACAAAATAGACCTTATTATTTTCAAATATTATAAAATACATTAAAAATATGCATATAAAAAAATGGGTCTTACAATCCTTCCCCCGTAAAAGAATTTTTGTCTCAAAATTTTATTACCTCAAATGAACAAATGATACATATGTATTTTACCCACAAGTCAAAAAAAGAAAAAAAGAAAAAAAAACAATAACTAACATAATGTAGTACTTGATGCATATGTACTATCTACTAGTCAAGTAAAATGGCTCAAAAACCTGTTCCAAACTGACCTCACAACTCAAAGATCTTTCCTATGGTCCACTATTAACACAACATTCTAACGCTAAATCTATAGAACCCATCACCTAAGTTTTGATACCAACTGTACAAAAATATTATAACAACATGTAGAATATTTTTCTAATTAATAATTTAATCTTACATAAATAAATTTAACCAACTGTTAATAATATTTATTAGTCAACAAAATACTAAAAAATACCATTTTAATAAAATTTAGAATTTTTACTGTAAATTAATTTTTTCACAATATATTTCATTTAAATTATAAATCTAATACACACACACACACACACACACACACACACATATATATATATATGTATGTATGTATGTATGTATGTATGTATGTAAGTATATGTATATTACTTATCTAGTATATATATATAGACACATGTATAAATTCATTAAGACAAAAGAAATGAAGAGATAAAAAAATTACCTTAGATGAACTGATACAAAGGACATCAAAGAGAGTGTTAGGAGAAAGAGAAATATGCATATATACAATTGGGTATATATAGAGATGAAATGGGTGATATTCAACCCATAATCATAATTATTTATTTTATTATTTTTTACCTTGTGTGTTGTCCAACAAATGGACAACACGTGTGTAATGACCCAGTTTCCTAGGGCCGCCACTCATTTTCTCTTTTTTAGTTTTACGGAGAAATAGAGGTAAAAGACAAACTACTCTACTACCATGCTCTTGCTGCGCCACTATGATAAAATAAAAATAGACATGACCTCGCCTTGGTAATTTAAATATTATAAATCAAAATTCCGAGATTTCACATATCCCAAAATATTTCATATCCAAATTACAAAATTCACTTTTCCTGAACAACACCTATCCTGACAGCATAAAATGTCACAATACCCTCTGACTCTATCTACCGACAGTAGTGGACCTGTCTCTAGCTGGAGTACCTAAGACATAATATTTTTTCAGTGTATTGTCTTCATAATATAAAATTAATTTATGGATAAAGTATATTTATTAAACACCACTTTTCAAAACAGAATATAATCACAATGATATTTTTAAAACAAAATATGACCATAGTGACCAGTATCAAAATTTACAGATATCATCAAGATATAGCAATTGAATATAATTCAACCAATCAAAGCACTTTCATATAATAAAATACTATAAACATATTTTCATACTAGCCATAAGATCGTTTCACCTCACAATAAGAAGTTATAACGATACCGTAATTTGTACAATTGTGCAATCTAAGGTTGCCATAAGTGTTAGGGTTATTCAATATCTTCAATGGTAGGAGCAACACATGGTATAAACCACCATATCACGATGATAATCATCATCATCATCAACAACAACAATATATATCAACCACCTACAGGATTTGCTCACTTGTTAATAATATTTATTAGTCAACGAAATACTAAAAAATACCGTTTTAATAAAATTTAGAATTTTTACTATAAATTAAAATTTTCACAATATATTACATTTAAATTATAAATCTAACACACACATACACACACACACAGAGACACACATATATATATTACTTATCTATTATACATATGTACACACATGTATATATTCATTAAGACAAAAGAAATAAAGAGATGCTTTTTTTTTTACCTCAAATGAAGTGATGCAAAGGACATTAGAGAGAGTGCTAGGAAAAAGATAAATACGCATATATACAATTGGGTATATATAGAGACGAAATGGGTGATATTCAACCCATGATCATAATTATATATTTATTATTTAATTTCTTTTTTACCTTGTGTGTTGTCTTCCTTTTTAAGAAGACAAAACACAAACGTTTTTTTTTTTTTGTTTTGTTTTCTTTTTATGTTTTCCGTTTTTTTTTTAATTTATATATTTACACAAAGATCCATTTTAAATTAAAAAAGTATCAATTATATCACAAAACTCTTAGAATTATATTTCAAATAGCATAATATTTCCTAAACTTTTAAAAGTCAAAATTAAAATTAACATGTTAACCCCTAAATTTCTTAAAATGAAAATTTAAATACCTTAATAACCTCTTTAAAAATTTTAAGATAAAATTTTTATGACAATAGAACTTATTATTTTCAAATATTATAAAATACATTAAAAATATGCATATAAAAAAATGGGTCTTACACAGACAAATAATCTAGCCAAATATAATCAAATTGTATAACTCATTTAAACAATATAGAATTCAATTCCAAAGCTCACGAGTTTTTGGAAAACGATTTTTCAATTATCAAAATACTCAAAGTTCAAATTTTAAAATCAATTTTGAGTATTTAGATCACAGAGATCTAATTAAACAATAATCACAAATATGGCACAGATTAGATCAATAGATGAATATAAAAATAGTAAGCCAGATCTTAACAAGGATAGGTCTCATTCGGATTTCAAAATGTAGATTACCAATCAAATGAATTCACCTGGAAACACAATTCAACTCAAACAAATAGAGGGTTTTCACACATTTGTTTAATCCTTGGTTAGATTTTCAAGAAGGTAAAATGTAGAATTTTTTCCAATGAATTCTCTCTCTTCTTAATCACTCTCTTGATATTTTAAATTTAATTTTCGTGCATTAAAATCCCAATTTTCAGAATACGCTTACAGTCACTAAAATCAATTTTTCCCCCTAAAAATGAAGGCCTTCGCCGGTGGAATTTTTACCCTAAAATTAGCCCATCGAAAATTGACATTTGACCAATGAATATTCGATCTAGATACGTGCCAAAGGTCAAAAGTATTGACTAGACTACTTATTGAGTGAAAAGATTGTACCAAACATTTTATAAGATCTGAAAGTATAAGGACCGAAATAGAAATTTGATAAAGCCACTAATTTAAAAAATTTAATGGATTAAATTTCTTTTAAAAAAATCTGATATAATTTTTTTTAAGAATATTAAAAAAAATAGAAATATTTTTTGTTAAAACAATGCAAAAATATTTTCGAAAAACATTTATGAAAAATTCAAACTGATCTGCCAATCCAATTAATCAAATTGGACATTTTAAAAAAAAAAACTCTAACTCTGTGAATTAATGAGTCGACCGATCTACCTATGTTGTCGACCGTTTTACTTAAAGACCCAATTATATTATTCTCTGTATCATTTAGTCAACAAATCTATGGGGCGATTGGCTGTTTAAACAAGAAACCCTATATTGAAAATTCAGTTTCAACCAGCTAACCGTTTTAGCAAGATGGTTGACCATTTTGAATCTTAATACCTCCAATTATGCATGAAAAATATCTTAATACTTTTATACTCACATGCATGAATAATTGACAATTAATCACAAAATATTGCATTTAAGACAAGTTCAAGTGTAGCATGTAATCCTAATTAGAATAAAAGGTAATATACAAGTATAGGCGTTGTTTACATAAGAAATAAAAAAACAAAACACTTTCCAAATATTATTGATCGTCCATTTTTCATTCCCATTGCATTATGATTCAACATATTTCATTCCTAGTGTATCGTGCTTCTGACTAAAATTCTCTAAATTGTAATCACATCTCAAGTAATAGGATTAGTGCATAAAAATCACCAAGTTAATGTAATCATCAGAATCATCAAATATGAACAAAATCATTTAGGGTTAACAATCTATCCCTTTTTTTTTTTCTCATGATGACAATTAACTTGATATTTTCTCATTTAATATATATAAATATATAACCACACTCTCCCTCAATACGAGTACGGTTCTTTTAACAAGTTAGACTTGTGAATGAGAAGTTGTACACAAGTATATGATAAATTAATTATGAATGTATCAAGATTAACAATGAATGCATGATGATTTAAAAAAGAGTTGTTAACGTAATAATTATAGTTTTAATAAATAATTACTGAAAACTTATTATATATATATACACAAAATAAATAAAACGGATTTTCGAAATCCGGTTATCGAAAACCGGATTTTGAAAATCCGTTTATAAAAAAAATGTAAAACGGATTTGTTAAATCCATTTATATGGTGAAAGATTATTTATTTATTTAATGGCAAAAAACAAAGAACAAATATCCATTTCTTGCAAAAAATGGAGATTTGATCTCCGTTTTTCTTAGGCGAACGAAAGAAACGAATTTTTGAAATCTGTTTTTTAGGGGGAGGTCACAAACGGGGCTTCTACATTTTCTTGGGAAAGAGTTAAAATGGATAAATAAGATAAGCGACAAAATAATGTCTACTTCTCCTTTACCTTTCCTTTTCTGTTCCATATTCAATATTTTGTCACAACCATAGTAAATATTCATATTGTCACCACTACCATAGTAAATATTTGTTATCGCCTCGACCACTACTACAATAAATATTTATTAACCTCTGTTATCACCATAATAAATATTTACTATCATCGTCACCACCACCATAGCAAATATTAAACTATTATCACCGTCACCACTATATCAAATATTTATCGCCACCACCCCTACAATCAATATTCATTATTACTACTATTACAATCACAACAAATATTATTACCACCACTAAAGTTGAAAAAATATTAACTATCACCACAGTAAATATTACTATCACCACCGTCAAAATCACAGAACATTTTCACGATCGTCACCTCAATAGCCATAACAAATAATCACACCAAATATCAAAATTATGAAATTAAAAATATGAAAATAAAAATAATACAAATTTAATTTTAACATAAAAAGAATCTGCAAAATAACCAAAAAAATATCTGAAAAATTAATTCTTTAAAAAAATTCTGGAAACTTTAAAAACAATATATATATACATACAAATCTATCTCTGGACCAAATCCGTATAATATGTTTTTTAAAAAAACTTTCCAAATTTTTTTTAAAGAATTAAATTTTCAGATTTTTTTTGTATAGATTGAAATGATTTTTTTTGGTTATGTTGCAGATTTTTTTTATGTTAAAATTAAATTTGTATTATTTTTATTTTCATGTTTTTAATTGTATAATTTTGATATTTGGTGTGATTATTTGTTATGGCGGTTGCAGTCGCAATCGTGAAAATTTTATGTGATTTTGACGGCGGTGATAGTAATATTTGCTGTGGTAGTTAATATTTTTAGTTTTAAATGGTGATAAAAATATTTGTTGTGATTGTGAAAGTGGTAATAATGAATATTGATTGTAGGGGTGGTGATGATGATGAATATTTGATATGGTGATGACGGTGATGGTAGTTTAATGTTTGTTATGGTAGTGGTGACGATGATAGTAAATATTTATTGTAGTGATAACAGTGGTTGATAAATATTTGTTGTAGTAGTGGTGGAGGCGAAAATAAATATTTATTATGGTAGTGGTGGCATTATGAATATATATTATGGTTGTGACGAAATATTGAATATTTTCTGTGATGATTAATATTTATTATTAAAAAAATAATTGAAGGGTATTTTTTATATAAAAAATAATATATTTTTAGAAGAGGAATTTTTATTTTAAAAAATAAAGATGGGGATAAATGGGTCATAAAAAATCACCCTTCATTTGTTTTAGTAAATGAAAGAGAAAATTGAAAGAAATATGGAATAGAAAAGCAGAGGTAAAGGAGAAGTAGACATTATTTTGTCGGTTACCTCATTCATCCATTTTAATTTTTTCCAAAGAAAGATAGAAACCCCGTCTGTGACCTCCCCTTGAGAAACGGATTTCAAAAATCCATTTCTCTCGTTCACCTAAGAAAAATGGAGATCAAATCTCCTTTTTTTGCCATTCAATAAAAAAAAAAAAAAATCACTGTACAAATTGATTTTACAAATTCAGTTTACATTTTTTTTTTTATAAACAAATTTTCGAAATTTGATTTTCGATACCTGGATTTCAAAAATCCGTTTTATCATTTTTGTGTATATAAGTGTATATATATAACTTTTCAGTAATTATTTATTAAAAATATAATTATTACATTAACAACTCATTTAAAAAATGATGATCATTAAAAAATGTATCAAGTGCATGAAAACATCAAATATTCTCTCATTCTTTGTCATCTCAAAAAGTTAGGGGAGGTGGGATATCATCAAATTCAACTAATAAACTTGATGAAACAATTCATGATATTCTTCCCTTTTGATAGTATCAAAATTAATACAACCGTTGACGCACAAGAAATATCATAGATTAGGACATGAAGTATAACTCAATCATAATGATATAGATATTTTTAAACCAATTGATATAACTCTAATGCACGCTTAAATATCGATAGTCACATAGTTTCAAATTATAATGTATCCCATACAATTCCAATTCCCCTTTAGAATAATAACTATTTAAAATAGGAGAATATAATTGTATACTGAAGATAGTTTACGCTAAAAAATATGCATACGACGGAGTAACAAATACCAATCAAGATAACCTTGTGCATAAGAATCAATTGTTCAACAAATTTATCTTAACACAATAAGTACATATTGAGATGCCATATATATTCAGATAAATGTACCGATGGTATCATAATTAATTTTCATGATTTCACATTCAACAAAAGATACCAAATGTGTAAGCTTAATACCATACGATGATAATTGATCATGCCGACAAATTAGATCATACTTAATACCTATTTTATAGAGATTTTTCAGTGTAAGCTTAATATCATATGATACAAGAAATATATTAAAATTTAATAACCATCACCCGATTCACTATTGTAAATAAAATTGTAAGGACAATAGGGTGTATAATCTCATGTAGGCATGTACTCATACTAAACTTTAACAATACATATTTAGAAGATCAAGCATGATACACACCAAAGATGAGAATCAATTTTTAATATCTACATTATTATAAGAAAATTCAATGATAATTTCATATCACATAAACTTAGCATTCAACCATACGAGGATGAGATTATTTTACCATTGTATTGAATAAAGATTCAACTCTAATCAAATATCTCATTGAATCAATCTTATTCTTATCATTGCCTTAAACTTCAAGGTTAGAAATGAATGTGTTTTTTTTTTTGTGAATCATCTTATAACCTGAAACTCTTTGAAGTATAAAATCATTAGTAGAAGTCAAATATGTATCAATGGATTAATTATCATCAAATCAATTATTACACTACACTTGATAACAAATCAAATCAAATCAATATACGACATGTAAAATCACTTAAAGCATTTGTGGTACTATATATAAATATAAGGCACAAATTAAAGGCACAAATTATAAACAAGGATTGACAAAAAACATAAAGTCAAAAAAAAATGATTTACTTAGTTCATAAACAATCTTTCAAAATATCAAGTTGATAGGATGAATCCAAATAATCAAAGTCGATATCAACATATATGAGCTACATGATTATGAAAAACATGTTTGTCAAATCAAGTTTCAAATCTATAAATGCATCATTTACGAAGGCAAAAGATGAAGAACATATTACCATTTTGAAATAAATATGTCGAATAAGATATAGGCAAATATGTCAATTGGATCAAGATATTATATCTATATGCACTCTTTAGATAATCAGATTGATATAATACACTTGTGTGAAAGATATATAGCATGAATATAAACATATTTACAAACGGATTTTGCTAATATGAACATACAATGGAGATCAAATCACGATATTTCCCTGTTTCAAATACAATCAATGTAATTACTCGTGTATTAAAAACATACTAGCGTGATCATTTATCATCAAGGATGAATGCGCGTAACTACTATAAAATATAAACTTCCAAGAACATGAAAGGAGATTTAGTATTAATCAATTTGTGTAACACACACATGTTTCACAAAAATCCGTAAAATAGATAAGGGCTAACAATCATATTATCGAAAACATAAATACTATTGAATTTATTGTTGCATGATATGATTAAATTGCATACAAATATATTAAGACAATCAAATATATTTGATCCTCAGAATCCTCTTGCTACGTTTCTAAGACAACAAATAAATACAAATCTAGCACAAGTTTTAGAAATCTATATAGGCTTACCTAATTGGAAAGGCGGACAACTATCGCTTTAAAAAAATTATAAATTTAAATTGAGAATAGTTAGGAGTACCTATGATTTTAAAACCTTATTTTCTTTCTCAAAATTTCTACGAATAAAAATATTTTATTTTAAAGCATTTATATCATTTAAAAAAAAATCAATTTTAAGAAGCAAATTGTTTATTTCCAAAATAACATCTGAAAACTTCTTTGTTTTGCAATAATTTTCTATACCCAATTGCATTCTAGTTTTTTGAAATTCCTTTTCTTTGTTTTCAAAAGAATCATTTTTCTTTTTAAGCAAAGGTTTTCTTTTGCAAAATCATGTGTGAACATAAATAATATTTTTATAGCAATGTGAATGCCCTCACCATCTTCATCATTATCACTACCACTGGTACTACATGACTCATTATACAACACATAAAGATCTATCGCATTTAAGAGCAGATACATATATGTTGGTGTCAAAAAATGGCGAGCACCCACAATATGGCCCGAAGAGGTGAGGTAAACTGGTGACCTAGCGAATCCAAGATCGATGAACTTCTGATGTTTTAGAAATCCTCGCGATATGACCTGAGCTCCTCGCTAGACTCCGAGATCTTGTTCAGACTCTGAGCTGAATTTAACTTTGGACTTTGTTCTGATCTTCAAACCGAGATCCAAGACTGCACTCCGAGCACCTGCACAAAGGCCTACCGGGGTTGTACCCAATGAGACCCCTCCTGCGTGGGAATAAGTATCCGGGGAGAGAAGGGTAATAGTACACTAGAGTGAATTAAAAGTATGTATCTTTGGGCATTTGGATGCCAATGAGTATTTATAGCGTGCTGGGCTCAATTAACGCCTTCAAATTAAGGAGCTGAGCTCGGTTAATTAACCTAATTCATTTGACAACCAATAAGCTAGAGAATTAAGGCCCTAATCACCTGGACTGGGCTTTTAGCCCTATTTTGTAGAAGTCCATGGGCTGACCCATTTTAAACGGAGAGTAATGGCCCATTTTACACCCTCTGGATGATTAGGAGGTGGAGAGGACATCAAAATGACTTCGGTAGCTTCAAAACGGCCTTGAGAAGCCCCTATATATTGGAGAATCCGAGCTAAGAGTGCTCGGGCACCTCAGTTCGGTACGTTGATCTTCATGGAGGACATGGGAATGGGAGAGGATCTGAGCTAAGGATGATTGGACACCCTAGCTCGGCCAAGCTGCTTCGTTATTTATTGAAAGACCCTATTTTTTGCACAAGTCCGAGCTGAAAGTACTTGGGCACCTTAGCTTGGAAGATAATCTTCAATCTTTCTTGAGGGTCCCCCAACTTGCGTAAATACGAGTTGAGGGTAATCGAACACCTCAGCTCGGTGTTGAGGCTTCAATATAATTTGAGGCTTTCCTTTTTGAGTAAGTCTGAGCTGAGGGTGCTTGGACAGCTCAGCTCGGCATGGTATCTTCAATATCGTCTTGAGGATTCCCACTCAGAGACAACCCAACCTGAGAATGCTTAGACACCCCAGCTCGGTCATGAGGCTTCAGTATTCACAAGAAGGGCCCCCTATCTTGCATAAGTTCGAGCTCAGAGTACTCGAACACCTCAGCTCAGAAACGTAGCTTGAACTTCCTTTTGAGGGGCTCCATTCTGCATACATCCAAGCTGAGAGTGCTCAGACATATTAGCTCAGCAATGAGACTTCTTTCTTCGTTTGAGACCCCCCCCTTTGGATGATATCTGAGATAGGGGTACTTAGACACCTCAGCTCGACAACACGATATTTGGACGCCCTGGTGAAGGGGTTTAAGACCCCCTTTTGCACATATCTGAGCTGAGGGTGCTCGAACATCACAGCGCAAACTATTCTTTAGGGTTGGATAATATGGAGAAGAGAGAGGTTTGAGACTTCCCTTTTAGAGATGTCCGAGCTGAAGGTGTTCAGACACGGCAACTCAGTCTTTTTTTTTTTTTTTTTTTTTACACTTGGAGATTCTGGAGCATTAAATGGGTTTGAGGCTCCTTCTTTTGGATATATTCGAGTTGAGTATGCTCGAACACCCCAACTCGAACCTTTTTTCATACTTAGAAATTTTAGAGGAAATAAGGGGTTTGGGGCTCTCCCTTTTGGTTGTGTCCAAGGTAAGGGTGTTCGGACACCAAAGCTCAGACCATTCACCATGCCTAGAGACTCTAGAGGAGAGAAGGGTTTGGAGGTTCCTCATTTTTGCGTATATTCGACCTGAGGGTGTTCGGACACCGTAGCTCAGATCTTTATTCATACTTGAAGTGGGGAAGGGTCTTCCAACACGTGTGATCTTTATGACCAAATTTACCTCCATCAATATAAAATATCATCATATAAGTTGTATGCCATATTGATCGATTAGCTAGGTCATTAAGGCAATTAAGCTAGTGTGGCTCTGGTACCAATTCTTGGCCCAAAATACCACTCAAGAGGGGGTGAATTAGGTAGTTTAAAAATTAATATTAAAATATTTGTGACCTATTCAAATTTGATTGAATTTTATCTTTGTTAATGGAAGTGTTTTAATGTTATGCACACAACCACAATCACACAGAGTGGGGATAGAAAAATTGGTACAATAATTTTTATAGGAGTTCGGCAAATTACTATTGCCTACCTTTACTCCCTTGAGCTCTTGTAGGGTATCTAGCCACTAAAATCAAATCATTTTCTCATCGGAGAATCAAACCCTTACACCCAGTTGAATAAATTCCTTGTATACTCAAACAAACTCTCACTCGGAATAATTACATTTAAGTCCAAGCTACAATTCACAACATACAGAACATGCACTCAAAGCATCTACCAACAATTAAAAATTTGAATACCAATTTCAACCCGATCTAAGTGAGATAGAGGTGAACACGATTAAAAGATATATAATTTCAAGTTAGTGTTAACTTTTATGGTTTAATCAATTAAGCATACAGACAAATAATTTAGCCAAATATGATCAAGTTGTTTAACTCGTTTAAACAATATAAATTTTAATTTCAAAGCTCACGAGTTTTTGGAAAATGATTTTTCAATTATCAAAATACTCAAAGTTCAAAATTCTAAATCAATTTTGAGTATTTAGAGCATAGAGATCTAATCAAACAATAATCACTCATATATCACAGATTAGATCAACAGATGAATATAGAAATATTAAGATAGATCTAAACAATGATAGATCTCACCAGGATTTCAAAATGTAGATTACCAATCAAATGAATTCAACCTGGAAACACAATTCAACTCAAATAAATAGAGTTTTTTTTTTAAAAAAATAAAAATAAAAATCTATGGTTAGATTTTTCAAGAATGTAAAATTGTAGAAATTTTTCCAATGAGTTCTCTCTCTTCTTGATATTTCAAATTGAATTTTTGTGTATTTTAAAATCCCAATTTTTAGAATACACCAATAGTCACTAAAATTAGATTTTTAGCCCAAAATGAAAGCTTTTGACTTTGGACTTTGAGCCTAAAATTAGCCTATAGAAATTGATTTTTGACCAATGAATATGGATATAAATCAGTCTAGATACATGTCGAAGGTCAAAAGCATTGACTAGAAATAATGCAAAAATATTTTCAAAAAAAGTTTAGGAAAAATTCAAATCTACCTACATTTGGTCGACCGAACTGATAATTTTTCAAAAAAATCCAACAACCTAAATTAATCAAAAAAAGGTGCAGCCAGGTATAGCATAACAAAACAACCAAACACGTCCATTTCTTATTTATTAACAAGAGCTCACCCCTTGCTTGTACCGGAGCTCAAAGAACTCAACTTAGCGACTACTGCCCTAACAACAAGAGAAGGTTACCTAGGTTTATTATCCATGATTGAATAGATAACCTACCCACAATAAACAAGATGAAATTAGAATTCCTAATTGCATTCTCTAAGACAAACTCAAAGGATGCCTCTAAGCTGCCAAGGACAAGAGCAAGTAAGAGTAGTCTTATTTGTCTACAAGGATCGGATAAAGAGAATGTCAGTGGGCAGGAAATTAATAGACACTAAAAGATAAGACCAAAGGAGCAGAGATACTCAGTTGTTTACGTGAAATCATGGAGCAAGAGATTACACTTTTACACTTTCACAAAGAGATCTTGAAGCAATAAGATGAAAGATGGGATAAGATGCGAGCCTTAGTGCAAAATTCATTGAAATAAGCTTATTCCTTTCTGGTTGTTTCTTGTTGTAAGTAAATGCAACGAAAAGATCCAAAAAAAAAAAATGGTTAAACAATTCATCTATGACATTTCGTGCTCATTTCCAAATTTATGCTTTTTTATTCCCAGAAAATTAATAGTAATTAAAGGTAAAGTAAAGGCTTTTTGATCCCCATTCTGAGTCTTGTCTTTCGAAGGTCGTTCATTTACCACTTAACTTTTTTTTTTTTTTTTTTTTTTTTTTTTTTTTTTTTTTTTAAATGCTTTAGATAAGTAAGACAAATGCTTCAGCCTTTCCAGCAATAGGGCTGAGGGACCGATATGATGATTGGTTTAGGTAGGGAGGCCGGCCTATTACAAGCACCTGTAGGGATTAGACGAACCTGACCACACCCTTACTGAATAGGTAAACCATAACAAAACAGGACTTGGTGAGACCCTCGAAGATCATCAGGACCACTTTATAGCCAAACTGATGATCGGGAGTCTTCGAACAACCATAGGAATAGATTTCTCGCATAGCAAGGAGTTCAAACTATTCTTTAAGAATGAGGGATTGCTTATCACACGATCTAAACAATGGAAAAAAAAATCTCTTGTTCTCAGGATCAAAGCATCAAACCACCTTTCCAAGTCTTTGTCAGTGTAAGAAGGCCAACCGAGTGAAGCTCTTTCTTTTTAGTTGGTCGTGACATGAATTTAAATTGTTTCGTATGTTAGTTAGATAGGTTTGCGAACTACTACGATCTATAGATTTAGTAGTCGTTAATGTTTTTCCAAAATTTTTAGCAGACCCCTCTCAAATAAATAGTCTTTTTTGTGTAATTCCAAATGTAAAGTAGGTCTTTGTATCTTACTTCCCTGTGTTCTGTAGAATTTGACATCAACAAGTTCTACCTCCAAAGACTCACTGTCTCAAGCTGAGAGTTTTTCGGGGGGTCGACCTCTCAGTTGTTTCATTGTTGTAGGACGACCAAAAAGAAAACAGAGAAAGAACTGGGAGTTGGTGCCTACATAACTACTTGCTTGCTTACTAAAAGGGGCCAACACACATAAAAGCTTTATGATCTTTGATGCAATTCGATCGAAATATCACATTTTCCCTCAATATCTTATTCCCACCAATGAAATAATGAAGCAAACATCATTTTATAGAAATAAGCGGCGAATAAGCATTTACCTAACCACTGTACCTTTCTTGTAACATCGGTTCCTACCACATAACCTTCTGAAAAAGATCCTATGCTTTTCAGATCGAAGGATAAAATATCCATTCATGTTGCCTAGTGGTTCTGATTAGTTGTACCGACCTAATTCAACTTCTTCTTTTTGGATGAAACATTTAATACATATGATTCATTCTAAACCTACCTATCTACTGGTGATATAGTGACCTGTTAAGAGTCCTATTTTGACTCAAAACACAATGCGAAGGTTGTGTGCTAAGTTAGGCTTAGGCAACCTCATACCGTTATGCAATAAGCCCATAACCCTTCTAAAAGTCGTTCATGCCAATCCCCGTTGTTCTGGGAAAGTTTTTTTTTTTTGGGGGGGTGTGTGTGGCTAATTAGAGTACCGTGTTAAGGTTTCATTCCTTGCTTGCCTGTCTCCTCTTTTTTGAAAGTTGAATTCAGTTTGTAACCAACAAAGAAATGCTTTTTGATTGTATTCCTAATTTTTTTCATTCCTTTAGCCGAGGGTTGTGCGAGGAAGACGTGGATGTATCGAAGAAAAAACTCTAACTCGAACTCATAAAACTCTAAGAAGACCCTTTTAGAGCACAACACTCCTATTAACTTTCATATCGTTCCTAGTGTAGTTCCTTATTAGCGTGAAAACACTTCTACTTTTGCCGCACACTACCGCGCAACAACCTTCGGCTCCTTGCTTCCTATTGTTCCAAGCGCATAACCTTATTTAAAAGTGCTGATTTTGAATTGCCTTCGGTCACTTCCCTCAATATTTGATGGAAGAACGGGAGATTTTTTTGAACAACTTGTTATAATAGGAAAGTTATATCTTGAAATTAATTCAAGTTGATGATAAAATCCATGGACGTTCCAGTGGACCTTATGCCTCTATTATGTAACAACCCATTAAAAGAAGGGCAAACATCCTATCCATGACAGATAGAACTAAGCAAACAACAAATCTATTCACAGAAAATCACTAATACCACTATCTGATCCGATACACTACTACTATTTGGTTTGGTACAACGCAACTACTATTATCCGAAACCTCCATGGGAGGCTGGATTTAAGAGATTTCAAAGTCAACTGGTTTGCCATTCTGATCAATCGAATTGGACACTTTTTGGAAAACTCCAGCTTTCTAAATTAACCGATCGACCAATCTATCTATATGGTTGACCATTTCACTTAAAGATCTAACCAGAGACTTCTTTGTATCATTCGGTCGACTGTTTGAACTAGAAACCCTATTTTCAAAATCAGTTTCAACAAGTTGATCATTTTAGCAATATCGTTGACTGTTTCGAACCTTTATACCTCTAATTACGCATGAAAAGTATCTTAACATTTTTATACTCACATGCATGCACAATTGACAATTAATCACACACAAAATATAACATTTAAAATATGTTCAGGTGTAGTGCGTGATCCTAATCGGAATAAAATGCAATTGACAAGCATATGTGTTGTTTACCGTAAATAATCCTAAAAAAAAAATTCAAATTATCTCGATCATCCACTTATCCTTGAATAACTTGATCATCCATTTTTCATTCCTAGTACATCATGATTCAACATATTTCATTCCTAGAGTACCATGTTTCTGACTAAAATCCTCAAAATTGTAATCACATCTCAAGTAATACGATTAGTTTAGAAAGATCATCAAGTTAATGTAATCATCAAAATAATCAAATATGAATTAAATTCTTTAGGGTTAACAAGATTGATAAAGCGTTTTTTATAACTGATGAAAGGAGCATCCATTATACTTAACTTTTTTTTCCCTTGGATTTTCCAGCTGCAAAGACTACCTATACATAAAGATAGGATTGGGGACACCATACACTAACATGCACCGTTTAATCTTATATAATACTCTAAAGAAAGATAATCTTAATTTGAGAAAAAAAAATTGTATTTAGGTAATAAAATAAAAAGATCAATTTTAATATTTAAAATAGTATTGTGTATAAAATATCTTTCGAGAATATAGTTCAAATTCATATTCTATTATATAAATATGTAATAAACTGTTTTGGTATTATATAAATACGTATATAATTAGATCGTGAAAAAATGTGTCTAACAATAGTTATTTTGAATTTAATAAAATAATTTTGTGTGAAATTTAAATATGAAAAATTTCAATTCCACGAATCACGCAGTGACAAATTAGTCATGTCATTTTCTGTGTTTTCTAAAATTAGGACTAAATGGTTCGGAATATATGCGTAAGGGGTTTTGTTGATTCATATTTAAACAATTGAAATCAATTGGTAATCACACATTTAATTTGGGTTCACTTGGTAATTTTTTATACCATTTCAATATGTGAACATTCATATCTATGTCTATTCCATTACCTGTGAGCAAAATGTTAAACTATGAACATCCTGAATGTTGAACGTGAACATTCACATCACGGTTTTTAGTTTTTGATTGACAATTGTTTCTTATTAATACATTTTAAATATGTGAACATTCACATCATTCTTTACTTTCTTTTGACTGTCATCTTCGTATTTTCAAATATGTACACAATCACATTGCATATATCTATCGTGAATGTTCGTACTGCATAAAAATTTTGGTTGTCATATGAATATGTGAACATTTACATCTACAATCTTATAATGTGAACATTCACATGGGATGATACTTGGCTATATGAACATCCGAACTATTATAACGCGAATACTCATATTGTGGATGATGCTTGGATGTATGATGTCGAATCAAGCTATCAATGCATGTTTAATCTATCCAAGATTGCACATTAAAACAAGTCGAGCAACCATTTCTGTCTTGTCTGCATATAAAACATAATATGTGAATGTTTATGTATTGATCTATATCATCCATATATACGTTTAAATGTTCATTACTTTGTGTTACGTGAATATTCAAAGTAATTTTAAGAAATTACTCATAAGTAATGAGCATCCAAATACACAATATTGAAATAATTGAGTAATGGTATAAACATCTAATGTCATGTTGTTTTGCTTATATATGAATGTTCACATATATGTGCGAAAGTTCACGATGCTCTGTAAATGTCATATAATCATCGTTGATGTGTGTGGAAAATTATATTCATTGGTACAATATCACACCACTAAAAACAATAATCATTCATCGTTTCGATAATAATCACCATTTCAGGTTGATCCGCCTTTTTCAGTGGATTAGGTATAACGACCATTTTATCCAGTAATATATATATATATATATATATATATATATATGCATGAAAAGCCAACTTAAAGTAGAAAGTCAAAATAGTACATCAATCTTCTGTTCAAAATAATTTTACTACATACGCTGAGAAAAATAATAACACTTCTTAATTGTCATCCAATTGATAACACTAAAACGATATACTATCAAAACATCAATATTTCATCAAAATTATTCATTGTGATCAATAACTCTAATCATATCTACCAATTCAAATTCAAGTAGAGATCTTAATCTATTCAATTCACAACTTCATTTGGGCAACCCTTAAATATTTGGATTTTTTTCACCACATGCGAACTACTGAATCGACTTCTCTATTAAGTCAAGCCCATAGATTTGTACTCTACTAAAAAATTCTATTTAACTCCAAATAATTTGATCCCTCACGAACAAAAATTAAAATTCCTCTGGCACAAGAAATAATATAGTTATCATTGCAACCACTACCACAATACTACATTTTTTTATTATCAAATGTGCACTCTATCGATATTGATATTCCACTTATGGCATGTTTGGTTAGATGGAATCGAGGGCGGAATGGAATCGCATTCCGTCCTCGATTCCTATTCCGTTGTTTGGTTCTCCAATGGAATCACTTTTGTGATTCTATTGGAATGAAATTGGATGGAATGAGATTCCATTTGAGATGGGGTGGAATGAGATTCCAACCCAATGGAATCAATATCTTAAATTACATGATAGCCCTTGTAATTAAGCCCTTAAAAATTGAGAACAAAAACAGAAATTAGAGAACATAAATTGAAATTAGATAACAGAAAATTGGGAATATAAATAGAAAATTGAGAAAAAAAAATTGAGAACAGAACTAGAAAATTGAAAATAGAAACTGAAAATTGAGAATAGAAACAGAAAATTGAGAACATAAATCAAAAATTGAGAACAAAAACAGAAATTAGAGAACAGGAAATTGATAACATATACTAAAAATTGAGAACAAAAACATAAAATTAGGGAACAAAAAATTGAGAACAGAAACAGAAAATTGAGAACATAAACTGAAAATTGAGAACATAAACTGAAAATTGAGAACAAAAATATAAAATTAGAGAACGAAAAATTGAGAACGAAAACTGAAAATTGAAAACAAAAACATAAAATTAGAGAATAGAAATAGAAAATTGAAAACAAAAACAGAAAAATGAGAAAAAAAATATAAAATTAGATAATAGAAAATTGAGAACGGAAACCGAAAATTGAGAATAAAAACAGAAAATTGAGAACAAAAATAAAAAATTGAGAACATAAACTGAAAATTGAGAATAAAAAATAGAAAATTAGAGAACGAAAAATTGAAAAAGGAAACTGAAAATTGAGAACAAAAATAGAAATTGAAGAATAGAAACGAAAAATTGAGAACAAAAATAAAAATTAGAGAACAAAAACTTAAAATTGAGTTGAATAGTGAAATATAATAAAATGAGGAAAGGAATAGAATAGTGAAATATAATAAAATTTTATTATAACCAACCAAGAAGAGAATGGAATAATAATTTTATAAGGGCAAAATAGAAATTTTATTATATTTCACTATTCCATTCTTTCTTTCATTCCATACCAACCAAACAAGAGAATGGAATAGTGATTCCATTCACAATTCCATTCAATTCCTTCTCTCATTCTATTACTTCTTCCATTCCATTCTACCTTCATTCCATTCCATCCAACCAAACATGCCGTTAATGTTTAGGAGATCATCAAAACTTACTAATTGTTATTAAAATTTAACTCATGTACCACTTTATCACTACCCATATAATAATAACCATTAAAAATTTAAGCCACTATCAAACTTAACACCGTAGAAAGAAAATATTGAGAAACCTAAATTCCTCGACAATTCCTAATATTCCTATTTTAGACACCGATAACACCCGCAATATTCATCTAAAACATAATCCCTACGCTTTGATACCATTTTTGTCATGCCTCGACCCAATCTACTCATAAACTCGGTGCGCCAGAAAAACTACCGAAAATATACATAGCACTAAATTCTCAACAGACAATTATTTTTAAAACTTTCAAATAACTTGAAAGATAATCAATTACTTAAAAATAATATTTATATAACCTTGAAAATACTAGAAAGGAGAAAAAAAAAAATGCTTATATAATATTTTTATATTTTTAGATAACTAAAAAGACTGTAAATTACTTACAAATAATATTATTTATAAAAATATAAATAATTTCAAGTAATAGCATGTTGTTCTAATTTTTAAAATATAAATATTTATGAATATATAAGAAGTGACAATAATTAATGATTGAAATAAATATTCCATTTTATTCGGGAAAAAAAATCTTATAAATAAAATTTCAATAATTTTATTTTTTAAATAACTAGAAAGGTGGTCAATCACATATCTTGTTACCGGGCTTAATTTCATCAACAAATTAATTGATTTATAAACCTTTTTCACAACCCAAGAAATCCCTTCCCGAAGATCAGTTTGAGCCTTATTATTTTCCTCCTTTATTGAGACTGAACAACAATATCCCTTTATTTTTTTCCATTCCTCTACATTGCTGGAGAATTAATAGAGCCATCATTTTTTTTTTCCTTTTGTTCTCTCTCTCTCTCTCTCTCTCAACAAATTTTGGTGGAATATAAATAAATAAAATAAAAAAAAGATATGGGGAATTTTAGTCGGTCTACTCAACCCACTCAGAATGTCATACGTGGAAGACTTATTACCCTGGGAAAATACCTCATCAAAGAAGTATGCTCAATCAGTCCGTCACCGTCTTCTGAACAACCACTGCACGGATTCCACCAAGGGGGTAGATCCTTGGGATCTTGTCCGAGTTCTGTCCTCCGAGCACCCTCTACTCTGGACTTGTCAAAAGGGAGAACCCTTGGGATTTTGTCCGAGCTCCGTCCTTTGAACACCCTCTGCTCGGGACTTGCTAAAAGGGAGAACCCTTGAAACCCTTGTCGAGCTCCATTTTTCGAACACCCTCTGTTTGGAGATTGTCAAAATAAGACCCATCGTCTGAGCAGGGTTCTTCGTGCTACCCCTACTCAGTACAACACCCTTGGAGCTCTTTGTAAGCCAGGTTCGAGCTCGGGGGCCTGAGTTTCGTTCTCCGAACACCCTCTGCTCAGATTCTTCACCTAATGGACGTTCATCGACGTCTCTTTGAGTTCCAAATGAAGATTTTGCCCCAGGATCAATACCAAAAGAAGAACGACTTGCTTCAGCATCACCATTGCCATGGGCTGCACCTGTTCTCCATAATTTTTGTTATTCAATTCATGGATCCTCCTTGCTGGGTTTGAAGGCCATGCCCAGAAGCCTAATCTCCTCACTCCCATCTCATTGGCCAGGCCATGCGTCGAATTATGGTAATTAGCCAAGCTCAAGCCCCTAATCTTGTGGCACTAATTGAGCTCTTCTCCTATAAATATCCAGACATTCAATGTCCCGGGTAATGCTCATTATTTGATTTGAAGCATATTTTAGCTTTCTCCACCAAAATCTTACTCTCACGCCGGAGGGACATCATCGAGCACTTCCCTGGTTGGTCTTTGTGAAGCTACAAGCTTAATGCCCCCGTTTGGATTGTACAGAAATGACTCTAGACCACGAAGCGTCAAAAGAATATCAATCTTCAATCTCAGTGCTCAGGACATATTATCTCTATCTCAGTAAGAAAAATCTATGTTGACTCTAACCGAACCAACTTGAAGTATTAGTTTTTTTTAGACACCAACGAATATGAAGGACAATTGCACATTTTTAGAGTTCAATTACAAGGGCCATTTTGTCTATAAAATATAGGTTTTTTCATTTAAGCGCAAAATTGCCAATAAAATTATGATGTCATCAATTTTGCACGTAAAGAGATACCAATGAATATGATAAATGGATTGACGGGTATTTGTAAATTGATAAAGGAGTTATGTGATCACATAGGTGACATAAACCATGTAAATTCTCTCTCATTAATGGATTCTTTAAGCTCTTAACAATTTTCATGAATTATGTTCAATAATTCTTATCCCTTCATACTAATTTCAATCACCGTTTGGATATGACATCACATAATTTGAAATTTTAAACTCTAATAAAGAGGTGTAATGATCTTTGATAAAGATTTGTGGATTGTAATAATAAGATGCGATAGGAATGCCAGCGAGGAGACAACCAAATCTCTTCTTACCACATCCTCAATAATCAGAAACATTCATGCATTCTGTTCTGTTCTGTTACACAAAAAACATAGCAAACCCTATTTTCTTACCCGTACCCTCCCCCACGACACAACCACCCCCATTTTAAGGAACATCCCTAACGTGTCCAGTTCATATTATCCCATTCCGGCACTTCTTTTAGCAGACAACAAATATATCAGAATCAAATCATCCACCTTCAATTCAAACAGTTACAACCAGATTCCTACCCCCTCCCTTCCTAACAATGTAACATGCCTGACCAAATCAACTCAACCCACACAACCCTTCTTCACAATGTAATAAAATTTGAATTTTGAAATAAAAAGATTTGGTTTTATATTAGGTTTCAATCTTTAAGGCTTAGTGTTTGGTAATCAGTAGAATTCTCTAAAACAAAAGAAAATTCAATTGTACAACATATTAGTTTGATTGATAAGGGGAGATATGTTATTTCCTATATAACATTCTATAAATTAAATCTTGAATTTAATCGCTAAAATGACATGGAAGAGTGTATCCTTAAAATCACCCAATGAAATGATTAATCGAGGTGCCCGTAAGTTGAACCCGACACATCTAAAAACCAAAAGAAAAGGAAAATAAACCTTAAAAACTCTGTAGATAATAAAGCTCTTTTGTCATATTAACAAAATTTATAAGCCCCAAGAGAGGTGGGGGAAAAAGAACCAAAAAAGAAAAGAAAAAAAGACAAGCCTCTATATTGTAATGATGAGATTAAAACGAAAAAAAACAAAAGAAGAAAAATCTTAATTTCTACTCTTGATCACAAATAGCCATTTTAAGCCGCCGGGTTGGTGAGTCTAATGATGTGGGAGAGCACGGTGTTGATGAATCCGGCGAGGATGACAATAAGAACGATCGAGGTGAGGATGGGGACGAGGTGGACGGTGGCGATGACGATGATGTAACATCGTACGACTGTAATGACGGTGGTGATGATGATAACGATGAGGGTGGCGGCGGCGGTGGTGGTGATTGTAAGGACGAGAGATCAGTGGTCTCCATTGATTTTCTCTTGTTCATACCTCCTCTATCCTCCCTCTTCTCATGAATTCGACTCTCCCCAAACATGTGAGACTTCAATCGCCTAACGTCCGATAATTTCACTGGTTTTACTATGAATTCCTCTGCACCTTCCTCCAAACACCTAGTAATAACGAAGAACAAAAGGAAAAAAAATTAGAAGCTGTTTGGTTTCCATTTCTGAATGCAGATTTTTTTAGGAAAAACAATTGCATTATGTGATGACAGGAATCACCTAATCATAAGGCAATTGTTTGATTCATAGAAGAAACTCGTAAGAACAAGCGTATAGAAGAGGAAGAACAGAATGGATCAGTACCTGTTGATGCGAGGTAAAACGTTTTCTGATGACATGATCACAACTGGAATCTCTCTGAAAGTAGACGATCCCTGTCCAATTATAGCAAATTTTGAGAAATTTAGCACTCTGAATTAATGTCTATTTTTTTCACGAATTACTTGGATTAAATTAAAAGAAGAAGGGAAGAACACACCTTGATTTTCTTAAGCAATTCGTAGCCAGTCATTCCAGGCATGAAGTAGTCAGTGATTATCAGATCCACCTTCAAATCCTATTTTCAAATTCAGCTTATGATCAAAATACAAGAAGAATTCGATTTTGAATGAGGAAAATGAACTTTAGGAATTGGAGCGCAAATTGCGCGACGAATGATTCCACTTACATCGAAACCGGCAGAATTTCTCTCTTCATCTAACCCTAGAAATTGAAGAGCTCTCCTTCCACTATCCACGGCCGTGACTGCAAAATCCAAACCACAATCCATCAAAATCTGACGCAAATTCAATGCCGCAGCACGTAACATCCGTAATTCGGCATTCAATTCTTCAAAAATTAAATCTACGAAGCTGAAGAAACGAGTAGTGTGTACCTTTGCAGGAGGAAATTTTGAGCAACCGCTCGATGACCTTCCGATCCACAAGACTATCATCAACCGCGAGCACATGAACTTCGTGAGGAGACGAATCCGACGAAGATAAGTCGTCGAGGCGGACGTTGCTCATTTCCGACCTCCTCCACCGCGAAAACGCGCCGTTCCTGGCCATTTCTCCGATCACAATCGCACCTCAAGCAGCCGGCGGCTATATATAAAATGAATCAAAATTGAAAAACGATGGGCAAGAGACGAAGAGCGATCTGAAATTTTATGGCTTGAAGAATTTGTTTGGGATTATATATTAAGGCAAGTTGCGAGATCAAAAGAAGTCACTTTCTGTGAATATATTGCAACAATGACTCTTCAAAATCAAATCTGGAGAAATCTACTTTTATTATTTCGAAGCAAATACGCTGAGATTCTGAAATCCACTTTCGTCTGATCTGATCTTGATGGCTTTTACCTTCCCGATTTATTGACGCACTTTTTGGGGGGAAGAGATATCGGCGAGATTTTCAAATGATATCGCCAGTGGCAGCGCGTGATTGGTGGGTAGGTTTTGACAATTTGACCCCTGGTCAATTCTAGCACCATTACTCAACCCGGCACCGGCAGGATCATTAAAAACGGGCTTTTGCCGGACCCTTTCCTCACTTCATTTTTTTTTTCGCTATTATTACGTAATTTTTTAAACTTGTCATTTTATTTTTTAATATTTAACAAACTAAAAAATCTAAAAAATAATAAAATATTTATTAACGAATTAGTCAGGGATTTTTTATTTCTTCTATTACAAAAAACAATATTTTAATATTTTATCATTACCAAAAATATTTGATGTACGAACCAAAAAAAGTACTTTTCTTTCTCAACAAAAAGACAACTTTTATGGACATTTAGTACCAAAATAGTGTAACTTAAGTGATAACAATTAAAAAAAATTGAAAGATCTATATAAAGTCAGGAAATTAAACTTGTAAAAAATACTTATTGGAAGAAGCAATCACGCACCCCAAATAAGATTTGTCTCGCACTCTATGTAGGTATGGGGACACTCGTGGGTATTAAAGAAAAATGATATTTAGTAAAATTATAATTTAATTGTTAGATATTAATGTAAATATTAAAATTTAAGTGGTGAATGTATTAAATAATTTTTAAAATAAATTTGCTTCTATTTTTTTTTAAAAAAACTTAGAACTTGATCTTTCAAACCTCAATTTTGTATTCAATTATTTTATCAACTTTTTTGTTTTCCTATAATTTTATTGATATATATTTTCTCCCTAATAAGTCTGTATGTATAAATTTTAGAATTTAAGATATTGACTCATTTTTCCAAATAGACAACCCGTTTACTAATAGTTCATTTTTAAATATTGAATTATCTTACTAATGATTAATAATAATGTATGATTGTCGATTTATTTACTTCTCATTAACTAAGTATTAGTTAAATTATAGTAACTATCACTTTACATTACATCTTTCAATACCAACCTAACAACAAAGAGTAAAAGAAAGCAACAATTAATTTGTTTACTTAAAGTAAACAATATTATTATATTCTTTTTTTTTCCCGTATGTCCGAGTCAATTGTATGCGTACCTCAATTAATTATTTCTACGAAACAATCTAGATGACACACTCTTCCATATCATCGTGATATATTCAGGATTTTACTTCTGACTAATGTCTCTAGTCATTGTGTTGATTCTTGTGTTCTCAATATTTGAAGATATAATTTGTATGTTTTTATTTGGACGTATATAGAAGTGATTTGAAAGAATTTTTTGTGCACTTTTATTTCATTCTTTATATCTAATTTTAGGATAATTTTTTCATAAACCCATTAATTAAGTCATATAACTTTTTAATTAGTATGTATTAAGATAATGTACCAAAAATGCAATTATACACATTTTACTTTTTAAAAACATACTAATTATTTTTATTGTCAAAATTGTCCCTAAATACAAATAACTCTAAATCAAATTTTTTTTTTTTCACTTTTTTATTCATTTTCTCTTTCTCCGTTGCACCAATTTTTTCATGCCTTTATTTTTTTTATTTGTTCAAAAGTATATTATTTTTTACTCCTTATCAGCTAATTTTTATTTTGTACGAAATTTAGTTATGATATCAATTAAGTTGACTACAAGTAATTGATACTTATTAATGAAATGGGTGAAAAATAATTATAATAAATAATTTAATGGATAATGTGTAAATTCATTAAATTAATATATAAATATGATGGTTTGTTGGGTGAGGTTAAATGGTAAGGAGTAAGGACCACACATATACAATTGAAACGACAAATTAAATAGCATATTGAATTGGTAGTACAGACACACACACACAGCGTAACTATTAGGGAGGAGACAATGTAAGAAAATTGGAGATTTGAGGGGGTCCCACAAAGATCCTCCACTGGGGACCACGCGATAATCCCCCTCCCACTACATTTGGTTGGACTTTTTCGTTAAATAAAAAAATAAAATCCATTGAGATCAGCCCTAGAATTTGTCTTCCCAATGTGGATTTCTTCTCTCTCTAACTCGTGCGTATATCTCGCCAGTGGTTTCCGGGTTGTCATCAAAACCGGTCCAGCTCCTTCACTAATTTGCACAATATCTTCTTTCTTAAAATACATAATTTCTCATTTTAAATAAAAAATATGTTTATTAACCAAATAAATATTTTTGTTGGTAAAAAAAAATTAACTTTCGACGTTTAATATAATGCATGGAATTGACATTGCTAATATCGTGTAAATCATGAAAAACTGCAGTCAATCTGTCCATTTCGCGTCATTATAAATAAAAAATATGTGAAAAATACTTTTTTTTTTTTCATTTTATAAAGAGCATATAATTGATTTTTTAATTAAAATTACTATGCCCCGTCTATTTTACATTTGTTTTAAGAAACAGGTAAAAAGAATGAAAGAATTGATTTTGGGAGTACTAATTACTTGGACCTTTTAAATGTTGATTTTTTTTTTTTTGGTACAAATGGTTGAGGAAAGGTTTTGACTTTTGAACACTATACTTTTTCTTGGTAAAGTATATTAGATAACCGCTAGATTATAAATTTTGTCTTTTAAATATTAATATTTAATGAATGAAAAATAATTAATTTCCTTAGTTTTTAAATAATAAATTTGATCTAAATCAATAAAACTTAAGTTGCATGATCGATCAAGAATGGGTACTTATTAATTGTATCCATTTATATATATATATATATATATATATATATATATATATATATATATATTTATGATGTTAAACAGTTTGTTGAAATTTGAGATCACGTAGACTATAAATTTAAAAAATATTATTCTTCCTCCATAATAATTGTATTGTTTCAAACAATCTTTGAAAAACTTAATCATGGACATAATTTTAAAAAATCTTACTATTTTAGAGATTAAATAAATTTCCTGACCAATCTATAATTAGATAAATCTGTAAATAAATAAATACTCTTTAAAATAGGAAGTGTATCTCATGTCACATTTTAGAAAGTGTATCAAGTTTTTGCAATTTCAAATCTCAAAAGAATTTTTTCTTTTTCTTTTTTTTTTTTTTTTAAAAAGAGGGTGATTGGTTGACTTTTGATGATCAATAAAAAGCATGGCCATCTGTCTCTCTCTTTTTAAAAAAAGGAAAATTATGTTTTTGGTCTCTAAAGCTTGTTTACCTACATGTTGAGATTTCTCAAATTTCATGTTTGGTGCCTCAAGTATTGCATATGTTTCAACTTCACAAAATTAAAAATGTTCTTCATAATCTTGACCGGACAATGAATTTGCACAACACGGAATCTTTTAGTGATGATATTTCATCAATTTATTAAACCTATAATATTTTTTCCTAATAACAATTAAGTTTTTTTTTCCTTATTCTTTAGACGAAGAATAAGAGATTTTTTTTAAAGAAAATGCCTTATCTTTAATAGAGTTATGAAAATGAAAAAAAATATCTGTATTAAAAAGTCACGTACTGATCAAGACCTATTTTTTATCAAAATTTTTAAATAATATTTTTATTTTTTTAATTAAAATAAATGTGAAACTTCACATACTAAATGTACAATTTTTACTTAACAACCAAAAATATATTTTTCTTTAAAAAAAAAAGCGCCATAATTAGATGCTTAGTCAAAATAGAAAGTATTCTGAAATCAAGGAGAAGAGAATAAAAAAAAATGACCCCCCGAGTATGGAAAATGGCTCCTCTCCGGGAGATTGAGTTTGATACGGTGGGCAGCTTTTGTCTTCTTATTTAAAACTGCATATATTTACAAAAGCTTTAATTCTTTCTTTCTTTAACAAATACCTAATCAAACTCTTTATTTATTTATTTTTCGTTTTATTTTTTAACATTCCGTGTCTTAAAATATTAACGGCATGTCTTAAAAAAGCACAATCCAATAGAATAAAATTAAATTTTGAATAGAATTCTATTTAAAATTTGATTACAGATTTCACTACCTCCAACCAAATAATACCTAATATCATTTATAATTATAAAATTTTAATTTTCTTTTTTAAATTTAAAAATCTCAAAACAATTAATTTATCGTAAATTAATTTAAATCTATAAATGAAGGGTAGAATAGGAAAAAAGTAGGTTGAGTGGTGTAAAAAGAATGAAGTAGAGGAAGATTGGATTGAGTGGTGTAAATTTTTTTAAAATTAATGAAATTAAGATGTGTCAAAATTTAATCTTAACTATTTTTTTATATTTTTTTGTATATATGCTGGAGAGGGTTAAATTCTAAATTTTTTATAAGAGAAATTATATACATATTCATTACGCTATAAATCTTGGGATAAATTTAATTTTGACTATTAATCTTTTAAAATTAAATTTATACCGTTAAAATTGATTTCTTTTTATTTATTAATAGATAATAGATTGCCCTTTCATGCCAGGAGTTGAGGAGGATACGATATTGCTATAGTGGAACCACATACAGAGATCATATAATATTAAAATAATCTGTAACCCGTAAAAGTTTTAGATACTGTCAAACAAGTCCCTCATGTTTTAATTTATTTTAATCAAGTCCTCAAAGTTTTAAATTTATACCCAATTACTCCCCAATGTCAATGACAAAAATATCGCATGTCTTTCACAATTCTCGTCACTATTTGAAGGTAAAGTTGGGGAACAATACGTGGTATACTTTTATAATTTTAGAGAGACTTAATTCGAAAAAATAAAATATAAAGGACCGATTTAACACAATCATAGAGTGAAGGGATCAAATCAAATACTTAAGACTATACTATTACAAGGATAACAATATAAGATTAAGAATGGAGTTAACCAATTAGGGATGAGAGATGGTTACCATGTTTGCCTCTAATAACTCAAAAAGAAGAATCCAATGCTTAGGAAAGTAGTATTGTTTTATAGATTATCAAGACTTATTAAATAACTAATTAATCGCAACTTTAATTTGGCACAATTATTTTCATTTTATTATAATAAATATTATATTATCATTACCTATTAACCATAGTTCTTTGGGGTAGAAATTAGTCACACGTGTTATTTATTTATTTTTTATGGTAAGATGTGTCCGCGTTGATTTATGTGTACCTTGACTAATCACATTTGCGGGCGATTTTAAAACGCCCTCTCCCATATCCACCTGCTGCATTCATGATTATTTTCAAAATTTAATTTCTGCATTACTCCCTAGAAGAGTCGAACATTAATTGACAGATAAAGAGAAAATCTCTCATGGTCAACCGGACTAATACCTCTTGGGTAATCACACTAGTTAGTTGATGAATAATTAAGTTGTAATTTTTTCGTTAGATATTGATGTTGCTAATAAATTCCCGGTATGTGTTACAGCTCTTCACGTGCCGGAAACCTCCGCAACCTGCAATCTAACCTACAAAATTAGTTAGTTCTATGGAGAAGGGATACCGGTGTGGTGTCGGCCAAAGAACATCTGGCGTGAGAATAAAATCAGTTGTTCTTTGAGAGATAAAAAGTTTTAGAGAGTATTATGGATGTAATATTGAGAGTTGTGTGTATGATATATGTTTTTCCTGTATATAATTGAGCCGATTTACCTCGTAACCGTCGTTCCTATGATTTTATCCACGTTCCATATTTAGTTACAGTGATTGCTGTCTATGCTCCCATTATGGGCTATTGCGGCGATCACGCTCATGAGCGTGGGGGGAGGGTAGGTGAGGTTGATCTACCATCCTTAGAACGGGAAACCAAGCTTCTCGGAAGGCTTCATTCTATACTGGATCAGCCCATGCATGATTGGGCTTTCTGGGCAGATTATGCGTATTTACATCTAGGCCGTTGACACGCTCGGCCCATGGTTGGTTCTTGGATCACTCTTATCGGGTTGGATTTTATCCACCGACCCGACTCACTTTCTTAACACCGGTTTCATAATTCACGAGTGATAGTTTTTCCCACATCAAATACCATTTTTGACATTTTTAAGCAGTTTTTTAAATCAAAAAATAATTATTTTTTTTTTAAAATAAACATAAATTTAAGTATTTTTGTTTTTAAAACAAAATATAGTCGACTTTTGGTGGTTCGATTTTTATATAAGGAATCGATAAAGATAAATGAAATAGGACTTCTTTAATTTTTTTTTTGAATTAATTAATTATTTCTGAAGATATTATATATACTATCAAACACATTTTAATTTTTTTAAGTAAATATACTTTTTTTTTTTTCAAATTATTATTATTTTTTTTTTAATTTTAAAAAGTATTAGAAATTATTTTATGAAAAGGTGTCAAACTGTTTCAGTTCCCGGATTATTACTTGTGTTTTAAAATAAATAAATTGAAACACGTGTTTTTGCTTAACCATATTTATGTGGTAAAAAGTAGTTACACGTGTTAGTTGATAAGTTACTAAGCTGGTTTTTCTTTAGGTAACATTTGTAATCATTTTCTTATTTAAAAGAAACACATCACGTGTTACCCGAGTTCTTTATATTAGAGATGTAAAAAAAGATGGAAAAAAAAAAAAAAAGGCCACACATACCCATTTGAAAATAAATTGGTTAGGGAAAAATCGGCCAGCCCGTGGTCAATTTTTTTCCCCACCAAACACAAAATCGGTTTCATTGGAATCGATTTGATTGGAATCGATGCTTCCTTGGCCTACCCTAAGTAGGGCTTCAGGGTAGGCCAGGGAGCATCGGCCCACTGTGAGCCGTTATTGAGGATTCCCCAAGTTTCTTGAGCTTTCTAGAAAATTCAATTTTTTTTTATTTAAAAATTTAATTTAAAAGAAATCAAATAAACATTGGACAAAAAAAATATTTTTTTATTAGTTTTAAAGTGGATTTTAATTTTTAAGAATTAATATATTTGATTTTTAATATTATTTTCATTTGATCTATTTCAGTTAACAATGGTGTTAACAATTCAGAGACTAAATGTGTTACCTCTTACATTCCAAAGTTCACTTACACATCCATTGTAGACATGTCATTTTAATAGTCCAAAAAAATATTATTTTATTTTTAAAAAGAGAGTTTTAAAAAATGAGATGAAAAATATAAAAAAGAAGAAAGAGGAAAGGAAAAAAAAAAAAAGGAGAAGAAGAAAAAAAGAGAGATTAAGGAAAAAAGAAAAACAAATTAAGGAGGGGGGAATCCCCTCGCCCTTTTTGCATGGACAGGGTGCACGCATTGTGTCTCCCGTTCACATCTTAAAAAAAAAAAAATTAAAGGGGAAAAAATAAGTGGCGCCTTCGATTAATTTTTTTTAGAGTTTTTGGTGTTTTTTTTAATCCCCTACATTTCGCTATAAATAGGACATCTATTCTCATTTGTTAGAGCAAAAAAAAAAAAAAAAAACGGACACTTTGAGAAGGAAAAAAAAAAAAAACTTTGAGAGAGAAAATCTCTTGAAAAAAAAAAAAACTTCGGAGAAAAAAACTTACTTGGGGAGGAGAACTTTTGAGAGGCATTTCGGTGAAAGAAATTTGAGAAGAAATTTTGAGAGGCAAGATTGTTTTCTTTAACAATAAATCTTTTTTTCTTTAACTTCTCATTATCTCTTAGGTCTTTTCATGACCGTTCTTCTCTTTTGCCCGAAGTTTTTTTTTTCTTCTTGTGGTAAAAAATAATAATTGATGTTCTTGCGGTAATTAAATAGACGGATCAAGTTATTTCTTAGAGAACCTTAGCCGCCATGCAGACCTAAGCAAGATCGCCGATAAGCTGCCGACGGTGTCTGACCGTCAGCTTATGATTTTCATCGCCTGACTTATTGGGCGCTTGATTGAGTCAGCATTTGAACTCATAGGGCGCTTAATTTCTTCAGTTATCATTGGGTGTCGCGATTGTGTCATAGTGGGATTTTTTGGCGTTGAGGATTTCTTCACCGATTGACCTCATTGGACGATTGATTATTCACTGTTTATTCTCTTTGGTGGCTGTTGTTTTTAGGCGCAGTGTTTTACAGTAGTGATCTATGCGATAGTCTACTGCTAACAATGGTTGGTCCTTCTCATGCAACCGCGTCAACAGTAATCGCCCCACCAATTCAGGTTTTGTCCAATCATATGCTGCTTTATTATTGGCTTCTTCTACGTTGCCTACTTTTGAGGTTCAGGCATGAACATATGCAAAGGATGGAGATCCTGCAGTTTCGTTCTCCCCTTTGACAATTACTCAATTTGAAGCCGTTTTTGAGAAAGCGGTTATTTTAAAAAATTTTGCGGGATGACCGTCTTTGGAAGAGATTCAAGGTGTTATTAAAAGTAATTGGAATTTGGAGGGTCATTTCTCCATGGGTCTTATGGACTCACGTTCAATTGGGATTGGAGATGCTTCGAGTATCGACGAGGGAAGTCACGTCTATCAAATGTTTCTTTTATCGGATCTACAGATGGAACAAGGCTTATAATAACCGACAAGATGCGTCTATGGCTCCTATATGGATTCAATTCCCAAAACTATTTTGTCCCAAGGTTGCTACGTACTTTAGCGAGTACTATTAGACTTGTTCTTGCTATTGATTCTACAACCTTAACTCTGACTCAACTTAACGCGACTAGGGTCTGTGTTGAGGTGGGTTTGGCTAAACCTCTCCCATCTAAAATCTGAATTGGAAAGCAAGATGGTTTTTATCAAGAAGTAATCTATGAAAAATTACCTTTGTTTTGTACTTTTTGTAACGTGCAGGGTCACCCCCATGCACATTGACGTAGGCAGGAGTCCAATCTCTGTGATACCGTAGCAAAGGAGATCCAAACAAATGGTAAGGAGAAAGTTATGGAGACTAATATCTCCAAATCGGCTATGAGACGCAAGAAGAGAGCTGCGAAGAAAATGATTGAGATTTCACAGATAGCTAATGAAAAATGGCAAAATTCAGGTTTGTAAGAAGAGGGAGAGAAAAATGATAATGAAGAGTCTGATGCTGGAGAAATCGGATGATCATGTGGAGAATGTGTACATGTAGAATATAAACAATGTTGGTGATCCTGAAATGCAGGTTCTGGAACACGATCATGCGAGTGTGCAAAATTCCACTGGTGCGGGTGTTCTCATCAGGAGGATATCAATAATGCCGAGATAATGGATCTAGAGGTTATTGAGAATGTTGTTACTAATACTACCATTGGTTTGGAAATGATTATTCATGTTAGTGATGCTATAGAAAGCACGCAGAATGCAGGGAATGGTTTACTTCCCAATCAACTGGAGGACGAGGAGTTTACTGTCGTAGCTAGAAAAAGAGGTCGTCCCAAGAAGACTAATGGTGTGAGAGGAAACTCTCAGACTATGAGTCTTCAAATCAATTGAAATCATTTCCCATGTCTGATTCCTTTCTTTTTTGGAACTGTAGGGGTATCGATAATCCAACAACCCTTACTACTTTAAAAAATATGGTTAATCAGCATAAAGTTTCTATGGTGGGTCTCAGTGATCCATGGATAGATGACAGTAATTTATTTCGTATTAATAAATCCATTCGGCTTTATAACATTATTTCTAATCTAGAGGTTGGAGGGAAAATTTGGTCATTATGGAAGAATATATTCCAGGTAACTATAGTAAAGAAACATAAACAATTTATTGATTGCTCTATCTCTTGGCTCAACATGGAGGTTTTGGTAGTGACTGTTTATGCTAATTGTTTTTTTTTTCTGGAAATAAGAGAGTTGTGGATTGATCTTTTGGATTTAATGGCCTCTAATTCATTACTGGTGATTTGGGGTGGGTATTTTAATATTATTCGCCGTCAAGAGAAGAAGATGGGTCGACTTCTTTCTTTGCGACAAGGTATGTCAGATTTTGAAGAATGTATACAGGGAGTTGGTCTAATTGAACCGGGGTTTTCTAGTTCTATTTATACGTTTTGCAATAATAGATTGAGTTTGACCTGATAATATTCCTGCCTTGATAGAGTTTTGGTTTCTCCTATTTTTTGTTCTACTTATGCGGGGAAAGTGACTCATTTGCCACGAGAGTCGTCTGATCATTGTCCCTTGTTATTGAGCTCTACAACCATGAATTATTCAGGACCTCGGCTGTATAGATTAAGAATGTGGGTTAGCCATGTTTCATATTTGGATGTTGTTCGTTCTACTTGGACCTCCAAATACTATGATCCGGTGATGCGGTTAAGTCACAACCTCATGAAAACCCGTCAAGTCCTGAAGTCTTGGAACAAAGCAGTGTTTGGGAATATTTTCATCGAATTAGATACTTGGAGAGATAAGGTGGAAGCGCTTGATTTGCTTTTGCAAGTTGGATGGTCTGATTTGACAGCTCTGGATCTTAAAAATGCTAAAGATAATCTGTCCCGTTGTTTGTTGAACTAGGAAATTTATTGGAAGCAAAAATCTCAGGAAAAATGGCTTCAGGAGGGAGATAAAAATACTCATTATTTTCATGCTTCTGTCAAAGAGAAACATAAACCTCTTAATCTCGCAACGGTAAAAAATGAAGATGGGGATTCTCTTGAGAATCTTTATGTGTTTCATATGGTGGTAATTGATTTTTATAAAAATCTTTATTCTGCTGGCTCTACTAACATTCGGGAAAATTTGTTTGAGGTGATTCCTCCTCTTGTGTCTGAGTCTGTTAATGAGGGCATTTTGAGGTTGTTTACCGTAGAATAGATCAAAGAAGTGGTGTGGAATATTGAAGTTGATAGTGCCCCTGGTCTTGATTCATTCTCCTCATCCTTCTTCCAATCTACATGGGAAGTGATTGCTAAGGATGTCGTTGAGGCTGCTAATGGCTTGTTGACGGGTAGCAAACTTCCAGACACATTTACTAGCACTCTTCTAGTGCTTATTCCCAAGAGGACTAATCCGTCCTTTCTTAGTGATTTTTGTCCCATAAGCTTCTGTAACGTGGTTTACAAGATTTTTTCGAAGGCTTCAGCTAACAAGTTGGCGCTTATTTTACCTTCTCTAATTTTGACTCAACAACATGGGTTTGTTAAGGCTAGATCTATTGTTGAAGCAGTGGGTTTAGCCCAAGAATTAACTAAGGATCTTGGTAAAATGGTTCGTGGTAATAATGTCATTTTTAAGCTTGGCATGATGAAAGCATCCGATAGATTGGAATGAACTTTTTTGTTTGAAGTTCTTCATAAATTTGGTTTCCATGAAGCCTTCATTTCAGTGATTAAGGAATGTGTTTCCAACGTCCAATTTTCGGTGTTCTTTCAAGGGGTTTACAAGGGTCGTTTCACTAGCGGGAAAGGCTTATGTTAAGGTGATCCAATTTCCCATCTTTTTTTTATTCTAGCTGAAGAAGTTTTGAGTCAGGCTCTTTCTAAAGCGGTTGATGAGGGTTTTATTCTTCCATATATTACAAAGAATGGATGTCCTATTATCACTCATTTTGTTTTTGCCGATGACACTCTATTATTTTGCAACGAACATATTTCTTTTATTTGTAACCTAATGCAGGTGCTTAACAATTATCAACAAGCCTTAGGACAAAAAATCAATGGCATGAAAAGTAATTTTTAAATGCACAAGTATTGTTCTACTGTTTGTAATAATCTCATTCACTCGGTGACCTCTTTCCAAAGGGTAGATTTTCCTTTTACATATTTGGGTATTCCGCTTGCTGATAGTCATGTTAAGATCTCTCATTTTGACAGTTTAATTGATAAAATTGCTTCTCGGTTGGAAGGTTGGAAGGCTAATCTTTTATCCTTGGGTGGGAAACTCATTCTTCTAAAGCATATTTTAAGCTCTATGCCTCTTCACATTATTGCTGTAGCGAATGTTCCTTTAAAAATTCTGGATAAAATTGAAGGGCTTATGTCCCGATTTTTCCGGGGCTCGTCGAATAATATTAGGAGACATCATTGGGTGTCGTGGAAGAATATCTATCGTCTTACCGAAGTTGGTGGTTTTGGTTTACGTAGATTGCATGACATGAAACAGGCGTTTACTTTGAACAAGATTTGAAATTTCGTCTCGGGTAAGTCTTTATGGTATGATTATATGCATAGGAGATATACTAAATATTGTCCCATTGGGATGTGGCAGTCGTGCATACTTCTTTAGCGTAGAAAGATATTATGAAAAATAAGGAGCTCTTTTGTTCTATGTCTCAGTGGCTTATTGGAGATGGGCATAATATTTCTTTTTGGTATGACAACTGGAGATGGGATATTCTTGGAGATTTGTTGAATATTAACTTTGAGGACATGAGTCTGCAAGAGGTTGTTACCCAGAAAGTGTGGAGAAATTTGGATTTGATTGAGAAAGAGATTTTTTTAGAGGATATTTGTCCGCAATTAAATTCAAAAGACGATCATTTTGTTTGGATGCCTAACAAGGATGATTCTTTCATGATTAAATCTGCTTGGACCAAGTTGGTTCCTCAAGCGCCTATGATGCCCTATTATCACGCTCTGTGGTCTTTAAAAATTCCATTAAAAATTAAAAAATTTAATTGGAAATTATTTAAAGATGTTGTGGCTGTGGATACAAATATTATTAAGATGAGTATTCCCCTAGTGTCTGCTTGCAGGTGCTGCTCTTCTAGACATATTGAAGGGGTGACTCATTTATTTTGCACTGGTGAGGTTGCTAGCTTGGTGTGGCGTCATTTCAAGGCTTTGTTTAGAGTGGACTGCTTTCGTCAATCGGCCTTAGTTCGTGCTAAGTACTGGTGGTTTTGTTTGCGAGGGATTTCGATGTTGAAAATTTTGGGTTGCATGGTCCCTCTTATTATTTTTTGGGAAATCTGGAAGAGTAGGATTGGGTTGTTCATGAATCTCGGGTAATGTCGAGCTCTCAGATTATTCATTGAGTGTTGCACTGGTTAGGGATCTCGTGAAGGTTATCAAGCCTCTCTCGACCGATTCTATCTTTGCCCTGAATTCTTTACAGATCATGGGGTGTTCTGGTAGAGCGATGTTTTATAGGGTTCCCATTGTTTGTGTGTGGTCTCCCCCTCAATTAGGTTGGTTCAAGCTTAATGTTGACGGAGCTTTCAAACATTCCATTGGCACCTCGGCTTGTGGAGGCATCATAAGAAATCATATGGGGAGTTTCTGCATGGCTTTTCATAAAGAGTTACAAGTTGTGTCCAGTTTTTAGACGGAGGTTAATGGTCTCTTTTATGGCCATCAACCTGCTGTTCAAAATGATTTCCTTTCTCTTGTTGTTGAATCTGACAACAAAGGATTGGCGCAAGTAATTTATGGTTTGTGTCCTGATTGAACTTTGCGTTATTCTTGGCATAAAATTCAGTATTAGTTGAGTTTGTTTCAGATCGATATCTTGCACATTTATAGAGAAAGTAATTCGGTTGCTGATTCATTGGTGAACAATAGTGATCATGGTTATATTATTTTTTCTAGTGAGAATTCACTTCCTCGTTCTGTGAAAATTTGTTTACAGGATGATAGGTTTGATATTCCTCACATCAGGCTGTAATGTCTTTCTCATTTGAATAAATGATTGCTAATTAAAAATAATAATTAAATAGACTGATTGCTTTATAGATCTGATGAATACAATAAGGATGCAAAGGTTCAAAGTAGACGAAATCCATTCATGGGCCCGACAAAATGCCGCTAAAAGATAAATGTTTTCTTTTCCGTAAGAAACCGAGTTCTTGTTGATTTTTATATTTTGACATTTTTTTCTCACATTATTATTTCAAAAAAAAAAAGAAAAAAAAAAAAAAAAAAAAAAAAAGAAAAGAAGAACAACAAATAATTCTTGTTCATTCCCTTAAGCTAGAAAAATCCAAGAATATTGTTTATTGTTTTTTTTTTTAATGGCTTAATGTTCTAAAGTAAGGGAGAGTTTTCATACCACTGTTCTTGATTCTTCAACATGTGTGAAATTTTAAGATAATGGATTTAGGAAGACACTTCCCTTAGTTGAATTTTAAGTTAGGCTAAGTGGAAAAAAATAAAAATTGAACATTAATAAAAAAAAAAAAAAAAAAAAAAAATCTTTTTGTATTCATGTCACATTTCATCAAGTTAATATTTTTCAACTTTAGGCATCAAGAAAGTGTAAATCTTCAAAAAATATACTTGTGAGAAAGAAATGTTTTTCCCCTTCAAAAGATATGCTTTTTCAACAGAAAAATCTTTTTGTTCTTTCATAAAAAATTCACTCCAAATAAATATTTTAAAATCATTTTTTTCTTTTCCTAAAAAAATCATTTCTAAAAAAACCTCTTCAAATCTTTTTCTTTTAACGGAAAATATAAAATATAAAATAAAAGAGAGTCTTCAAATATTGTCTTTTCAAAATAATAAAAAAATAAAAAATAAAATAGTGTTCAATAGTTTTTTAAAGTAAATAAAAATAAAATAAAAAAGATCTTTTCCAAAGCAAAGCCATTTTTTTAAAAGGGGTCTTCAAAAAATATTTTTCTTTTCAAATATTTCATTTTCTTAAAACCTACCCGAATTAAATCGCCAACTCAACCTAATATTAAAATTCACCATATTAAACCGCTTGGGGATTGTCCTTATAAAATCTCTTAATGTTTGATAAAAGGTTACGGTGGGAGAACAATTCAAAACACCAAAAATTTATCCCATCTTGATTTGAAAAAATTCAGAAAGAGTTCATAATTGGAGGGAACAAATTCAAAATAAAATAAAATATTTGGACTTAAACCAATTAGACTTAAGTGGATATAAGGAATCATTTTCAGGCAGATGTCTTAGGGTGCCTAACAAATTTCTCGAGCGTAACCGACCTTTGAACTCTTGTAAGTAAATCTTTGATTTGACCGTGTCATTGGAGTCAATTCTACTTAGGTCTTTTAAATTATTTTTTCTAAATTTTTTTGATAATCTAGTACACCAATTAAACTAAATGCTGGGTGGAGACTCATTGTTTTTAAAATGACCTTAGTACTTTTTTTTTTTTTTTTAGAAAATCAACATTTTAAAAAATTCTTTTCTTTATGCTCTACAGTTTCATATACTTCAACTTTTCAAAAGCAAGGGACGTCAATTGACGACTTCGCCGGGGATAGTTAAAGGGTCGAGCTTAAAATGTAATCCAAGTCCAAATATATATATATATATAGTACAAAAAGGAAACCCATCACAACTCACTCTTAATTAAAAAATAGAAGGAAAAGATATATATATATATATATATCCATTTCTCACTCCTCCTTGTACCCACATTTGTTTTTCCCTTCCCCATATGTTTTTTTGTACATATATCCATTTCTCACTCCTCGTATTATTGTTGTATAATATACTCTTCTAAAGCATGAGCACAATTGCATTGCATCACAGTACCCAAGTGATAGTACCCTTTAGGACTAGATAGAGTTTGACAGTAGAGACCTATGTTGGATTTATCCGCTAGAACTAGTTTCGAAATCACCTTGCTCAGATCACCAACCAATGATGGATTTTCTTTCAAGATGCTGGAGGTTTGAAGATCTGGGAATCGATGCCTTATAAGATGCATTAGTTAGAAACTGTGAGCCTAATATAGTAATTCTAGTTTTAGGTGTTGCATAAACCCTTACAGGATACTATGACGTAGGGCATAGAAGAGGAATTTATATATATGTATAGATTGATGATGTCTTAGGAAATCTTAGAATCAATAAAGTTCAAGGTTTCTAGTACCGGTGAAGAATCAAGTGACTAAAGAATTTCCATAACTATCGAAATAATTGTTGTTGAGTCTGTTATTTTATCTCAAGGATTGTACTTGTCATTTCAGCATATACTGTAGTGCTTCGAGTTGTAATAAACTTTGAGTCATTCGATATAGTTATACTAGTATGTCAAATTCTTTGGTAGATTATATTTTGAGACAAATGAAAATTCTTTCACCAAATAGTTACGTTTATCTAGACAGTCATCATCGGAATTGAAAACGTCGAACTTAAATGGGTCTTAAGCTACCTTACATTTATGTAGACTAACAAATTGGACTTGGTTTAAATGATTTGAAGAAAAAATTACCTTTAAAAAGTTATTTTTGTTTCTCTCCCCCAGAAGTCCGATCTTCACTCGTAGTCAAGCTCAGAACCGTTTTGAGATGGCATCCGAAGGTAATCCTGCACAGTCGAGATGGCTCAGTTAGAAGAAACTACCAACCAACTAATGGAAATGGTCAAAGACCTAATTCAACTACCTTCGAAGACAACTGTCCCTCCACCCAGTAAAACCAACGTGGCTCTGCCTAGTTCTGAATCGTTAAATGAAAATCCTCTTCGAAGTTTCCAGGCGAAGAAATTTTTTACTGAACCGGAATCTCGTTGTCCTGATATTTTTTATGTCAATCCACTACGGTCCTCAGATGCCAAACCTGATGGCCCCTCATCCCTTCTCACACGGTGTGCACCTTATCATATCCAGGGATATACCTATCAGGTGTCACCCGGAGACCCAACCCCCTCTTCTCTATAGATTCTTATTCACCTGGAGAAGTCTGTCGCTCATATTCATGATCTGAATACTAGTCAACCAGCTTCACCTATTAAAACCAAAGTAAATGAAGAGGATAGGGGACCTTCTCCGACATTGGTTCTACAAATGGAAAAAATATGAAGAACAATAGAAGTGATAAAAGAGAAAAGTCTTCAAAAAGTGCAACATACAAAGTTCTGTTAGCACTGCCATGGGTGATAAAAGAGAAAAACTTTGTGGTTTTAGGAGTTTATAAAGTATAATGGCACTCCTCCAGAATGGCACGTTGGTATCTATAAGGAGGAACAGGGCATCCACGCTCGGAATGAGGATCTCTGCGTGAAGTTGTTACACACGTTATTGAAGGGATTGGCCTTTAGCCAATACATGACCTTAGACTTGACGAAGATTAAAACCTCCGAAGACCTGTAGAAGCCGTTTATGAGCAATATGTGTGTAACAAGGATGTCGCATTGGATTGCAGTACCTATACTAGATACTGAAAATAAAGGATGAGAGATTCTAGAGGTACACCACCCATTAGAGGGAGGAGGATGTCAAAGTTATCCCATATTGAATGACGCACCTCGAAAAAAAGAGTCCAAAAGAAAATCTATTTGAAACACCTTTGGATTTTTTTATTTATTTTTTATTATTTTGAAGAAGGGATTGAGGCTTTTTATGTGTCGGATTTTGAAAAATTATTCGGGCCGAATTTTGATGAAAATAAAAAGAGTCTTCATCTAGCACTGAGTTAAATAGTGTGTGCTGGTCACTAGGATTTTGATCTATTTTTTTTAAATGGCTCAAAAATTTGACTCCGAAAAAATAAATGGTTTAACCAAAAGACTTTAAAATTTGAGGGGCGGTTATGTTCGGGGAAAGTATTAGCACCCCAAGATAATCACCCAAAGATGATACACTCGTCTAAAAAAATCTTACATTAAACTAAGTCCAGTTGAGTTTATTTTTATCCTAAAAAATTTAAAGATTTTTTTTTTTTTTATTCATTTTGTTTTTTATAGTTTTTTACTTATTACTATAATTCATTCATTTTTTTGTAACAAAAAAACAAGCGGAATGTCCCCTATTTATGGCCATCCCTCAATTATATTTGAAATCAACAAGCTTAGCCCAGGGAGATTTAGTAATGGTGAATTTCAAGATCGGGTTAACTGGATTTGAGAAAGGATAAATCATATTTTGATGCATGTGAAGGAAAACTGTTTTCTTTTTGAAAAATAAAAGATTTAATGTCTTCTTTATTTTTTTTTAATATAAAAACATGCTCTAATATGGCTCGTTCATGGTCAATTTTGAAAATGATTTTTGATTTTGAACGAACTCATTGAAATTTGGGAGGAAGTAAGTGAAAAATTTTATGTCGGTTATCTCGATCTCTATCAGTTAAGAATTTCCTTTTGTCTGATTTCAAAGTCTAAGCATTCCACATAACATTACCAACTAAAATATCTTTCCATTTCTTAATGAATAATGGCATATATGGATTTGGGCAGCACTCTATCTTAGGATCACTTCATGTGAATCAAGGATTTCACTAATGATCCCTAGAAAATTTCGGTTCCCAGAACTTCAAACCTTCGGTGTCCCGTAGGTTCAACCATCTTTAGTCGGCAATCTGAGCAAGGTATTTTCAAAGCTAGTTTTGGCAAATAAACCAACCCGGACTTGTCTCTACTGTAAACCTCTATCTAGTCTGAAAAAGTTTTATTACTTGGGTATTGTGATGAGAAAATGTAAAATACACGTGCCTTTGAGGGAGTTACAAATTTGACATGATATGAAAACTAGAAAGAAAGTAAGTAAATGCAAAAATAAAATAAAGTAAAGTGCAAGTAAATAAAACCCACTCACACACCTCTATTATAGTCCGAGTGTTAAAATAAAGAGGAAAAATGAAGAAAAATAAATAAATAAATAACACTATATTTTAAGAAAAATAAAATAAAAAATAAAATAGTATGATGAAACCAAACAAAATCACCTACACTTAGATTAATTAAAGATTAGCTAGACAACCGAGGTCGACCCTCTAAACGTTCCCAGTCGAGTCGTTAGCTAATGCAACCAGAAAAAAAAAAAAAAAAAAAAAAAAAAGTCCAAAAGAAAAGCTATTTGAAATATCTTTGAATTTTTATTTTTTATTATTTTGAAGAAGGAATTGTGCATTTTTATTCGCCAAGCTCTAAAAAATTATTTAGGCTGAATTTTAAAGGGAAAAAAAGAGTCATCACCTAGCATTGAGTTAAATGGCGTGCTAGGCCACCGAGATTTCGAATTTTTTTGTTAATGGCTAAAAACTTTGACTTCGAAAAAATAAATGGTCTAACCAAAAGACTCTAAAGTTCGGGGGCTAATTATGTTCGGGAAAGGTGTTAGACACCCCGAGATACCCGTCCAAATATGGTATCTTTGTCTAAATAATCTTATATTAAACTAAGTCTGGGTGAGTTAATTTTGGTCCTAAAAAGTTAATAACTTTCTCTTCTTTTCTTTTTTTCTTTTTTTTTTTTTTTTATGTGTATTTTTTACTTAATGATATACTCCTTTAATTTTTATTTATTTATTTTTTGACAAAACAAGCAAAATGTTCCCCCTTTATGAGTACCTCTCGATTATACTTAAAACCAACAGATTTGGCCCAGGGAGATTTTGATATGGTGAATTTTAGGATCGGGTTAACTAGGTATGAGAAAGGATAAAGAATATTTTTATGCATGTAAAGAAAAACCGTGTTCTCTTTGAAAAATGAAAGGTTTGATGCTTTTTTTTGTTTTTAATATAAAAAATGCACTAACTTTCTTGATTTTTTTTTTTTTTTAGGTTTTATTGGTGACATTTTTATAGCAAGTACATTAGATTTTTTTTTTTTTTTGAAGTAATCAAATAAAGATGAAGTCATGCTTAAAAATTTTCTTTCTTGATTTTTTTTGTTTTAACTTTGTTGGTGTCGGAAAATGGATGGACTATCAGTATGGTCTGGTTAGCCTGACTTTTAGGTCGGTATTTGTACATAGGTCCTGCCGGGGTGTGCCCGGTGTGTCCCCTCTGCGTGAGAGTAAGAGCTCGGGGGGAAGAAATTGAGGTCGCTTACATAAAATAAAGTTGTAACCTTTTGTTTGCAACCTGTTGAAAATTTGAAATGATTGTCAACACCTTCCTTTTATAGGCGAGAACGTCATTAGCATCCTATAAATTAGGGCCTTAAGCTCGATTACCCGCCCTAATTTGGCGTGTGGGGAGCATGTGGGGGATTAGAGTTGTGGGCCTAGGCCTTTGACAGTTGGTGGAGAAGTCTATGGGCAGGCCATTAAGATTAGTGGGTCAACCTGAGCACCGGGACGAATGTCGTGGTGGTCAAGCCGACCGGACCCTTAGTGGTAATATCTTCTAGAAATGTTAGAGATTTCTGCTTGGTAAACGTCCTTTTAGGTGACCAACCTGGTGAGACACCAGGCTAAGGAATTGTTGGGCTGATTAGGCCGTTGCCAACGTGGCGCTTCTGATCTACGTGGCAGACACATGGCTGGCGGTTGATTTTCAACCCCATCAAACTTGAACGAGGATTTTTTTTTTTTTTTAAATATACAAGTGAGAAGATGATTTTTTGGAGAGAAAACTTGATAAAAAGTATATATTTTCTTGAAAACCATGAAATTCTTTTTTTAAAAAAAAAAATATTGTTTTGTTAAATTTGTTTGGAATGACTCAATTTTTTTCTTTTACTGATATCTTAGAAAGTAGAAAAAATCCTCCTTTTTTTTTTTTTTTTTTTAAGAGTGGAATTTTTCTTATGAAACAAAACTTGGTGTTTTTTTTAGTGCATTTTTTGAGAACATAAAAATAAAGGGTTATTATTATTACTATTTTTTTACAAGACATGTTTTAGTAAGAAAATGACCATGGAAAAACAAAGTAAGATTTATTTATTTATTTATTTTTTAATGGAATGCAAATGGGAGTTTTTATGTTTTATTATTTATCCATTCTTTTACCGACTTAACCTAAACTTAAAAAATTTGACTTAGTGAAGTGTCTTCCTAAGTCCATCGTTTTCGGATTTTGCTCATGTTGGGACATCCGAAACAATCGTAGGAAAACTCTCCCTTTCTCAAATCTTTAAGTCACTTTTCCCAAAAAAAAACCCATATTTTTCTTAAAAATTCGAGGAGGTCCTGCTAGCTATCACATTTTTACTTGTTTTTTCCTGCTCATTTTTTTTTTTCTTTTCCTGCATTTTTTTTTTATTATGTATTTTCCCTTTTTAACTTAGACAAGGCTGAACAAACATATATAGCATAACAGAAAAATGAATATGAAACACAACCACTAGCAAAGAAAAATTAATACATTTTTTTAGGTGTTTCGACAAGCACACGAATGGACAAGTCTACTTGCAACCTTTTTGTATTCTTATGGTACTTCGTTTGGTCTAAAGAATAACCATGTCTATTCAAATTACCGTAAGAATGCCTTTTTTCTTTTTTCTTTTTTTCTTTTTTTTTTTTTTTTTTAAGTGAGAGTTTAGATTAGAGGCAAGGAAATACAGAAATTGACCATAAAGTAAAGAAAAATAAAATAAGTGTTGGCCCACTGAGCTATCCAAGAGTAGGGGGTGAATTAGGTAGTTATAAAAATTTAAATAATTAAATCTTTCAATACTTAAATTATTAAATAATCAATTTATCCTAAATCAATTATTATCTTTGTTACGCAACAGATAAGTGTTAAGAATAATAACTTAAATCCAAGCAATCAATAATAATATGAAATATAGATTAAGAACAATAACTTGGAAAGATCTCACCAAGAAAGTATCAAAAAGAATGAAAACAAGATCGCAAGACAACACAAATATGTGACGCTAATTCAACAGCGCTTTAACTTAAGAACTTTAACACAAAATCTCTTTCGAATATTCTCAGCAGAATGATAGCTCTTAGAAAAGTGTAGGAATTGATAGTTTTTTATGATTTTTTTTTTTATCTAATTTTCACTGGTCTATATATAGATTGAGATCAAGCTTTCCAACGGTTACTTTTCAAAAGATATGCCTCTAAAAGGCACCTATAAACCTCATATAACATATTCATTCAATTCTGGTGTATTTCACTTAAAAATAACTTTTAAAACTCTCAAATAAGTTCATAAAATATTTCTTAATTATCAATCACAGATATAAGAAGTATTTAACTAACTAAATTGAGAAAATCATTTAATATGTGAACTAAATCAGTATAAATTCAAAACATATGGACCATATCTTCAACAAGATCATATCTTCAGAATTTCTCTCTTACAATCATAAAAAATAACTAGTTTTTTACCAGAAGACCAGGATCCTTGAAATCTCAATCGAAACAGTGGGTTAACTCAACCCTAGCCTCTCGGTTAACTAATTGATTTGGCGTGCAAACCTGGCCAAAACCAAACACCCAGTTGATTGATTGATCTCTCATTGGTCGGTTTATCGATTGGTTCATGGAGTTTTCCCAACCAAAACCTAGTATAGTTGGTTGACCGATTGCCTTCCAATCAGTTAACCGATTGATTAAGAAAGTTCACCTGCTATTCCACTTTGCCCATCGGTTGACTGATCCTTTCTTGGTTGGTTGACCGAATGATACAGGATCTACACAATTTGTTCTGAAACCTCACTGTTTCAACCAGTTAACCAGTCCTTTTCTGATCAGTTGATCGATTGATGCTGGTTGGTCAATTCTGTTTGCCAAGTGAGCTATCCAAGAGGAGAGTGAATTGGGTAGATATAAAAATTTAAACAAATTTATTATCTTTCAACACTTAATTACTCAAATAATCAATTTATTCTAAATCAATTATTATCTTTATAACGCAGTGGATAAATGTTCAAATGTAGGTGCACACCCAAAGAACAAGAACTAAAGTAAAGAAAATCAATAAAACAGAACACAACGAAATATCCTGGTTTACTAAGCTAATTTTGGCTAATCCAATTCTCCGAGCCCTACGGAGATTCACACCCACTTAACCACTAGATTCCTTTAACAAGTAGGAACCAAACTTTTACACAATGATTCTTTTAGAGGTTCAGAATCAACCTTTATAATTTTCTTTTCACAGGTTAAGGAAGAACTTCTATTTTTTTTTTTATCAGGCTAAAGATTAACCTAATTCTTTTATACCTCAGGCTAATAATCAAACCTTGCACAAAAATATTTCAAGTATCATTTTCATCGGTAAGGATGGAACCGTTACAATTCACTCAATTTTAATTCTAATCATGAAGAATCAAGCTTATTTCTTTTTACGGGAAAAGAGTAACCTAACCTTTTTATACAATAGGTAAAGATTAAATCTCAATCTCTTTACCGGAAGAGATTGAAACCCAAACTACCCCTGACTATATACTATCAACAGTATCTAATCCACACAAATTCACAAATTACAAAAATCGATAAGTTTCTTCCTACTCAGAGCTTCTACCACCTCAAATAAATTAAATTCAATTAATGTCTCGAATTTATTAGTGATAGAATTTATGTGAGGAATTCAAAACCTAATTATAAAAGAAGCGAGTAGCACAAAATTGAGCACGTAATCAGATTATAATAAAAATTGTTTTAAAAGAATTTTTATGCCTTTAAAGTTTTTTTTTTTTTTAAAAAATAATAATTTCACAAAGATCTTTTAACCAAGCAAGTAATAATAATATAACTTCACAATTAAGAATAAAAGCTCAGAAAGATCTCACCAAGATACCACCGAAAGAATGAAAGTTGAATCGCTAGACAGTTCAGATCGGTGACGCAAAAATAATTAGCGCTCTAACTCAAGAACTTTTCAAACAATTAAACTCACAATTGATATCTCGATATAATCTTGGAATAATGACTCTTAGAAAGCTTATGAACTAAAAGTTCTTGATAGATGTGATGTGTACTGATCTCTAAAAACGCATGTCTATTTAAACTGATTTGGAATAAGCCTTTAGTTCACATAAAATATGACAATTAAATGCACATATAGACTCCATATATCAATACTATTTAATCTTTGTCCAATTCACTTAAATATGACTTTTAAAATATTTAATTTAGTCCCCAGAATAAATCTCAAATTCAAATCAAATAGATATGAAATATTAAACGAATTAAATTAAGAAATACTTTAATTTCATGTACCATATCTATAGGGATATCTAAATAACAGTATCATATATTCAATACATTTAAATCTCTAAGATATCTCCAAAATATCAACCAAAAAATAGCTAATAACGGCTAGTTTTGTTCAAATCCCGAAATTCCTCGAAATCTGAAACACCACAGTCGGTTGACCGACCTCTGCCCATCGGTTAACCGATCGATACAGGATACTAGCCAAGCCTTTCTCAAACACTGGTCGGTTGATCGATCCCCCATGGGTCAGTTGACCGATCGATACAGGATGCAATCTCAGTGTAAAACCTAAATTACAAGACGTACGTCATAAATTGTCGCATTACAAAACATTAGAAGATTTTAAGGTAAAAATATTATAAAAAAAAAATAAAAATAAAAATTTGGCAATTAGAAATTGGGAATAAAAAATATTAGGGGCAGAATCATAATTTTGGAACTTTTAAAACTTAAACTTATCAAAATAGAAATCCTAAAGAAAATAAGGGGAGGAAAGTGTAATTTGAGTTTTTTTTTTATATACTACCGCCGAACACACGTGACAGTCGGACGGCGAACCACCGGCCGAGGAGAGGAGTTCGAGGGTCGACGTGGCGAGCTCAGATTTCTCTCACCCACTAATTTCATGCATTAAAATCCTCTTCATGCGAAGAAAGAGGGAAAAATTAGAGGAAGAAACTTCGGGAATTTTAGAGAGAGAGAGCGAGAGAGAGAACCGGAGCGGAGGGAGGGAGGTCGTCGGTTCTTTTTGAACCAGCGTTTCTTCGGCCGCGTGACCGTGTGAGCATCACAAACAATTCCTGGAAGAGGGAGGGCTTGGTCCGGCCGGTGGAGTGGCCCGTCGACGGAAAGGGAGTCCACGTTTTAGAGTCGCCGGTGAGCGGAGTTACGGATCGCCGTTCGACCATCAACGATCATTGGAAAGGTGAGTATTTATGTGTTTTCTCTCATTTACTTGTCGAACGCACGCATGCATGGCATAACGGGATGGGTCGGTAAGTTCCGACGGTGTGCTCGGTTTCCGTTTTTTCGGCTGCGGTGGGCCGTCGTATGTGCGTGGGTCTCCGTCGGCAGGGATCGTGGGTCCCGTGGCGTGCGGTCGGCGGTGGCATGCAAGCCTGACGGTATGCATGAGGGGATGTGCGTGTGTGTGTGTATCGTAGAGTGCGGGTGTGTGTGCGGTGGCAGGTGGGTGTGCGGTGGAGCGGCTGAGACGGCCGGAGGAGGGTGACGGAGGGAGGATGTGGGTGGTGCAGGGGTGACGGGAGTGTTGGCATGGGAGGGGAGGCCTCCGGCGGACGGCCACCATAGAGAGAGAGGGGCGGCTGTCTGTCCGGAGAAGAAAAAAAAAAAAAAAAAAAAAAAAAAAAAAAACAGAGAAAGGGAAATTGCACAATTAACCCCAGCACAAAGAAAATGATTCAAATTCGAACTCAAATTCTTTCGCGACCCGTGAACGATCCGGGATGAATATCTTTTTCCGATTATAAGATATCCGATGTAATAAAAAAATAAAAGTAATAAATAAATAAAAATAAAAACCTTCGTAACCGGGATATTAAATTTAGGGTCGTCCCAACTATAAGATATCCGATGTAATAAATAACATAACAGAATTATTGGTAGGATAACAAATCACAAGGATAAAATATGAAAAATAGGAAATGCGGAACTTGGCCTGTCTTACCTACCTAAGTAATTTTTACATGAAATATTAACTTAGATCCCATCATTGCTAGGTTCGCAAATGCCAACATTTCAGTGAGCTTGGGACATCGAGATTTTTATAATTCTAGAAACGAGGTGAGTGTACTGTCTTCTCGTCAAATTGTTTGTATATGTGCATACATGATGAAAAATGGTTGAACTAAAAAATTAGATGTTTTTAAACCATTATGTGATAATTAGACGATATTATTATGTGATCCACTTCGGCGGAGTGATGTTTATCCGCATCAGCAGAGTGATGTTTATCTGCTTCGGCAGAGTGATGTTAGACGTTTGTACTGCGCAGTAATGATCCGCTTCGGCGGAGTGATGGGTGTTCGTAGGAAGGCATATCCTACGGATGGTACGGTACCGTTGCAAACTCCCGATCATGAGGTTAAAACGATCACCATGGCTAGCCTGTGTGCGTTGTGGTTTTGGGTGTGATGTGTTGTTTATTTTGGGGTAGTTTGTTGTTATTTCAGGTGATTGGTATGATGTTTATACTGCATGGGTAGAAAACTAAATAAAAATGAACTTACATATTTATACTTCATTTTTACTGTGCACGTGATGCTTGTAATAATTCATATGGAAATGTTGTGGTATCCAGTAGGTATTATTATTACTAAATAAGAATGATTGTATTGAGAAGATAGTACACTCGCAGGTGATGTGGCTAGGAGTCGGCCCCCTACTGGCACAGGGTAGAGTCCGTAGATGGTATAGCGAGGAGTGGAAGTTTTCGGGAAATGCTGCATAAGACGAACCCAGAAAAGGTTCATAGTTTGTTTTCATTGTTCTAGAAGGAGATATTTTGGGGACGGATGTGTCCCTAGCTTGTAAAGACGTTTATGACTGGTATTTTGGTTAGTTGTATAATTATGAACGCATAACGTTTTTTTTTAGTTGGTTTGTCGCCTGGGTAATGTTGTGTCGACGTCACGTGGGCCCCACAGGTGACGGGTGTTCGGGGTGGGGTGTGACAATTTTTGGTATCAGAGCCTAGGTTATAGGTTCTGTCGACTTGTTAGAGGTCGTGCCCGTAGAGGATCACGGGACGGGGAACGTGCCAGTTGTCTAGTCAGTAGGGGACCCTGAGATAAGATGTTAGTGAACGCTTTTAATACTCGTAAAATAGTTAATTAACGTGTGTTAATTATTGCTATTACTCTGGTTGACCTAGTTAGTTGTTGAACTGGGTTTTATGACTGATAACAGGTATGGAAGGAGAAGGTGAAACCTCGGGGAGTGTGGGACCCCAAAGTCAGGAGGAAACCCCGAGGCAAGTGGAGCCTCAGGAACGGAGAGATAGGGAGCCGGAAAGTTTGCAGATTGTAGGATCCCATAAGCAGAGTGATAGGTTGCAGGGAAGTTTAGACGCGGTCGAAAGAATTTTGCGGGCTGCCGCCCAGCTAATGGAGCAGCAAGCAAGGATTATGGAAAGTCAGAAGGCTCAGGGTGATACCGCCACATCTCATGAGGTACGACTAAAGAGGTTTAAAGAGTTAGACCCTCCGACTTTCACCGGGACAGCGGGTCTAGCTGATGCAGAAAATTGGATCAGAGGCGTCGGGCACGTATTTGAGGCGATGGGGATTGCTGACGATAGTCGAGTTCCCCTTGCCACTTTTCAATTGAGGGAAGAAGCCGAGCACTGGTGGGAGGAAATGAAAAGATTGATTTTCGGTTCTGGGGAAGAGATCACATGGGACCGTTTCGTCGCCGCGTTTAATGAGAAGTACTTCCCCGAATCTTATCGATTCCAGATGGAGGAGGAATTTATAGTCCTGAAGCAGGGAAAGATGACGGTTCAGCAGTACGAAGTTAAATTCGATGCTTTATCCCGTTTTGCCCCTGATTTGGTAAAAACGGAGGAAGAAAAATGCAGACGTTTCCAGAAAGGACTTCAGTTAGAGATCCGCTCCAGGCTGACAAGCAAGCAAATTAAGAATTATGCAGAGTTGGTGAATACGGCAAAGTTGGTGGAGAAGGATGTACAAGAAGCTGCCGAGAGTCGAGAACAGTACAAGAAAAGCAGATTTGAGTCGCCTAGCAGATTTTCGAGTGGCACTTCGCGGGGGACGGTAGTTCGGCCGCCAATTGATCGGGCCTCATCATTTGGCCAATCCGCCAGGAATCGTGGTTCCCGGCAATCCTACCTTAGGCAACAACAGAGTGCATTGGAAGCTAGTGCTGGTCCACAGAGGCAAGAACTGAATCAGCCGTCGAGTCGGGCTAGAGGAGATAGATGTTATCATTGTGGGGCTACGGGTCACTTTGCCAGAGATTGTCCTGTGGGAGTCCCGATATGTTTCCACTGTCATGCGCCAGGTCATAAATCTGTAAATTGTCCGAAGCTTGCCTCTACATTTGTACCTCCAGCGAGCAGTATGGGTAGTACGGGTCCTAGTACTACCCAGGGACTTGGTAAAGGATCGCCGGGTAGACCTCCAACGCGAGGCCGTGTCTTTGCTACTACGCGACAGGATGCTCAGGCTACTCCCGAGGTGGTCACAGGTATTATATCTTTATATGCTAAAGATGCTCGTGTGCTTATTGATCCTGGTTCTACGCATTCTTTTGTATCGGCAACCTTTATGATGCAAGTAGGCAGATTTCCCATTCCTTTATCCTGCCATATTGTTATTTCTACTCCAGAAGGTGAGTCGGTATGGATCGATAGGGTGTACAAGGACAGTCCACTTCGGTTTGGTGATAGAGAGCTATTGGCAGATCTGTTACCCCTCAGTATTCATGATTTCGATCTAATACTGGGTATGGATTTGTTATCTGGATATCATGCCACGGTGGACTGTTTCAAGAAGGAAGTGATATTTCGAATTTCAGGCGAGCTAGAGTTTGTGTTTGTTGGAGATAGAATTATCACTCCTGTCAGTTTAATTTCAGTGTTAGAAGCCAGGAAACTATTAAAGAAAGGCTGCCAGGGATATCTTGCGCACGTAATTGACAGCAGTCAGGGAGAAACTCCGGTGGTGGATTTTCCCGTAGTCCGAGATTTTCCTGACATATTCCCGGAAGAATTGCCAGGGTTGCCCGTCGATAGGGAAATAGAATTCACGATCGAGTTAATTCCAGGCACTACCCCTATATCGATTCCACCTTATCGCATGGCACCTACAGAGTTGAAAGAGTTGAAGGTGCAGTTGCAAGATTTATTAGACCGGGGGTTCATCAGGCCCAGTGTCTCTCCATGGGGTGCCCCAGTGTTGTTCGTAAAGAAGAAAGACGGCACGTTAAGAATGTGTATTGATTACCGGCAACTGAATAGGGTGACGGTTCGCAATAAATATCCGTTGCCAAGGATTGATGACCTGTTTGACCAACTTCAGAAAGCTAAAGTATTCTCCAAGATAGATCTTCGATCGGGGTATCACCAACTGAAGGTCAGGGAGAGTGATGTGGCAAAAACTGCATTCCGTACGAGATACGGACACTATGAATTCCTGGTTATACCCTTTGGTTTAACAAATGCCCCTGCAGCTTTCATGGATTTGATGAACCGTATCTTTCAACCTTACCTGGACCAATTTCTTATAGTGTTCATTGATGATATTTTGGTCTATTCGCAAAGTAGAGAAGAGCATATGAAGCATCTCCGTATTGTATTGCAAACGTTGCGGGAGAAGCGGTTGTATGCGAAACTTAGTAAATGTGAATTTTGGTTAGATCAGGTGGTATTTTTGGGTCATGTCATTTCAGGAAATGGTATACAGGTGGACCCAAAGAAAGTTGAAGCTGTCATTCAGTGGGAAAGACCAAAAAATGTGACTGAAGTTCGAAGTTTTTTAGGATTGGCCGGTTACTATCGACGTTTTGTGTAGGGATTTTCCGCGATAGCTACCCCGTTGACCCAATTGACTCGCAAGGGATCCAAGTTTGAGTGGACCGATAAATGTGAGCAGAGTTTCCAGGAGTTAAAGAGTAGGTTGATATCGGCACCAATACTGTCCCTTCCGTCCGAAGGGGGTGGCTTCGTGATTTATAGCGACGCGTCACACCAAGGGCTGGGATGTGTGCTGATGCAGCATGGCCATGTGATTGCGTATGCATCCCAGCAATTGAAGAACCATGAGCGTAATTACCCGACGCACGATTTGGAGTTGGCCGCAATTGTGTTCGCTCTGAAGACTTGGAGGCACTACCTGTATGGCGAGACATGTGAAATTTACACGGACCATCAGAGTTTTAAGTATTTGTTTACTCAGAAGGAATTAAATCTAAGGCAGAGGCGTTGGATGGAGTTGATCAAGGACTACGATTGCACCACCCATTACCATCCAGGAAAGGCTAATGTCGTAGCAGATGCTCTCAGTCGGAAATCAGCAGGCTCGGTCGCCCACCTTCGTGTTGCCCATACTAACCTATATGCGGAATTGAGAGCGATGCGAGTCCAGTTAGCGATTGGTCAGACGGCAGCACTGCTTGAAACTTTGACTTTGAGACCGACGTTGATTGACCGCATTACTGAAGCCCAAAAGTCAGACATTCAACTGGAAAAGATTCGAGGTGAAGTAAAAGCCGGTCACATAATTGATTATCATATCAGGGAAGGGGACGAAGCTTTGGTGTGTGGAAATAGGCTGTGTGTGCCTAACGATGACAACTTGAAGAAAAATATCTTGGAAGAGGCGCACAGTTCCGCTTACGCAATGCATCCGGGGAGCACTAAAATGTATCGGGACTTGCGTGAACATTATTGGTGGACCGGGATGAAGCGGGAGATCGCGAAATTTGTGGCCAGGTGCCTGGTGTGCCAACAAGTAAATATCGAGCATCAGCGTCCGGGTGGGTTGCTGCAACCTCTACCTATTCCAGAGTGGAAGTAGGAGCATATCACAATGGATTTTGTTTCGGGATTACCCTGTACTCAAAAGGGGTATAATTCCATCTGGGTGATCGTTGATAGGCTTACTAAGTCCGCTCATTTTCTGGCCGTAAAGACGACCTTTTCTCTTGTATATCGATGAGATTGTTAGACTGTATGGCGTACTGGTTTCTATAGTGTCGGATAGAGATCCGAGATTTACTTCAAGATTCTGGCCGAGCCTCCAACTGCTTTAGGTACCAGATTGAAATTTAGTACCGCCTTCCATCCTCAGACAGACGGTCAGTCGGAGCGTACGATTCAGACGTTGGAAGATATGTTGAGGGGATGTGTTATGGAATTTCCTGGAAACTGGGACGATCACTTGCCGTTGATGGAGTTCGCTTACAACAACAGCTACCACTCGGCAATTGAGATGGCTCCGTATGAAGCGTTGTACGGTAGGAGATGCAGAACCCCTGTATGTTGGACTGAGGTGGGCGAACGTAAGTTGTTGATGTCAGACATAGCCCAACTGACAGCAGACAAAGTGGAGGTAATTCGAGAAAAATTGAAAATCGCACAAAGTTGGCAGAAGAGTTATGCAGACAAGCGCCGGCGGGAGTTAGAATTCGAGGTAGGGGATCGTGTGTTCTTGCGTATCTCTCCGTGGAAAGGCATCATGAGGTTTGGGAAAAAAGGGAAGTTGAGTCCCAGATACATTGGACCGTATGAAATTCTAGAGCGGGTTGGCACATCAGCTTATAGACTCGCGCTACCGCCAGAATTATCACGACTGCATGATGTGTTTCACGTATCAATGCTTCGGAAATATGTGCCAGACCCATCTCATGTGTTGACTTCGCAACCGATCGAATTGGAAGCTGATTTGTCTTACATCGAGAAGCCGATCCAAATCCTAGGCCGAAAAGAGCAAGTGTTGCGGACTAGGATGATTCCGTTGGTCAAAGTGTTGTGGCGCAGTCATGCGGTGGAAGAAGCGACATGGGAACGAGAAGAAGAGATGAGGAACAAGTACCCACATTTGTTTGACTGAGGTAAAAAAAAAAAAAAAAAAAAAAAAAAAAAAAAAAAAAAAAAAAAAAAAAAGAGTAATATATACATATATATATTTAAATAAAAGAAATTTCGGGACGAAATTTCTTTTAGGAGGGAAGAGTTGTAAAACCTAAATTACAAGACGTACGTCATAAATTGTCGTATTACAAAACATTAGAAGATTTTAAGGTAAAAATATTATAAAAAAAAAAAACATTTGGCAATTAGAAATTGGGAATAAAAAATATTAGGGGCAGAATCATAATTTTGGAACTTTTAAAACTTAAACTTATCAAAATAGAAATCCTAAAGAAAATAAGGGGGGGAAAGTGTAATTTGAGTTTTTTTTTTTTATATACTACCGCCGAACACACGCGACAGCCGGACGGCGAACCACCGGCCGAGGAGAGGAGTTCGAGGGTCGACGTGGCGAGCTCAGATTTCTCTCACCCACTAATTTCATGCATTAAAATCCTCTTCATGCAAAGAAAGAGGGAAAAATCGGAGGAAGAAACTTCGGGAATTTTAGAGAGAGAGAGAGAGAGAGACCGGAGCGGAGGGAAGGAGGTCGTCGGTTCTTTTTGAACCAGCGTTTCTTCGGCCGCGTGACCGTGTGAGCATCACAAACAATTCCTGGAAGAGGGAGGACTTGGTCCGGCCGGTGGAGTGGCCCGTCGACGGAAAGGGAGTCCACGTTTTAGAGTCGCCGGTGAGCGGAGTTACGGATCGCCGTTCGACTATCAACGATCATTGGAAATGTGAGTATTTATGTGTTTTCTCTCATTTACTTGTCGAACGCACGCATGCATGGCATAACAGGCTGGGTCGGTAAGTTCCGACGGTGTGCTCGATTTTCGTTTTCCGGCTGCGGTGGGCCGTCGTATGTGCGTGGGTCTCCGTCGGCAGGGATCGTGGGTCCCGTGGCGTGCGGTCGGCAGTGGCATGCAAGCCTGACGGCATGCATGAGGGGATGTGCGTGTGTGTGTGTATTGTAGCGTGCGGGTGTGTGTGCGGTGGAACGGCTAAGACGGCCGGAGGAGGGTGACGGAGGGAGGATGTGGGTGGTGCAGGGGTGACGGGAGTGTTGGCATGGGAGGGGAGGCCTCCGGCGGACGGCCATCGTAGAGAGAGAGGGGCGGCTGTCTGTCCAGAGAAGAAGAAGAAAAAAAAAAAAAAAAAAACAGAGAAAGGGAAATTGCACAATTAACCCCAGCACAAAGAAAATGATTCAAATTCGAACTCAAATTCTTTCGCGACCCGTGAACGATCCGGGATGAATATCTTTTTCCGATTATAAGATATCCGATGTAATAAAAAAAATAAAAGTAATAAATAAATAAAAATAAAAACCTTCGTAACCGGGATATTAAATTTAGGGTCGTCCCAACTATAAGATATCCGATGTAATAAATAACATAACAGAATTATTGGTAGGATAACAAATCACAGGGATAAAATATGAAAAATAGGAAATGCGGAACTTAGGGCCTGTCTTACCTGCCTAAGTAATTTTTACATGAAATATTAACTTAGATCCCATCATTGCTAGGTTCGCAAACGCCAACATTTCAGTGAGCTTGGGACATCGAGGTTTTTATAACGCTAGAAACGAGGTGAGTGTACTGTCTTCTCGTCAAATTGTTTGTATATGTGCATACATGATGAAAAATGGTTGAACTAAAAAATTATATGTTTTTAAACCATTATGTGATAATTAGACGATATTATTATGTGATCCGCTTCGGCGGAGTGATGTTTATCCGCATCAGCGGAGTGATGTTTATCTGCTTCGGTAGAGTGATGTTAGACGTTTGTACTGCGCAGTAATGATCTGCTTCGACGGAGTGATGGGTGTTCGTAGGAAGGCATATCCTACGGATGGTACGGTACCGTTGCAAACTCTCGATCATGAGGTTAAAACGATCACCATGGCTAGCCTGTGTGCGTTGTGGTTTTGGGTGTGATGTGTTGTTTATTTTGGGGTAGTTTGTTGTTATTTCAGGTGATTGGTATGATGTTTATACTGCATGGGTAGAAAACTAAATAAAAATGAACTTACATATTTATACTTCATTTTTACTGTGCACGTGATGCTTGTAATAATTCATATGGAAATGTTGTGGTATCCAGTAGGTATTATTATTACTAAATAAGAATGATTGTATTGAGAAGATGGTACACTCGCAGGTGATGTGGCTAGGAGTCGGCCCCCTACTGGCACATGGTAGAGTCCGTAGATGGTATAGCGAGGAGTGGAAGTTTTCGGGAAATGCTGCATAAGACGAACCCAGAAAAGGTTCATAGTTTGTTTTCATTGTTCTAGAAGGAGATATTTTGGGGACGGATGTGTCCCTAGCTTGTAAAGACGTTTATGACTGGTATTTTGGTTAGCTGTATAATTATGAACGCATAACGTTTTTTTTTAGTTGGTTTGTCGCCTGGGTAATGTTGTGTCGACGTCACGTCGGCCCCACAGGTGACGGGTGTTCGGGGTGGGGTGTGACACTCAGGCCCAATTTTAACCCTGGTCGGTTGACCGATTATCGATGGTCGGTTGACTGATCGATACAAAGAGTTCATCTTTTGGCTATTGATTGACCGGTCTCCCTCGTTCGGTTGATCGATCATTTCAGAGACTCTCTATTCCCCAGCCAATACCCATCGGTTGACCGAACCTCCATGGTCAGTTGATCGATACTTGTTGGAACAATTTCTCCACAATTTGTTTCAACTCCAATATTTAATGTTTTCGAACCTTTAACCGATTTTTTTTCTTCATTAAATAAATTGACACTATTAATCAATTTTAAACACTAATCTTGCTTGGGTCAATTTTTCTTTTTTAATTTCACATTGGAGCAAACTATTTAACAATTATTAGTACCTTAATATAAATACTCATAAATATAAATCATTTAATTTGTGTCATGTGTGATCCTAATCGTGATACATTAAGAGTAAAATAGATTTGAGTTATTTTCACTTAGATTCTTCAAAATCTTCAATCTCTTAATGTCCGTCTCTGCATCATTCACAATTATTTCACGATAATATCTTGATTGGAACTCTTTAAACTGAAACACTCAATAAAAACGTTAGTTCCACAAAAAATATGAACGCTTAATTGTCCATCATAATCACGTGATCAACAAATTCCTTTACCAATTTCTACGCCAAAACTCAACATTTAATTCAATTAACCGATTGCTTTTCTCGGTTAACTAATTTGACCTTAAACTTCAACTTTAAACATGATTTTCACTTAGGTTAATTTTCATTTTTCAATTTCACATAGGAGCACATATTTAATCACTAATTAGGATCCTAAAATTCATCAAATTAACAAACAAAAATATAACTCATTTAATAGTATTGTGTGTAATCCTAATTCGGGTTGCATTAGGAGTATAAGAGTATTAAGTTGTTTTCACCTAATTTCTTCAGGATTTTCAATACTCTTCATTTCTTCAATGTCCATCTTCGTTCCCTTGATATTTGCTTCATGATACATTCTTTAAATGATTTTTTTTTTCTAAAACACTCAACAAACTCATTAGTTCTACAAAAAATATCAACCTTTAATTGTTCATTAAAACCTCGGGATCAACAATCTTCCTCTTTTTGATGATGACAATTAACTTTGATATTTTCTTCTCAACAAAAATGTAGCCACGCTCCCCCTAAATCCAAGGACGGGTATTCATCCCATTTAAGCATAATCATGAAGATAGATTTAAATAATTCAATAGATATTCAATATAAGCCCAAAAATCAATATAACGATTAAGATATTCAGTAAACCACCCAAAAATCAATAACGACTAAGATATTCATTAAAGCAAATATAATCTATTCAACATAGATCTATCTTTAATTAGTGCAATGCTTAGGCGAACAAATTCCTAAATATCAACTAACTCGTTTAAAACTCAATATCATCATGATCTCCCCCTTTGTCAAACAAATTTATCATTTAAACATCAAACAAAGTCTCCCCATTTATCGTTTCAAAAAGTGGAGATGGAGAACAAAAACTTTTAACCCCGTTTAAATATCTTGATAAAATAATTTTTGATTTTCAATAAAGAGAATAAAAATCATTTTAAAGAATAAAAGTCATTTTAAATCATTAGAATATATGTGGATCATCATAGGAAATAAATATTAAGCATAACTGATCATGTTCAAATGAACCACAATAAACTAATTACTACTCAGTCAAGTACCATAAATCCTAGATTAAACTATTACAGACCAAAGTACCAAGGTGAGACAAGTTCAAATTACATAATACTACTGAGAATGATAAAGTGTAAAATCTAATAAGGACCTTGTCCCATGAATAGATAATACGGTCCCAACGGACTAGTCGCCAACTATTGTGAATACTGACCATTAGGCTGAATACCCGAACTTGAAGGCATCTACTGATAATAAGGCATTGATGGTCTTGCCCCTGATAACCCTACTGCAGTGGATTCTCTAAATGATTGTTGCGATTCGAATGTAGCATGTCTGCTATACTGCTGTTGGTTAACAAATTGTGAGCTCTGCATGAATTGGAACATATGTTCCATGCTACCTGTGATCTTCCCTAATCCAGCCTCGATAGTCTCCGTGATTCTCCCGTATCCGCTGTCCATGGACATTTTTATCTTAGCCATGTTGTTTTCAATCCCGGACATTCGGCAATCCATCATCTCTGTGTATTCTCGGAGGTTATCAACTTGGTCTCAAAGCATGTTCATCTTTTGATCTGACCTCAACTCTTCCTCTCTTTTTTTTCCTTGTTCTTCTTCTTCAACCACTATTCTCTGTCTCTCTTCACCCTTCTTTTTCACCCTTCTATTCCTCTTTAATTCATACCCCATTAAAATGAAATTACTCACATTTATCCATACCAGGGTCACCGTGAAGAATTTCATTTTTTCAAGATCGATTTCTACTCCGAAGCAGTCAAATACTCTTTGAAGCGTATCGGTATAGAGTAGCACTCTAGAGGATTTCTTTAGATGATATCTCATGTGTTCCATCGTGATATGGGCTAAATCAAGTTTCTCCTATCAACAATATCATTCAACAAGTATAAATTACATGACTTCCTTCTCTAGGCACAATCGTATATGTAATCATCGAATGAATGAGGCGGTGCTCAAGCGATATTGATCCCGCTTTATCTCCATCCAGCCCAAACTTACTAGCAATCTAACTTTTATTAAAATTCGTTGCAAGCCAATGAGTGATATTATAGGGAAACACATCTCTTCTATCCAAATTCAAAATACGCCTAAGATTTACCGTATCAAATCTAATTTCTTTTCTTTTAACAAATGACCTCATTTGATCATCCCTAAGTGTAAGATTACTATAGAACATTCTCACCCAAAGAGGCATCCACTCGTTACTTTGGGAGACAAAATCGGTCCACCCCAAAACCCTGACATACTTCTCAAGATTGAGATTTTTCTTCTTTAATCCATCAAAATTTATAGGTTTACAACAAACAACGTTTCTATTCGCAAATTTAGTTTTGAATTTTATTTCTTCCTCCTTATTCTCAAAATAAATATTGTCATATTTGGGTTTTCTCGGGTAAGGTCTATTGATTCTAGGCATTTTCTCACTATATTTAATTTCAATCAACCGATTAAACATAAGAAATCTAACTAGATGAAATGGATCTACCAAAACCCTAGAAAGAGATGGACGAACCAACCTTATGATGAAGCTTTAGGTTTCTAAATGCTAGATCCGAGCCCTTAATCTTCAAATCCAAGCCAAAACGTGATGATCTCTTGAATATTTTGGATGAAAACTGCTTGGGAGAGGAAGGGTTTTTGGAGAGAAAAGAGTTCAAAACCTAAATGAGGTGAAATGAGGGGGCTAGGGATTTTAATCCCGTAACAGTCTGTTGACCGACTGTTCTTGGTCGGTTAACCGACCAATGCAGAGTCTGCATACTGCAGACTCTGTTTCTGTCGGTTGACCGATAAGACCTTTTTTGTCTTTTTGTGCATTTTAGCTCTAATTGATCAATTTGCTCAATTTTTACCTCTTATTTTGATCCACACATATTATTTAAAATATTTTCACACCCATACACACTTACACACACACTCTCTCTCTCTCTCTCACACACACACTCACACATCACAAATATTGTAATTTAAGAAATATGAAGCATCGGTCTCTCTAACAAAATTTACATATTTGAATTTTAGAAAATTTGACATACCTGGATCGTCTTTGGAGCAATTGGTGTGTGCACCTTTAGTGGATTGTTGATTTCAAGCTTGTTGTCCTTTGAATCCACTATTTTTTCGTTTGTTTTATTTTTCACTTTGATTTCCTCATTTCTTGCATTGGATATTTTCTGGATTGGTTCATTGATAATTTTCTTGCTTTTGTTCGGTTTTTGTAGCTATTTTTTCTCATTCTACTTTGTCACTGCTTTATACATAGTCCTTTTCTGGTATTGATTTCTCGCCATTTGTTGAGGATACGTATCAATGGATTTCATGGATTGAACTTGTTGCTTTTTGAACCTTCCATTTTGTATATACTGATTCTTCTTCATCGGTGCATTGAATCTAGACTCCTTTCTTGGCATGTAATATTAATAGTATCCTCTTGATTGTTTGAATCTCCGATTAGTATCTGCATAAAAAATTTCTCTCTTCGGTATCTAGTTATTTCTGGATCCGACATGGTAACCATCTAATAAATAATAAACCTTCTCAAAATGACCATGCTTCCCACAATAAAAAAATATATTTAGCATTGTTAGTATGTGTAAGACCCCGACCTTTGGCATATGCATAGTTTAAATCGCATTTTAAAATACTTTGTAAATAATGGGTTGATGGTATAAATTATGATTTAATTTTAAATTTGAGGGGCTAATTTCATAAATTTTCAAAAATAAAATAAAATAATAATAATAATAAAAAAAAAAAATTTGAAATGGGTTGAATTACTATCCTGATTTAAATTGGTAGAGCAGTTCGCGATATGAATTTAGGTGATTAAAACAAAATAAAAATCTAGGGGTTAAATTGTAAATTTTATAAATATAATTAAGAATGGGTTTAATTAAAATCTTAACCAAAAAGAGGGGGAGGATTATATAAATTATATATATATATATATATATATATATATACAGAATATGGAATTGAACGGCGAGGGAGAGGCCATGTGGTCGGCTGCTTGATCACACACACACACACACATATATATATATATACACACACATAGGAAATCGGAATAAGGGCTGAGAAATAATCAGAACAAAATCGAAGAGAGAGAGAGAGAAAGAGGAAGAAGAAGAAAGAGAGAGAGAACCGGGAACAAAGGGGTTCGCCGGCGGTGGGTGTTCGGCCGTCGAGGGTGATTTGCATGTTTGACGTACGTGTGTGGGTTTGATCATCGGCAACAGTGATGAAGAGAGAGACAGATCGGTCCGGCGGTAAAGTACAGTTCGTCGATGGTGAGGCGCGGCGGTCAGCGGTGAGTGTAAGTAATTTGTGACACTGTGAGTGTGTTCAGTGTTCAGTCAGTTTTCGACGGTGGGGGTGCTCAGTCGACGATGAGCAGTCGAACGGGGCGGTGATCGTTCGGTGGTTGCTATTTGGGGGGTGCCTGCTTGTTGCTGTCTCTGCTGTTTTGTTGATTGCCGGCAGCGTGGATGCAATCGTCCGGCGAATTGCATGTCTGTGTGGAGTCGTCGGTGAAGTATGGTCGTCACCGGTAAGTAGGTGGGTGTTCAACTGGGTTCCGGTAGGTGTGCGGGTGTCCCCTGTTTCTATTGCCGTGGGGTGATAATGAGGGGTGTTGGGTGTGTTGTATGCGCCGTGACGGTAGGACTTCACCGCAACAGTGGCGTACTGATCAGAACACAGTAAACAGAAGTGGGAAGAAGAAGCGGGAAGAAGAAAAAAGGAAGAAAAAGATGGAAAAAGGGAAAAAAAAAATTAAAAAATGGAAAAATTGCACAAAACACCCCACGAAAAATATAAATCCAATCTCGTGGCCGGTAGAAAATTCGGGGGAGGTAGAACTCCACACTTCTTTAGTAAATACATTTATTTATCTCAATATAAAATACATGTTATCATTATCGTTGAATTTAGCATTATATGTTCGCATGAAAAATGTCAAGATAGCGATAAAAAAAAATAGTGAGATTGTCCGCATAAATAAATTCAATATAGTAAATAGTAATAGGGTAATATTAGTTAAAGAGACATAGTTTATAATAAAAGACGGGGAATATGGAATTATGGAGAAATCAGGGCCTACATGGTTCGAATAGAGTATTTATTTATATTGAATATTTATTTAGGCTTTGTCGCTAATAGGTTCGTAGGCACCGGAGTACCGGTAGAGAATAGGTGGTCAAAGTCTTCGAAAACGGGTAATCAGGTGAGTATACTATCTTTTTACCAAACTATTTTTCTATGTATATATATGATGAAATATGTGTTACTTAAACGACACAAATTTATAAATGATATGGATCAAGTAGAATTTGGGTGAGTTAGTAAACTGGATTTTCGGAAGATTTCGATGGTTTTCGAAAAGAAGTTAAAAATGAATTTTGTTGGATTTGGTGAAATCAGACGGTATTTTTAAAAGAGAATAGAAAACATATATTTTTCTAAAAATGTCTGGTTTTCTAAAAATAAAGGGTGGAAAAGTGATTTTGATAAAATCAGACGTTTTCTTTAAAAGAAAGTGTGAAATATGGTTTTTGGATTTAAACGTTGGTTTTGAGGAAAAGAGATAGACGTGGGGAATTGACGATGTTGAGTAGACGATATTTATTGAGTTGTGATTCGATGATGCTGTATTTAATTTGATGATGCCATAGTATTTATCCGCTTCGGCGGAGTGATGTTTATCTGCTTCGGCAGAGTGATTATCCGCTTCGACGAAGTGATGAGTGTTCGTAGGAAGGCATATCCTACGGATGGTACGGTACCGTTGCAAACTCCCGATCGTGAGGTTAAAACGATCACTAGGGCTAGCCAGCATGTGTGTGTTTGAGATGATGTTTTGAGATATTGTATTTTGCTTATACTGGGTGATTGGCATGATTCTTATACTAAATGATTTTGAATGAAACTTATATATAGTGCTTTATTCTCACTGCTAATATTATGAAAACTTTTACGAGCTACGTGATGTTTACATACTTAAGCTTGATCCATTTAGATGTTACAGAATAAATTATTATTATTATAAAAATATTTTTACTAAGAAGGAAGTACACTTGCAGGTGAAATGGCTAGGAGTCGGTTGGTCCCCTACTGGCGCTAGATAGAGTTATGCGAATCTCGCGATAGAGTCAATTGAGAGAAATTTTGAGACGAGGTGTCAGAGATGAATCTAAGTGAGATTCATGGGATTAGTTTGGTTGTTCTTATAATTGGGACGGTGTATATCTATCAGATGGAATTGTGTATATATGGTATAGATGTAAATTTATATATTGTCGTATTGTGGTTGGTTAGTCAAATAGATGATGTCATATTGACGTCACGCCGGCCCCACATGAAGGGTGTCTGGGGTGGGGTATGACAGTATGTTTCTTCGAATAATCGTTGTTTCGTACAGGAACATGATATCGATACTAAAATTGAGGAGCTGCTTTAGCAACTATTGGTTTTTCAACAAGTTTAGTTATCTCAATATCCTTGAATTTATTTATTGCTTCATCAAGCCCCTTTTGAGTCTTTTCAAGTAATCGCTCTGTTGAACTAACATTTACCTGTACACTAAAATTCTTCTTATGCATAAATTCAAGATCATTCTTAAGAATTTAGCACTCATTTTCAATAGAATAAATTTTCACACGAGCTTTATCAAGCTCACGCCTTGCATTCTCCAACTCAATGCTCAAGACCTCATTTAAAGTTTCAAGATTTTTCTTTTTAAAATTATTATGTTGAAAATCATAAATATCGATTTTCCAAATTTCGTTTTTTTCTTCAAGAGAATCGACTTTTTCATACAACTTACCAATTTTAGATAAAGCATTTGCAAATTCAGTAGTTTCAAAATATTTGTCCAAATTCTTCTTCTTAAGAGACTTAGTAGTACTAAACTTTTTATTTTCAAGAATTGCAATCTTTTGCCCAAGCTTCAAATTCTCTTTTCCAAAAGCATAAGGGCAATCAGCGACTCAATAGCCTTATCTGCAGCCTTATTATCACTAAGATTATCATTATCACTAACAGGACACTGACTATCACAGGAAGTGGGAGACTCTACAATAGTACATACGATATCATGATCAAGGCACTCCATATGATCGTGTTTAGTTAAACTTTTAAGCCTATCGAGCTAAAACCAGCTTAGAAGCCAAATGTTGGCCCATTGAGCTACCCAATAGGGGGGCAAGTTGGGTAGTTATAAAAATTTAAATAATTAAATCTTTCAACACTTAAATTATCAAATAATCAATTTATCCTAAATCAATTATTATCTTCATTACGTAGCAAATAAGTATTTATATTCTAAGTGCACACCCAAACAGAATATGATAAAAATAATAATAAAGCAATACACCAAGATATATCCTGGTTCAGCAAGTTAGCGTAGCCTAATCCAGTCCTCTGAGCTCCAGATTCACAACCACTTAACCCTTGATCCCTTTACCAGGTAGGAACCAAACCCTTACAATTTTTCTTTTCCCAGACTAAGGAAGAACCTTATCTTTTTACTAGGCTAAAGACTAACATAATTCTATTACAGGGAGAATCATCACTTAATCTTTTTATAAGCTAAAGATCAAACTTAATCCTTTTACAGGCTAAAGATCAAACCTTATAACTCTCACAAGTATCCTTTTCATAAATAAGGATAGAACCTTCACAATTCACTCAATTCAATTCAAGAAGAGTCACAATCTAATTCTTTTTGAGGAAAAAAAATAACCTAATCTTTTTATACTTAGGAAAAGATCAAACCCTAATCTTTTTACCAAAAAAGATTGAAACCTATCTACCCTAACCAGACACTGGCCCATCCGTGTTTAATCAGCTCCAACTCACAAATACACTAAAAATTGAGTTTCTTCCCACAAGGAGTTTCTACCACCTCAAAACAGATAGACTTGATTAATGTCCCAAAATTTACTACGTGATAGATACAATGTGAGACTAATTAATATCTAATTACAAAAAAGTGTGGGTAGCACAAATTAAAACACATCATCAGATAATCACACAAAATTGTTTTAAAAAAGATTTTTATGCTCTTATATTTGAAAATGATTTTCTAACGATCTTAAATCCATGCAATCAATAATAATATGAAATCTAGATTAAGAACAATAGTTTGGAATGATCTCACCAGGAAAACACCGAAAAGAATGAAAACAAGATCGCAAGACAGCACAAATCGGTGACGCCATTTTAACAACGCTTTAGCTCAGGAACTTTAACACAAAATCTCTTTTGAATATTCTCACTAGAATGATAACTCTTAAAAAAGTGTAGGAACTGATAGTTCTTGATGATTTTTTTATCTAATTTTTGCAAGTCGATATATATAGATTGAGATCAAGCCTTCCAACGACTACTTTTCAAAAGATATGCCTATAAAAGGCTCCTATAGACCGCATTTAACATATTCATTCAATTTTTGTGTATTTCACTTAAAAATAACTTTCAAAACTTTCAAATAAGTCCATAAAATATTTCTCAATTATCAATCACAAAGATATGAAGTATTTAACTAACTAAATTGAGAAAATCATTTAATATGTGAACCAAATCAGTATAAATTCAAAACATATGGACCATATCTTCAACAAGATCAGATCCCTCAAATTTCTTCCTTGAAATCATAAAAACGGCTAGATTTTTTTACCAGAAGACCAAGATTCTCGAAATCTCAACCAAAACAATTGGTTAACCAAACCTTGGCCTGTCGGTTGACCGATTGATTCAGCGTGCAAACCAGGCCAAAACCAAACACCCAGTCAGTTGATCGATTGGTTCGGGGAGTTTTTCCAACCAAAACCCAGCATAGTCGGTTGACCGAGTTTTTCTTGGTTAGTTGACCGATTGATGCAAGATCTACATAATTTGCTCCAAAACCTCATTGTTTCAATTAGTTGACCAATCCTTTTCTGATCAGTTAACCGATTGATGTTGGTTGGTCAATTCCTTCACCAATTTATGTTCTAAAACTCAACGTTTAATTTAATTAACCAATTACTTTTCTTGGTTAACTAGTTTGACCCTAAACTTCAACTTTAAACATGATTTTCACCTAATGTTTTTCAGGATCTTCAATACTCTTCATTTCTTCAATGTCCATCTTTGTACCCTTGATATTTATTCATGATACAATCAATGAACCCATTAGTTCCATCAAAATCATTAACCTTAATTGTCCATCAAAACCTCGGAATCAACAATAAGAAATATACACGCTTGCAAATGCAAACTAAGCAGAGTAAAATTAATGCATTTTTTTGGGGTTTCTTCAAGCCCACGAATGGGGAAGTCAACTTGCAACCTCATGTGTTCTTACTATATATCGGGTCCTAAAGAAGCAATCACGTCTACTTTGATTACCACAAGAACATTTTTAATGAGGGTTTTCCAGTTAATTATAAGGGTTTAATTAAAAAATGAAAACACATAAAATATAAAATAAAAATAAAAAAGAGAAAGAAAACAAGGCAAGAAAAAGGATTTGTAAATGTATGCACTTACCCTGGTTTGGGATTGGGTATTTTACTCATTTTTCTTCTTCCTCTTCTCTCTTTTTTTGGGAAATATATATATATATATATATATATATATATTTTGTGGAGAGAGTTTTTTTTTTCTTTTGGTGGTTTAAGGGAGAAAGCATGGCAAAGTTTCAGACAAGAAAGTGTGGGGAACAGGGTCTTGAGTGTGTGTGTGTATGGGGAGGGAAGTAAGGGGTTGCCTTTCATAGGCAGCTCCATGAATGCGCGCATGTCCATGGATGTGCGGACCTTGTTAAACTGCTGCGGGGCAGCCTGCAAATTACATATTGTCCCCCTGGTATAACCTACAAATTGTAGGTTGTACCCCTTTTGTTTTCAACCTTAATTTATTTTAATTTTTCCTCTAATTTCATCAATAGATAGAAACTAAATACTAATAAGGGCAAAGTTTTGACTTGCCTTGGTAGTGGAAATGCGATAAATTGTTTGGGGATGAAAATAAAAAAGTAAAGAATTTTCAATTTAGTTCTTGAAACTTTTGAATTTAAAGAATAAAGGTTAAGAAGTCAAAATTATCGAACTTTATTTAATTGGAGAGATAATAAGAATATTTCGTCATCTTAAAAATTTTATTTTGGAAGAAAGTAAAAAAGTGAATTTTCAATTATAGTCCTCGAAACTTTTGAATTTCAAGAATAATAGTTAATAAGTCAAAATTATCATACTTAGTTTGATTGAGGGAGATTAATAGTAATATTTTTTCATCTCAAAATTTTGATTTGGGATAAGAATGAAAAGGAAGAGAAATTTCAATTTAGTCCTTGAAACTTTTGAATTTCAAGAATAAGAGTGAGTAAGTCAAAATTATCAAACTTGGTTTGATTGGGGGGATTTATAGTAATATTTTTTCATTTCAAAATTTTGATTTGGGATGAGAATGAAAAAGAAATAATTTTCAATTTAATCCTTAAAAATTTTGAATTTCAATAATAAGTGTTAATAAGTTAAAATTATCAAAATTAGTTTGATTGGGGGATAAGTAAAGGTTATCAAACTTAGTTTGATTGGGGGGTTAATAGTAATATTTTTTTCATCTCTAAATTTAATTTGGAATGAAAATATAAAAGAAAGAGTTTTCAATTTGGCCATTGAAACTTTTGATTTTTAAGAATAAGGGCTAATAAATCAAGATTATCAAAGTTTTAAAACATGTTTTGATTGGAGGGAATTAATAGAAATATTTGGTCATCCAAAAATTTTATTTGGGATCAAAATAACAAAGAAATGATTTTTTTATTTAGTCCTTGAAACTTTTTGATTTTCAAGAATAAGGGCTACTAAATCAAAATTGCTTTGATTGGGGGCATAAATCAAGGTAATGAAACTTGGTTTGATTGGGGGAGTTAATAGTAATAATTTTCTATTAAATTGTTTAATGGATTCAATCAAAATTACACATTTCTAAAGTTTTGGGCCACTTTGGTATTTGTTTTAAAGTTTTGATTCCAAGTGTTTTCCTCTAAATTGGATTATGGAAAATGAAATTAGGTCCCCCCATAAACACTTGAATCGCAAAAAATTCCGATTAATTTGGCCAATTGTGGTGTCAAAAAAATGTTTTGAATTTTCAATTTCGGCCCCTTAACTTTTTTGAAAATTTTAATTCTAACTTTTAAGGGGGCCAATTTGGTGGTCCCCAAGAGTACATTGGAGTGTTAATTTTATGATTTTATATTTTGATGTGATATTTGATTTTTTCTATTTTTTATTGGACTCTTTCGAATTTTCATTTAAGTCCTTAAACTTTTCTAATTTGAACTATTGTTTCAAAAAGGACCAAATTAACACTTAAGATTGACTAGAAAATATGTGGCCTTTATTGAATACTTTGAGAATTATTACAAGGACTAAAGAATCGAGTTTACTCAATTTTCAATTTAGTTGGTTTTAATTTTGAGAAAAATTGCTCAAATTGGCAAAATGGCACTTTAAACTTTTAAATAAGGCATTTTAATCGCAAATTTCAACCTCTAAGAATTTTTGCCAAATGATTCGGAGAGAAATTTATTATTATCATATTAGTGGGACAAAATGTGATGTCTACATTGAGTAAGGTGGCTCATGTAGAAATATTCAAAACAATCCAGACGCAGTCGTTTTATCACAGTTTGTTGGATGCTAAGTTGAATTAATAAAAGAAGAAATAAGGAATCGGAAGATTGAGGGGCCTCATCCTATTCGACAAAGAAGTTGTGCCACCAAGGAAGAAAGAAAGCGAGGTGGTCTTCATTGTGGTCCCCTAGCAAACCACCCGCAAGCTTCCCATCCCTAATATTCCTTGAATTAAAGCAACCAATACTACAACTATCACACTCAAAATCCTCAAAATTGAAATTACTCTCAAAACTCTTTATATCCCTAAAACTGCCATACTATTCCCCTCTCCAGCTCCATATCAAAACTCATCTCTGTCTTACCAAAGCTACCCTTCCCAATAATATCATCAAGCTTACTCTTAGTACCAAGCATCCATTTAACAATCACTTCCATATTATCCAAACCAAAACTCCCTGCCTCAGATCCTCAAACCCTGAAACCAAAGGTCCAATACCATTGTGATTATCCACCTCGGGTTATTAAGGGGTGCTTTCAAAAAAAGAATGAAGAACCACTGGATCTTTCGATCTCCCTAGACAAGCTATTCCATAATTAAATACTATTGTGATTATCCATCCCATGCTGTTAAGGGCAATTTCAAAAAAATGATGAAGAACCACTGGATCTTTCAATCTTTTTAGCTAAGCTATTCTACAATTGTTTGAAGCACGTGATGTTGGTGCCTTTGCCATTTGATGAGTCTAAGTTTAAGAGTTAGGTTGCTTCTTTAAATGCTTTATGTAAATACCATTCTAGAGCCAGGGGCATACAACTGAACGATTCTTCTATTTAAAGGACAAAATCTGAGAATTCATTCAAATAGGAACCATCACATTCCAAAAAAGCCTGAGCCTAATGTGCCAAACTTACAACATAGCCGTTACCAAAGTATGCCTCCTTAGGAAGTGGAGTCAATCTTATTTTTGTGAAAGAAGTCAAGGAAGAAGTAGCTATCATTGATATCTATGGTATTTGTCTACACCTCAAGGTTATCAAAGGGTGATTCAACTTGCATCTAGAGATGATGGAAAAAAAAATTAAAAAATTATTAGTTCTATCTTTTCCGATTCAATAGCCAATGAAAACTCTGAACAAGGTTTCGTAGAACTACGAGATTGTTGCTAGGACCAAAAAGTGAGAGGAATTGTTTATCTCGAAAGGAGAAACTAGTAGGATCACCCGATCTGGGAGGGCGTATACCCCACAAGACTTAATCAAGGTTCCCGTGAAAGAGCCGAAGGGCTGTAAAAAATCTATTGTTAGAGTAAGAGGTCTCTCTATGAATGCCTATAATTTTTTATTTCCTATCCGTGAGTGTCTTTCATTTTTGTATTTGATTTCCATAAGTGTTTTTAATTTTGCATTGCCTCTCCAGTTTGTATTGCCTTTTAGTGAGTGGCTTCATTTCTCATCACCTCTTCATAAAAGCCCTTTATTTTTTTGTTGCCTCTTCATGTGTCAATTATTTTGCATTGTCTCTCCATGAGTGTCCATTATTTTGCATTGTCTCCCCGTGAGTGCTCATCATTTTACATTGTCTATCCGTGAGTGCCCTTTATTTTGCATTGTCTCGCTGTGAGTGCCTTTCATTTTTCATTGCCTCTCCGTGAGTACCTTTCCTTTTGCATTGTTTTTTCATGAGTGCCCATCAGTTTGCATTGTCTTTCCGTTAGTTTCCTTTATTTTATATTATTTCTACGTGAGCCCCTACTATTACGTATTGCCTCTCCGTTAATGTCCTTTATTTTTGTATTACCTCTCTGTAAGTGCCTTTTGTTTTGCATCCATCTATGAGTGATTTTTATTTTTACATTGTATCTCCTTAAGTGACCTTTATTATTTCCTACTGAGTGCCTTCTTCACAGTTTTCTCTAAACGAACATTGTTCGTCAATAGTGCCTTCATTTTGAGTGATTATACCCCACTAGGGGCATTTTTGAAACTACGCGCGACTTGATTTTGAAAGATGTCAAAATATGTAGACAACATTGTTGAATCCAAGGTTTTGGTGAATAATTAAATATTGATATTTTTTATGGAACTAATGATTTTATTGAGTATTTTAGAGTTATAGTTCCATGCATGTGATTAAGAAGAAGACCTTATGAAGAAAACATAAAAGGTGCAAGATGAACGTAATGAAGATGTGAAGAGTTTTGAAGTCCTTGAAGAAAAATAGGCAAAAACAACTCTCTACTTATATACTCGTAATGCAACCCGAATTAGGATCACATAAGACACTTAAAATGAGTTAATTATATGTGTCATGATAAATTTAAAAAAAAAAAAAAGTGATGAGTTTATGATCCTAAAATGTGATATTGTATGTGCTCCTTATGGAAAACGAATTTGATAATTGACCTAATTGGAAAACATGTTTTAAAGTATAAAAAGTTAAGTTTTCGGGTCAATTTGGTTAACCGAGAAAAACAATCAGTCAATTGAATCAAACATTGTGTTTTGGAGTTAAAATGAAGTACTACTAATCTAGTCAGTCAATCGAATGAAATTGGTCGGTCAACCTTTTGAAACAGTAGCTGAATTGGCGAAGGAAGTGAGCACACTGATCCAATTAGTCAACCGAATGAAGAGGGTTAGTCAACAGTTTGAGTCAGTAGATGAATTGAAAGAAAAATGGATCATATTGATCCAATCGATCAACCTATTGGATGTGATTGGTCAATCGACTGGCCTTAAGCCAATGGTTATATTCGAAACAGGACAGGTCGGTCTACCGACCTGTAGAATTCAGTCAACCTACTAAGTCAGTTGAGATTTCGAGTGATTTGGTCTCTTGGTGAAAAACTATCTATTTTTTATGATTCCAAGAGGGGGATTTGGGGGATTTGAACTTAATTGAACTATTAACAACCTATTATGTTAACCCTATTGATATGGTCTATATATTTTGAGATTCTCCTAATTTAAATAGTTTAATACTTCTTATTTCTATGATTTTAAATTGAGAATAGTTTTTATAGACGTTATTGAGAGAATTGAAAGTTATTTTTAAGTGTAATACACCTTAAATAAAAAGTTATCATATATGGGGTCTAAAAGTGTCATTAAGTGGCATATCTTTGAGAAACGAGCCGTGGGAAGGCTAGTTATTGGTTTATTAATATAGACCTGTGGGCATTGAGTTGTTTATATCAAGAAAAATTAGTTTGAGCTTTTCTAAGAGTGAGATTTACGCAGAGATTTTTGCGTGAGTTTCTATTCAAGTTCTTGATCTAAAGCACTAGCTGTTTGGCGTCACTGATTTGGGTTTTAATTGCGATTCAATGTTTGTCTTCGCTGTTTTCCCGATGAGATCCTTCTAAGTTTTATTATTGGCTTTAAAGTTATATTTATCTTGATTACTCAGTTTAAGATTGTTAGAAAAATCGTTTTTGAACTTAAAAGTTTGAACATCTTTTTAAGTAATTTTTGCCTATTTATCTGATTACGTGCTAAATTTGTGTTTCCCATATTATTTATCAATCAGATTTGAATTTCCTCATATTGTATCTATCATGTAATATTTATTCGGGATATTAATTGAGTATATTCGTATTGATGTAGTAGAAACTCCTGGTAGGAAGAAACTTGCATTTTTTTTCCCGTATTTGTGAGTTTAAGTGGATTATACACGTTTGGGACGATATTTAATCAGGGTAACTAGATTTCGATCTTTTTCCTGTGAAAAAAAATTAGGGTTTGATTTTTATCCTGGTAAAAAGGTTAGGTTATTCTTTTCCCTAGAAAAGAATTAGATTTTGACTCATCCTGCAATTGAATTATTTTTGAGTGATTTGTAAAGGTTCATCATTTCCTGTGAAAAGGATAAATGAGAGAGAGTTAGATTTTTCTTTAGCTTGGTAAAAATATAAGGTTCATTATTGACCCGTGAAAAGGGTAAATTGTAAAGGTTGATTCTATGCTTGTAAAAGAATCGTAAGTTGTAAGAGTTTGGTTCCTACCTAGTAAAGGAATGAAGGATTAGTGGATTGCGAATCTTTGTGGAGCTCAGGGGACTGGACGTAGGCAAGACTAACTTGTCCAAACCAAGATAAATTCTTGTGTCTTGCATTGATTTATTTTCAATCTTATGTTTCGGTATACACTTAGTATTAAACACATATCCGTGGCGTATAAATATAATAATCTATTTAGAGAAATTGATTATTTGTGTTTAAATGAATTAATTGTCTAAATTTGGTAACTACCCAATTCACCATTTCTCTTGGGTAACTCTTTGGGCCAACAAACATTTTCAGGATTCGGTTGCAACTCATCCATATTTTGTTCCCATATTTTCACGTCTTGCCCTGAAAGGGGCATTTTTTTAACTACGTTCTTAACCTGATTCTCTATGGGATACGTAGGCAACTCATTTCGAGTTTGGTTATAAAATTTCAATAATGCTTTAAAAAAAGGTCTAGAAAATAGGATAACGATCAAAATGACGTAATATTTTATCTTTGTGAAGCGAGTGAAACTCGCATGACAAAGAGGGATAATTATAGACACGACATTCTGACTGTCCAATTTTTTTTTTTCCAAAAGAGTTTTAAAAAGGAGATGGAAAAAAGAGATGAAAGGAAAAATGAAAAAAAAGAAAAAGGAGAAGAATAAATAAAAAAGAGATTACGGAAAAGAGAAAAAAATAATTAAAAAGGGCCCATCAGAAAATAAGGATTCCCCAGCCCTTTTTGCATGGAAAGTTGTCCACGCATGGACAAAGGCTCTTAAAAGAGGAAAAAATAAGTGGTGGGTGTTAGGATTTTTTTGGGGTTTTTGGCATTTTTTCAAACCCCCCCCTAAATTTTCATATAAATAGGACATACATTCTCATTTGTTAAAACAAGAAAAAAAAAATTGAGAGAAAAAAACAAAACTTTAACATAGAAACTCTCTTGAAAAACTTTCTAAATAAAAAACCCCTTGGGGAAGAGAAATTTTTAGAGAAATTTTGGAGAAATAAATTTGGGGAGAAATTTTGAGAGGCAAGGTATCTTTTTCTTTAACAATAAATCTTTTTATTTAACTTCTCTCCATCTCTTATGCCTTTTCATGGCCATTCTTTTTTTTTGCACAAAGTTTTTTGTAAGCTTAAAAAATAATAATAAATGTTCTTGTGTAAGTAAGTAGATGGGTTACTTTATAGATCCAACAAATACCATATGGATACAAATGTTTAGAGTAGACGGGATCCATTTGTGGGCCAATAAAATGCCACTAAATAAAAAAGGGGTACATGTCAATAAGAGACCGAGTTCTTGATGATTTATATTTTGGCATTTTTTCTCATGTTATTGTCTAAAAAATGAAAAACAACAAAACAAAAAAAAAAAGAAAAAAAGAAAGAAAAAAGAGAAGAATAAATGAATCTTATTCATTCCCTTAAGCTTGAAAAAAACAAGAACATTGTGGTTTTTTTATTTTTTTTTAATGGTATAGAACCCTAAACTACGATAGTGTATTCCATATCATTGTTCTTGATTTCCCAACATGTGTGAAATTTTAAGTCAATCGGCTTAAGAAGACATTTTCCCTAGATGGATTTTAAGTTAGATTAAGTTGGCAAAAATAATAATAATAATAATAATAAAAATAAATAAATAAATTCATTCACGTTATATTTCATTAAGTTAATACTTTCCCTACTTTAGGCATAATTTTTTTTTTGAGGAATTTATTATTTAGTCTTTTAAAGATGGTAAAATTATAAATTAGACATTTGATTCAAACAATTAAGTTTGTGGTTCTCACAGAAATTATAGAAAAAAATCATCGACAAATGCCCTCCGAATTTATTTTGATTTATGAACCGCGCCATTAAAATTTCTGTGTGAATGTTTACTCAATATTTCAGAATCATTATTAGTTCACTCAAATAATGATTCATATGTTTTGTGTGAATATTCAATTAAATTTCTAGAACAAAAATTTTAATTCACTCAATTTTTGCGTAAATAATGATTCACATGTTCTGTATGAACATTCACTCAGTATTTCATAAATATTTATTTAATTTCACTCAAATAATGGTTCACACTTTTTCTATGAATATTAATTCAGTATTTCAGAACAATATTTCAATTCACTAAAAAATCACTCGACAATAGCTTACACGTTTTGTGTGAACGTTCACTCAATATTTGAGAAACGATCAAAACATATCGTGAATAAACAAAAATTCCACACAAATCAACAAAAAATCACATAAATATTGACTGATCTGCAAATTCACAACACAATCTAAACATTCACGTGAAATAAAAAACAAACTCAAATTCACTGATCTAAAATATTCACATAAATATTTATGTGAGCAAATGTTAATGTGTGAATATTAACGTAAATACCCACTTACAATCAATAAAGATAATCAAGAACAAATAAAAAAACATTAAAAAAAACTATGATTAACGAAAAATAAAACAATGATCATTTCACCGAAACACGTGAACATTAACCAAAATACATATCAACATGAATATTCACTGTAAAAACAAAAACTCGCGACCAACGACAGTGGTGGCAAACATCAAAAGGCACATGCGAAAATGCAGATCTATTTCTATATCTTTTGAGAACATAAAAAAATAGTGACAAAAAACAACAGCATCAAATAAGAACAATCATAAAAAAAAATAAACAAAACTCAACCAAAATAACAAGAAAACAAATCAAAATAAATCTGGAACAAATCAGACAAGATCTAGAATTTTCATTGGACAAGATCTATGATTTAATTCCAGACCTAGAATTTAATTCTAGATCTGATAATCCATATCTGAATGGTGAGCGAGAGAGAGAGAGAGAGAAATATGCGTCGAAAAAAAAGGAACAAATCGGGCAGATTTGGAACGACGTCGAAAGAAGAACAAATCGAAATCGGAAGAACATTGACAAGAGAGGGCCACTTAGATTTAAGGCGACGGAAAACCTGGACAACGGGGGCTACTAACGACGACTGATGAATTCCGATAGCGGTTTCCTTCATTTCATTTGTCTTTGTTGGCGACGGTGAACGACTGTTTACGAAACGTCGGTGGCGATTAAAATAGTTGGCCCTTTTACAATGAAATCGGTGGCGATTACGTCTTCATTGGCAACGACGAACGGCAGTTGAAACGGCGAAAAATGGAGAATGGAAAATGAAGAGAGGGGGAGAGAGCGACTGATAAGATTCACGGTTTGTGATTTCGGTAATTGGAGATGAAATGAGCTTTGGGGTTTTGTCATTTTTCATTATATATAGAGGGCACAAATGTCTTTTTATAATTATTTTTTAATTATTAAGGACTATGAATTAACTATATTTTCAAAACAGATTAAATAACAACATAACTGTTTAAAAAGATTTTTAACTAAAATAACTCTTGATTAAGGGTTAAACAATAAAAACCTCATTTAAAAAAAAAAAAAAAAGTTTTCAAAACATCATTTTGTTCATTTCTAATAAAACAAACCGCTCCAAAAAAATCATCAAAAAATATTTTTTATTTTGCTTTAAAAAATGATTTCTAAAGAAAGAGTCTTCAAATATTTTTCCTTTTTGAAATATAAATAAACAAAAATAAAAGAGATTTTTCAAAAAAAAAAAATTAAAAAAAAAAAGATATTTCCCAAAAATAATCATTTTAAAAAGAATAAAAAATAAAAATTAGAAGAGAGTCTTCAAATCTTTTTTTTTTTTTAAAAATAAAATAAAACTAAAAAATAAAAAGTTCTGTCCCAAATAAAAATCAAGTTTTTTAAAAGGGGTCTTCAAAAAATATTTTTCTTTTCAACTATTTCCTTTTCTTAAAACTAACTTAGATTCAATTGCCAACTTAGCCTAATATTAACATTCACCACATTCATACTAGGAACATTTCAAAATACCAAAAACCTTATTCCACCTTGATTTAAAAAATACCAAAAAAGGTTCAGTATAGGGGGAAAGAGATTTTCAAAATAAAATAAAATATTTGGACTTAAACTAATTGGACTTAATTGAATATAAGATACAATTTTTATGAATATTTTGGGTTGCCTAATACCTTTCCCGAGCGTAACCGACCCCTAAACTCTTTTAAGTGAATGTTTGATTTGATCGTATCTTTGGAGACAATTTTACATAGACCTTTTAAATATTTTTCCAAAAAATTTCAATTACCTAGCACACCAATAAAATCAAATTCTAGGTGGCAACTCTTTGCTTTTAAAATGGCCTAAGTACTTTTATGAAAAAATCAACGTTTTAAAAATCCCTTTCTCTTTACGCTTTACTATTTCATATACTTCAATTTTTCAAAAGCGAGGCATGCCACCCACCTTAAATAATGAACACTAAAAATATAATTGTTTTAGAAAAAATTGGAGAAAATCATACTTTTACCATTAAATTATGTCACTATTTGTAAGCTCATATTAAGAAAACATCGCCTATACATTTATTATTTAGTTAAACCCAAATATGTATTCTCTCACAACATCAACAACAACATAATAAATAGGGGAAGGGGATGCAAATATTACTGTCCAACAACAATGCTATTAACAACATAATGAATGGGGGATGTAAATATTACTGTACAGAAAATATTTACCATATGCTAACTAGATTTTTCTCTAAACTTAAATGACTATATGAGTATAAAAATGAATTAGTCATGGGCCTTGAGGCCCATTATAAAATATCATTTTTTTTAATGAATATAGACAAGTTCGTCTATGAATTCTAACTATTTTTATTTAGTTTAAATCTTATACTCTCTTACTTCAATAATACTAAAAAGATTTAAATTAAAATTACAATAAAATTTGGTCTTTGTGACCCTTTTTTTCATTTTTTGTGTCACTATTATTGCATCTTTTGTTTATTATATTAATTAATATTTATTTTAGAAGTTATATAAAATATTGGTTTTAAAAAAAATGGCTATTTTTTTTTGTATTCAATATAATTATTTTGTTAACTTTATCATATATTTAAAGATCTTATTTCCAAAAAAAAAATAGTAAAGAAAATAATTGCGATAGCAAATTTTAAGCAAAAAGGCGTATTGAAATTAAAGGTGATAACAATTAAAAGTAATCAGAAAAAGGTAAAAAAGAAAAAAAAAACATTAAATATATAGGAAAATATATAACCCGTCATTGAACTTTTTTTGCGAGATAAATAATTTTATCAAACCATTCGTAATGAGTAGCTCCATCTTCATAATTGAAGCTAAGTCATCTGTATATCGCGGATTGGTAAAATATTTCGACTTCTACTCGTTTGCATTGGGAACATTACTCTTCTAAATCTTTTGAAGTTGTGGCGTCACATGAATCCGTTTTTCCATATGTTTTATTTCTTGTTTCAATGCACAACAAATTTTAGCGATATTATCTGGTTTGTTTTTAAAAATTTCAAGAGAACATAATTTTGGAATCTCGAAGTGGTATATGTGACACCATGGCTCATATAGGCTTCTCTTTTCCATTAGCGTTGACCGTAAATTTTTTGCCTCTTTACTATCATTGCCTTGTGGGGTGTAGTTGTGAACAATGTTTTAAAGATCGGATTTGATATCGAACTGGAAAAGTCATTGAGTCATGGATCATTGGTTCAACAAGTGGGCGAAATACTGTTGAACCATGACGTCAGAAAAAGACTCAAACTCAAATTATACAAAAACTAAACATGTAATTTACGACAATTATATAAATGAAAACTAATAATTTACGTCAATAATCTTAATAATTTGCCTCTTAGCTATCATTGCCCCGTGGGGTGTAGCTGTAAACAATGTTTTAAAGGCCGGACCGGATATTGAACCAGAAAACAGCAAGTCACGGGTCACTAGTTCAATTGATAGGTGAAATGAGGTTGAACCGTGACGTCAGAAAAAGACTCAAACTCAAATTATACAAAAACTAAACATGTAATTTACAACAATTATATAAATAAAAATTAATAATTTACATCAATAGTCTATTAATATATTATGTATGTAAATTAAATACTAATTATATTAAATTAAACAAATTAAATAAATAACAATAAAAAACTCAATATTGAAGAACAAAACCTAAACACATTAACAACTTATAAATCTATAACATATTAAAAAAGACACTTTGAAGGCAATTTCGTTATTTATGTAGTTTTGTTTTTAATTTTGAACTTTTTCTACTGTATTTGTTAGTGGCAATTTCGTTATTTACCTCCATTTTGGTGCACAACATTCACTTCCACTCCTTCCACTACCTAATTTGTCATTCTTAATGTGTAATTCACTATAGCATACACATTTACCTATTTGTGATTTCACATGTCTTACATTGTAGGTTGTCCATATCTTTTTGAAATCAAAAGACACTTCCATACCCATTCACCCTATTCCTCAGCCTACCTATGGCCGTACCTCGCGCACCTCCTACCAGAATACAAGGGAGAGAATGGCGCAACAACCGCGGATGCATCGGTGACTTGGCGCTGCAATAAATAGCGGACTCAGCAAATGAGGCAGGGAGAGACTATTCGGCATTGTAGGGTTTTTTTGGAGAACTATTTATACAAATAGAAAAACACAAAAACCCAGCTGGTTCGCTAAAGATTGTTCCAGTTCGACAGTGTAGCGGTTGAGCCAGTCCGAACTGGCCGGTTGGGTGGGTTTTAGCCTAAAACAGTTCTAGCTGATTGATCGGACCGGAAACATGATCAGTTGACGGTTCAATTGGTCAGTCTAATCTAGTTTTTAAAACCTTGGTTGTAAATCTCGTGCTAATGACGATTGACCTAACAAACAATGTGTTTGAATGGATTATCGTGAATTTAAAAAGTTTGTTTTCGATTGAAAGGATTTAGTAATGAGCCAAAGACATCAAGTTGTTGTTGAACACCTTGTTTTGAGGTAACAACATTCCACGGGACACGCAACGCACTAGGGTTACACAGCTTACTTCTATCGTCATACCATACTAGTGAGCGTCCCAATTTGTTTTTGTTCCAAAAACACGATCTGTGCCCGATATATTTAAATTTTATACCATGTACCTGTCTTATTTTGGTACTTATCATAGTTTCTTGTCCCTAAACCCTTCTTAGTACAATAGATCTTCATAGGTTCCTTATCCATAACATTACCCTTATCGTTTCCTGTCTGACTTGCCATTTAAACTTATTTTTGTAATGGTTTTGAGATCGTGGAGAAGAGATGAATGTGATATGGATGAGAGTTTTGCATGGTTTTATATATATATAGGCAAATTTTGACGTCAAACCACTTTCCCGCCAACCATTTTCGTGCCAAAACAATTTTCTCCAATTACTGTCCTCATTTCCCGCCAAAAATGTTCCATCCAATTTCTATCCTTATTTCCCACCAACTCTTTTCCCTTCATTTCCCGCCATTACACTTCTTATTTCCCGTCCTAATTTTCCTATAAATAACAAGAATTTAAGTTCTCATTTAGTCACTTGAGTTCATAACTAGTATTACCCAAGTTCTTTCACTTTGTACCCAAAGAGAATGAATAAACCTTACAAAGAAGATTGTGGTGAATATTTTTAAAGTTTTTATTATTTTTTTATTTTTTCTATTCTTATTTCTAATTTGTTTGTTGTTTGTTTTTTAGACATCTATTTGATGAATCTTAGTTCCCAAATAAGAGGTAGGCATGTCGGCGCATTGGGGAGACTTATTAGAATGAGATAAGACTACTGGCATGACAATTTTATAGGGATGCAATTGTGTAGGTGCGATATTTTAATGGAGCGTCGAACAAATGCTCATGTACGAAACATTCATGAAGCCCTTTTCCTACTGCAGGAAAATGAGTTATCGAATTGCACAATTTATTGTGATTGCAAGTTTTCAATTGAGAAAGTACCAAACATCGGTATCTACACATAATTGCTAAAAGATAAACTTAGTAAGGTGAAGTACTTTCCAAAGTCAATGAACAACTCAACAGTTTCAATGGCGTTAAAGGCTTGGGATTATTTATTTGAAATTAACAAGTGTGTAGAATGTCCTAGTGATTTATTTTTCGAGTATTTGAGTGCCCTTGAAAATATCAGAGCACGAAGGTTTTCTAATCCATCGGTTTCATCGATTTTATTTAAAAAAAAAATATTTTTTGCTAGTTGTGTTTGTAATATATTATGTGTTTGTTTCAATTTAATGTCCTGCCCTTATAAACCCTTATCATTGTATATTTATTATTGAAATTTAAATAAAGATATAAAGTATGTTGAATTTGTAGACGTGACATCATTGTTGGCTCAAAGAACTACCCAGAAGGGTAGGTGGATTGGATAGTTACAAAATTTAAACAATTAAACTCTTAAACACAAATAATCAATTTCCTAAAATAATTATTATCTTGTTACACAGCGAAAATATATTTAATTCTAAATGCGCACCCAAACACAATATAAAGAAGTAATCAATGCAGCACACAAAAATATATTCTAGTTCGACAAGCTACTCTTATCTATGTTCAGTCCCCTGAACTCCACGGGGATTCGCAATGCACTAAACCCCTTGATTCCTTTACCTGGTAGGAACCAAACCCTTATAATTCTCGATTCTTTTTACAGGCTTAGAATTAACCTTTACAATCCCTGATTTTTTTCACAGGCTAAGAATCGACCTACCACTATATCCTTTTCACAAGTTTAGGACGGACCTTTACAATCACACTTAATTCAATTACAAGATGAATCAAAACCTAGTTCTTTTCCAGAAAAAAGAATAACCTGACTTTTTTCCAAAATAAAGATCAAACCCTAATTTTTTTCACAGGAAAAAAATTGAAACCCTAGCTACCCTGATTAGACATCGACCCAAATGTGTCTAATCTACTCAAACTCACAAATACAAAAGATGCAAAGTTTCTTTCCATGAGGAGTTTCTACCACCTCAATACAAATGTACTTGATTAATGGTCCGAATAAATACTACGTGAAAGATACAATGTAAGGTAAATTAAATCTGATTAAATAACAAAGTGGGTAGCACACAAGAAGCACGCAATCAGATAATTAATAAAAAATCATTTCAAGAATTTTCAGGACTTAAGTTCAAAAACAATTTTTTAATAACCCTTAACTAGGAAATCAATAATATATATAATCTTAAAAAGCAATAGAAAGAACTTGGAAGGATCTTATCGTGATTCATCGAAAGCTAGAATGATTTCGCAATAAGAACACAAACAGATGACGCAAATAGCAAGTGCTTTAAATCAAGAACTTGAAAGTAATCTCTCATAAAAATTTCAGCAATTATCTCACTCTTAAAAAGCCCAAAACTAATTGTTCCTGATGTATTAAACTTAATCCCACAAGTCTCTATAAATAGACCTAGAACTAGACCTCGAACGACTAATTTTTAAAATACATGTCATTAAATGACATTTTAAGACCCCATATATCTCATATATTCAAAATAAATATGTTTCATTTATAAATATTCTTGGAAAAACTCATTTTGGTCCTTAAAATTTTTTCAATTTGAAATCCATCAAAATAGAAAGTATTAAAACACTTTAATTAAAAAAATATTTAATTAAATGGACTAATTAAATAGGTTTCATTAAATATATCATGTATATCTGAATTACACCTAAATCCCTCAAAACCCTCTTTGGATCATAAAAAACGAAATGATTTGACTAAGAAACCGAAACAGTAAAAATCTGACTAATTTCGTTGGTTGACCGCCCCTTGCCAATGGCCAATTCTAGTTGTTGGCCTGCACCCAGTCGGTTGACTAACATCCATAGTTGGTTGACCGATTGGATCAGTAGCTCATTCTAATTTCCAATTCGACTATTGTTTACTTCGGTTGACCGACCCAATTTTGTCGGTTGACCGAATTGATTAGAGACTCATTCCTTTAACTTATTTTGGCCATTGTTTCTATCAGTTGACTGACTCCTTCTATTGATTGACCGAATGGATCAGAATGTATCCCACTTCTTTTCCAAAAGTCACTATTTTGGTTAGTTGACTGACCTCTTTTGCCGGTTGATTGAATAGACCCGAAAACTTATCAATTTATTCTTTAAAACCCATTTTTCACTCAGATCATTAACCAAAATCATTTCACATATTGAGCACATAATAAAACACATTTTAGGATCTTAAACTTATCACTTCTTATTAAGACACATATAAGATTAATTCATTTTAATTGTCGTGCATGATCCTAATTCGGGTTGCACTAAGAGTATATAAGTAAAAAGTTATTTTCACCTAATTTTCTTCAATGTCTTCAAAATTCTTCACGTCTTCATTAATTCCATTTTGCACACGTTACATTTTCTTTGACGATTCCTCTTTTTAATTAAATACATAGAACTTTAAATCTGAAACACTTAATAAAACCAATAGTTCCATAAAGACATCAACACACTAATTGTTCATCAAAATCTTGAATTCAATAGTTATTTCAATTTAATATAGAAATAATACATTACACTTAAAAAGAAATACTAACTAAAATTGCAATGTATATAACGAAAAAATATTATATATTACTTTCATCATCCGACATTATAATATCTGATTGATTCTGGTCCATTCAAAATCATCATGTAAGTACGCGCTTCGCTGATTAAACCTTCTTGAAAATGCTCACGAATTGTCATTTGAATCTCACGGTGGTTAATTCGAAGTTGCATTCGATTATTTTCTTCGCGATAATGATACAATGCCAACTGAAGGTCAAGTGGTGTGCCTATTGACATTGTCTTTGCCAATTAACAAACTCTTAGAATATTGTATTGTTTACATCTATCCATGATAATCTCTAATTGATTCACACGATAAGTGCATTCCTCCATTCTCCTTGCAACCCACTGTGGAGAGTAACACGTTGTTAGATCTAAAGAGTAAGAGACTTCAGCTTCCAAAGTCCAGTGACATACCATTGAATGATACAAATCTGTGACTGTATATATTTTATGTTTATTTTTTTATGAAACTTTTATACATGATGTGTTGTGTTTTTTAGTGATGCCATGGACACAGACGCTTGTCTATATGTGTGTGTATAGATAAAGACTGACCTGATTTATCCAATCAATCCTAATGAAATTTGACTTGTTAATCAGTTCTGACAAAGATTGAGTTGATTTGTGAAATCTGCCCTAATGAAGGCTGACATAACTTGTCATGTCACTCTTGATGAAGTCTAACTTCTCAAATCTTCAATGACTTGTCAAATTAACTCGATTAAGGTTGCACCAAATTGTTAGATCAATCTTGGTAAAAAGTGCCACGATTTACTTCATCGTACTTTACCATTGTATAATACTGAAGAAATTAATTATGTTTGGAATTATTGTTTTACTCGTGCTGTAGCACTGACATAGCCCATTAATTTTATTTTTTTATATTGTATGCAATTTGACATGACTAGTCAATAACACAATTTCTCTTTTTCTAATGTTAAAAACAATTTTTTCTCCCTTTTCCTCTAATTTTCAACCTAATTTTCCTTTAAATATGTACAATTTAAAATCAGTTCTTTTCACTTGAGTTCAAAATTATCGATCTCTAGCATTTCCTAACATTAAACAATTTGTAGTACTTTATAATTTTTCCTTTGTACTCAAACAACATGAATAACAGAATGTGCCGCAATGACTACGACGAATATTTCTTGTTAACGATTTCTAATAATTTGTTGTTATTTTTTAGTGTGTTTTCCATGTTGAACCTTTATTAGTTCTATCAACCTTTTTGAGACAAATAGTATTGATTAGGACTGTCATTGATACATTGGGTATCGACATTGAACTTTCAACCTTATATTTTCACCTTTTTATGCCTAATCAAATCTAAGAAATCATTTAACGTCGTCCTGATATTAAGTTTAATTATTTCCTTAGGAGGCACATTATATGACACACTTCCATTTGGTTGGTGCATAATACTACCACTATACAATATATTATCACATTCATCATCGTTATCCTTAACACACACACACACAAAAAAAAAACAATAACTTTAATTTTCATTATTAATTAAAACTTAATAATGTGTATGTAAAATTGAATTATCATTATATGATACATTTTATATTACTTTAATTAAGAATTTTAACAGTAAATTAATTAAATTTGTTGTGTCAATTTGGGAACAATTACATCTAACTAATTTGATAAATTCTGATTTAAAAACTTAACGTAATATTCTACAATTTTGTAATATACAAATTTCACACAACTAAGAAACCTTAATGGTATTCTAAGATTAAATATCACCTTATAAAATCAAAACCATATCAAATAAATCTAACAACCATAAGCTTATAAAATAAAACTATAATTATACAGAATCTAACTTAAGTTAACCAAATTAAATAACCATTAAATCACATTATACTTCACTCTAACTAGTTCACAAATTTAAAAGAACATTTTATAATTTTTTTAATAATTCTATCAAATTAAAATTATATAACCTATTCTTCTAATAAATCAATTAAATATTAAAAAACTATATACTTATAATTAAACAAATTAACCTAACACTAACAAAATATATATACATATACACAACAATTTATACACACGCGCGCACGCGTGCGCACACACACATATAACACAAATAGATACACATTTAAAAAAATTAATTAAAATAAATATACCAACTTTTGCGAAATGGTTGAAAATGAGTAGAGTGCAAGAGCTTTGGTGAAATTAGGAAAAAACATTTGGAGAAGAATGGAGTAAAAATGGAAGAGAAAAAAAAAAAAAAAAAAAAAAAAAAAAGAAAAAAAAAGTTAGTAAAGAAGGAAGGAGGGGAGGGACAGGGCTTTGCTTCATGCCGGACGCCTGCCTCGCCGAATAGGTTGTGGCCTACTCAGGTGGACAAGAGAGCAACAGCTCCCTAGGAGCCAAGACTACCCATGTCAGCCTACCCGAGTAGGTTGTGGCCTACTCGGGTAGGCTAGGGAGCATTTGTTCCATTGGAACCGATACAAAAAATCGGTTGCAAATAGTTTTTATGTTTGGTGGAAAACAATCGCCTAGGGGCTAGCCTATTTTAGGCTATCCTCAACAGATTTACATTTTTCTTGTAACTAATTTCACATGGACATGTGTGAGGTATTTGTTTTTATAGAAAATAAACCATATTAAAAGTTGTCTTCCAAAAATATCCCTTTCGTAAACAGTCTTTAATGTTTAATCCTTATTGTTAAGATAATTGAGTAGTGGGGAACATGAACAATATATTGATTTTGTGAAAACGATACAAACAATACAATGATATACACAACTATTTATAGGAGAAGTGAAGACCCTAGGGTTAGGATTTTACCCTAATGGGCCAAGTGGACCAAGTCCATATATTACATTAACATCCTCCCTCAAACTCAAGGCTGTAAGTGAGAGGTAAAGTTGAGTTTCGAAATCAGAGATTGAAAGCGTCTAGGTGGATGAGTCTTAGTGAAAATGTCTATTGTCTGATCGACTAAACTGACGAATTATAGACGAACCATATTCTGGAAAATGTGATAACGAATGAAGTGGTAATCAGTCTCGACATGTTTTGTACGCTCGTGGAATACATCATTGTAGACGATTTGAATAACACTTCTATTATCACAGTGTAAGGTAGTGACAGTAGGAGAAAAGATACCCATGTCATTGAGTAGCCATTGGAGCCAAAGAAGTTCTTGAGTTGCATCAGCTATAACACGATATTCAGCTTCAGTGCTGGAATGAGCAACCACAGTTTGTTTTTTACTACGTCAGAAAATGAGAGAGTTACCTACGAAGAAATAGTAACCAGTGGTTGAACATTTGTCGGTAGGATTTTCGGCTTAATCAGCATCAAAATAAACTTGAAAGATGGGAGCAGACTGAGCTTAGAAATAAAGTCCATGAAATGAAGTACCCATGACATATCGAAGGATGCGAAGAACAGCCGAGTAATGAGTGGTCTGAGGAACAGACAAGAACTGACTGACATAATTAACAACATAGGCAATGTCGGGGCAAGTGACAGTGAGGTATACAAGACTCCCAACCAGTTGGCGATATAGAGTGACATCCTAAAGAGATGAACCATTGAGTAGAGTCAATGAAATATTTGGCTCCAGAGGAGTAGTGGTAGTGGTTGAGTCAGTGATCCCGGCCTTGGAAATGAGATTTGAGGTATATTTGTCCTGAAAGAGAAAATATCTATTTGAATTGGATGAGACTTCGAGGTCAAGAAAATAGGTGAGCATATCAAGATTTTTCATCTCGAATTGTCCACTAAGAAACTTTTTAAGTTCAGAAATACCGCGTAGATCATCTCCAATAATAATCATGTCATCCATGTACAATAAAAAAAGGATAATACTATTGGTAGTGTGGCGAATAAACAAAGCCAAATCATGAGCACTAGATATGAACTCAAACCGATTAATGGTAGTGTTGAATTTTGCAAACCAGGCACGTGGAGCTTGTTTCAAACCATATAGGGCACGACGAAGGTGACAAACTTTATTTCGAGGAGCAACTAGGCTAGGAGGGGTATGCATATATACTCCCTCAATAAGATGTCATTGAGAAATGTATTTTTGACATCTATTTGAAAGAGATCTTATTTTCGAATGGCAATGACGGCAAGAAGTGTATTGATAGATGTGAGCCTCGTCACTGGAGTAAATGTCTCTTCATAGTCAATGTAGTATTCCTAAGCAAATTCCTTGGCAACAAGTTGGGTTTTATATAATTCAACAGATCCATAAAAAAACATCTTAATCTTAAACACCCATTTGTACCCAATAAGAGTTTTTCCTGGGGGCAGATCAACAATATCCTAAGTATGAGTTTTGGCTCGGGTCTGAAATTCTTCTTCTATTGTTTTTTGCCAAAGTAGATTAATACTAGCCTCCTTATAATATTGAGGCTCATGCAGATGAAGTATAGTAGAAAAGCAATGAAAATCAATAAGGTAAGGTGGAGGATGAATTACCCTAGTAGAGCAACAAGGGTGATTTAGAGAGAATATCTCAAAGGCAGTCGGTACAGAATCATCGGCCATAGGAGACGTCTCAGGCATGGTCACTGGAGTTAGAGGGGTGAGATCAGCTGGTGGTTTTGAAGTGGGTTCAACTGGTCGTTCTGGGGTAGACTTAGCGTAAGGTGTAGGACTGGGCTTAACTGGTGGTGCTAAAGTGGACTTAACAGTAGCTGGAACTGTATCATCAGGAAATAACTCAATAGATGGATTAATAAAAAACCTGGAGTTGGTGATGGTTGATATGTTAAATGACCGTAAGGAAGAAAATATTTTATATTCTTAAAAAATGACATGTCTAAAGATACGAAGAGTTTTAGAAATGAGATCCTAGAATCGATATCCTTTATATTTGATGTCATATTCAAGAAAACAATACAGAGGAGTCCTTGGTTCCAGTTTGTTGTGTTCATGTGGTTTGAGAAGAACAAAACAAGCACAACAAAAGACTCTAAGTTCAAAGTAATCAGGTGGTTTATCGAAAAGATGCTCAAATGGAGACTGGTGCTAGATTGTAGCGAAAATAATACAGTTTATTGTGTAGACGGTTATGAAGGCAGCATCACCCCAAAAATGCTAAGGACATAATGAAGAAATGAGGAAAGCACGAACTGTATCAATAATATGTCTATGTTTGCATTTGGCCTGCCCATTTTGTTGGGATGTACTAGGACACGAGCAACGGGAGACCATGCCATTTTTGAGAAACAGGTTAAAAAAAACACGATCCTTGTATTATATTACATTATTCGAGCGAAAAACTTTGATATTTCTAAAAAATTGGGTTTGAACCATAGTGAAAAATTCAGAATATATTTGAAATAGTTTGGATTGATGTTTCATAAGAAACAACCATGTATATAGAGAGTAATTGTCCATGAAGATAACAAATTAATGATAACTACTCATCGAGGCATAAGGAGAAGGCCCCCAAACATTAGAATAAATTAGATCAAAGGGTGCAAGGGAAATAGACTAACTCTCTTTGAAATGTAGGGGTGGTTGTTTTGTAAGTTGGCAATAGATACATTTGAAGGACTTATGCTGAACTGAACCTAACTAATCGCTAGAGATAAGTGATTTGAATCAGTTAGATGAAGTATAGCCTAATCGAGAATGCCAAATTTGGGATAGTGATAGAAACCCTGGTGGCTCTGGAGATAAAGATGATGATAATGAGGAGAATATTGGTGGTGGTGATGAGATTGCACAAGTCGATGAAGGGACATGTAGTTGTGCTGGTGGTGGAGTTGGAAATGGAAGGTGTAAATTGTTGAGTTCAAATAGATGTCTAACTTTATGACCAGTCCCAAGGGTTTTTCATATTTGAGGATCCTACACACGGCAACTACTATTAGAAAATATGACTTCAAATCCGAATTTACAAAGTTGTCCAACAGATAAAAGATTTAAGGTAAGTTTCAGAATGAAATACGTGTTAGGAATAGAAATATGGGAAGTAAAAACCAGATTGATATGAGTAACACATATTTGAAAATCATCAGCGGTATGAATACTAGGGGTATTCATAGCAGAGAGTTTTGTTGAAAAAAATATTGGGATTAGATGTTATATGATTACAACAGGCATAATTAAATAACCAATAAGAGTTACATGTATTAAGTGAGAGAGTAGGAAAAACGTTTGTACCATTTTTGGAGAAAATATGATGGAGGAGTGAAATTAAATCTGTAATAGACATGGTGATAGTAGTGGAGATGGGATCTAAACCCTCTTTGGCATTGAGAATGAGTGAAGAACCCATAAACATCGTTCTTGAATCTGGAGAAATTGCTGCCACGGATGGATTCAGAACGTTGAAGATATCCAGGAACCGGTTTATACTCATGAAGAATCGATTGAGAGCCTCTTGAACTGATCAAATCTCCGTGATGAACCAAATCAATAATATAAAGAGAACTATACTGGATGATCCAAATTTGATTAAATAGATATCATAGATAGATCCGGAATACTAAAATTACTGAAATCGATATTAAGTCTTCAACAACAGGGTGAAAAACGAGTGAATTGGTATAACAACCATACAAATATAACGAAAAGTATAATCTGTGAGTCCCAAATCACAAAACAGAGTTCGAAAACAGAATCAAAAAGTCCAAAAATCCTACGAATCGGTCCAAGTTTACAAAAATTGGTAAAAAAAAGCCTGAATCGATCCGAAGAAAATTACCTCAAAGAACCGACGACGTGGCAGGAGTTGTCTAACTGGACGCTGATGTAAAAGAGTCAACGGCTGATGTGGCGATCAACGATTGATGTGGCGCTAACATGGCATTTGACTAGATACTGACTGAGCGCTGACTGGGTAAGTAGGGCTGATGAAGATTGAATTTGCAGTGCACGTGGATCTGATACGACACAAACCGGTGTGCTATGCCTAGCGTGTGAAGGCGCGCAAGAAAAGATCTCGAGATAGTTGTTCTTGTTTTGGAATCGTCTCGTTGAGACGGTTCCGATAGTATATTGTGAGATGAATTTGGAGCCCTAGTTGAGGCGGTAAAGCTCAAAATCCAAGAGAGCGAAGCTTGGTGGTACTGCAGGCTTTGGGTGGCGCGTGAGGGCGCGTAGGTGCTCTGGTGGCGATGATTTTAGTGGTGTTGTATTCATTTCTGGAAGACGAAGACAGTGGTGTGGTGGTTGTTAATACCGGAATGGTGATGAGACTTATAATAGCGATGGAAACCATGGGAGAAAAGAGAAAGCAGCAGCGGAAGTTTTAGGGTTGCGGATTTTTTTTTAGGGAGAATAGGTTCAGGAAAGACCTGCTCTTAATACCATGTTAAGATAATTGAGAAGTGGGAAACATAAACAATATATTGATTTTGTGAAAACGATATAAACAATACAATGATATACACAACTATTTATAGGAGAAGTGGAAGACCCTAGGGTTAGGGTTTTGTCCTAATGGGCTAGATGGGCCAAGCCCATATATTACATTAACACTCATCATTTAATTAAATATAAGGATTGGACAATATTTCCCCCTCGAAAATCGTGAAAGTTATCAATGGAAATGTTGGTTCATGTAAGTTGTTTTAGTAAGTTTTTCTATTTTTCATTTTGTGCATGCGATATTTGAATTTCACATTCACTCTACCGTTCTCAATTTTTTGGATATGAAAGACGATTCTTAAAATTTACGAACTTGCACAAAAATTGTAGGATAGTCATATAATCATCTTGTTACATTTGGTTAGTGTTTTTCATTGCATAGAATGGATCTTTTTCTTTGGTTTAATGTTGCAGATTTCTTTGATTTTTTATATTAATTTCCATGTTCGAGTGGTACGAGTGTTTTATACAATCTATGGACGCAATATTTTTTTTTGTTTTGTTTAAAAAGAAACTTAACGAGTGTTTTATACAATCTATGGACACAATTTTTTTTTTTTTTTTTTTTTTGTCTAAAAAGAAACTTATGTGAAGGTTCACGTATCCATGTATCATGAACATTGTTAATGTTTTAATATTTATATCATTAATGATATTAAGAGTTTAACAATTTGAATTATTGGTAATGAAAAGACATGGATGTAAATGTTTACACAATATACACAAAAATTTTATTCACTATGAATATTCACACAAGATATACGTATTACTAACAAAACAATAGTCAATTAAAAATTAAATAATATTGCAAGTTATCTCATGCAATCTGAATGTTCACATTATAACGATGTTCGCATTTGAAGAAAACAACTAAACTTATTCATATTTTTAATAATGATTGTCTAAACAACTAAACTTATTCATATTTTTAATAATGACTGTCTTGTGTATTTATGGTAATGTAAATGTTCACATTATTACATTCTCATTGTTTGTAATGAGTAATCCGTTAATTCAGTGCAGATATTCATACAAACATAAAAGCACATATATGAATTGAAAATAAACTTATGAAGGTTAGCATATCTATGTATCATCTGCAATATGAATATTCATATTTATAACATTAAATCAATAAATTTTTTTATTCAATGTGAATGTTTGCACAAAATATGCATATTTCTTATAAAACGATAGTCAATTGAAACACTAAATAAATATCACAAGCAATGTGAATGGTCACATTATAACCTAAGTTTTTATCAAGCAATGTGAATGGTCACATTATAACCTAAGTTTTTATTTATTTGTGAATTTGTTAATGCTCTTTCGATTTGGCCATGGAATGAGAAATGGGTATGGGTACTATGGGTATAATGGGATAGTGGGTCTTGAAATATTTTTGGAAAATGGTTGAATATGACAATGGTTTGAGCATTCACAAAATATATTTTTTGTCAAAAATATACAATATAGGTATCAAAATAAAGAGTGTGAAATGTAGATTAAAATGATATTTTTTTGTATATACTTTTTGATATTGGAAACATTTATAATAATGAATTTTTCAGGGATGGGTTATTCCACGATTTGTTTTACTTTCCATAATTGTTTGGCAATTCCAGCCCTTTTAATAATGACATTATTCTTAAAAAGGGGTAATTGATTGATATAAATAGAGGACTATTTACTAAAGTATATTCGAGAGCTAAACTTAATTATACTACTTGGGAGTTTATTCGGAGGACCATGTAATAAAATTTCCTTTTAAAAAAAAAACTTTATTAAATAATTTCTTAGTTTTTTAGTTTCCAAATTGTTATTTTTGTTCACAAAAAATTGAGAATAAAAAGTAGAACATAAATAATTCTTTTGTTCCCATATTTTTTGTTTCGGTTCCTAGTTAGGTTTAATTTTTATTTTTTTTAATTATTTTTTTTAGAAAAATCGGAGAAAAACTCACTTTTATGATTAAAATTGATATAGGTCACTAGTTGCAAATCTATATTGAGAAAATACAATTTATATATTTATAATTTAAGATAAACTCAAATACATATTCTTTTACTATATCAACAATAACATAATAAATGGGGGATACAAATGTTATTGCACATCAACAATGTTAATTGCCACATAATAAATGAGGGATACAAATGTTGATGTACAATAATAATGTTAACAACATAATAAATGAAGGATGTAAATGATATTATATAATAAACAATTACCATATGCCAATTGAATTTTTTTCTAAAATTAAATGGTTATACATGTATAAGAATTAATTAGTAATTGATGGATCATTATAAAATACTCTTTTTTCTTATGGGATACCGACGAGTGGGCCCTATGTTAAACCTGTGGATCAACCTACTTGGCCCGTTGGAATAGTTTGGGCTCAAAAACAGGTTGTTCCACCTTTGAATTCCAAATTGGTCAGCCCAAACCACAAGAGAATCAATCCCATTTATGCCTGTATCAGTTTCTAATTTTCACCGGAAAACACAATGGAATGCGCCGGAAGGGGAAGCGGAAGTCGGTGCTCCGGCCCTGCCACCAGACGCTGCGGCCGCTGCGGTGCAGTTGCTTATTGCTCCATTTCTCACCAGGTTCTTACGCATTTAAATCACTTTCGGCGTTGGATCCTCACACAATCTTCACCGTAAAACCTAGTCTGTGCTAATATTACTGAGTATCTATGAGTTGATTTTTTATTTATCTTAGAATTTAAGCAACTAATTGGTGCTTCTTCTGTTTATAATTAGATTTCGCACCGTAGTGTTCATAGAAACGAGTGTGGAAGGCTGGAACAACAAATGAAGTGCGCACATGTCTTGAATGACTTCCCTTTTACATTTTCGGAGGAAGCAACGGTTCAGGTAATCAAGCAATGTGTAATTTAAAGCGTTTCTTTAGTCATGAGTGTTTCAATTTGTTTGATAGATCTGTTTATGCTGTTTAATTCTTATTTAGGTGTGTGAAAAGCAAGAAACTCGGTGTTCATTTCTAACTATGCGTGGAATTCATCGCGTTGGAATGTGGATGTGTGAATGTTGTTGCGGGGCATCTGTTGCTTTGGATCATCCAAGGTTTCTTATATGCTTCTCAAATTAGACTATTTTTTCTCCTGATTTGTGAATCTTCATTCTTCATGTTATTGCTAGGTTTGATGACAATTGGAATCTTTCTTGTAATTCTTGTCCATGTGGGGGTATTGCCTTTCTCTTTCTATGTTTAATTTTGTTGTTGCATTGGCTCAAGGAGTTAATTTCCATGAACATGAATATGCAGAGCCTTTGTCTTCATATCCAAAGCGACTAAGTAATTGGAAAGAGTATTATGAATGGAGGTGCATCCCGTTTCATTCTCCTGTTGCCTTGCTTCTTCAGTCGGTATGCTATAACAATTAAGAATTATTTAGGCACCATTTGGCGTTTAAAGACATTTTTAAGTACTTTTTGAAAGCAAAAAAGTTAATTTAACAAAAAAAATTACTTTTACAGTTTTACTTCAAAGCAAAAGCAAAAAATTAAAAGCGTGTTTCATATTGTATGTATTATATCTTCTTATTAGCTCTATAAATGATCTCTTAATCCCCTCAAAAAAATCATAGATGCTTGAAAAACTGTCAGCGGAGAGGTTCCAATCCATCGGTTTTTATAATATAAAAATCAAAATAAACAAAAAACAACTATTTTTTTTGCTTTTTGAAAAAGAAGTACTTAAAATCATGTTTTATCTTTTTTATTATTAGAAGTACTTTTTTAAGTGCAAAACAAACGTTACTTTTGAAAATAAATGTTTTTTTTTTTCTTTTAAGCCAAAAAAAAATAACTTGAAAAAACGTTACTAAATATTGCCTCATTTTTGAAGCGTCTAAATTTAATAAAATTTTGTTTAATCGTAAAAGTATGTACATCACTACTTTTGGATGTTACTGTTTTTTTTTTTTTTAATAACAAAACAATGAAATTATGTCTCCAGCCTCTTACGATCTATCATGCCGTTCAGCTTGCTGCCACAAGAAACTTGATTCCTGCAATAAAAAATGAACTTCATATACACTACCTAGGTAGCTACTCTTTTTTCATCCTCTTGCAAATACATGTGAGATGATTTTTGCTCTCTACATCCTCTTTTCTTCATATGAAACGGTATATATGTTTGTTTCTATTCATGGGTTTTCCCTTCTCTTTCTTCTTCGTGATTCCAATTTCTAAAGGCCCGGAGAAAGAGCTTCTTCAACTTGCTGTCTTTGGGGAATTACTCGCACTTCTTCCTGAAACAGAAATACACATTGATCTTGTGGGACCTGCGATTCCAAAATGTAGGTAAGGTTATGGGATTACAAAATGCTTTGATAAGAATTTAATAGTGAAATTCATAAGTTAAAATTCCTTGTTTGGCGACTTCTGAAGGGAATTCGTAAAGTTTCTTGAAATTTCGAATTGGTGATTTAAGGGGAGTGAAATGACATGTCAAAATACATCCTAAAGAGGTCGTCTTTTTTTTTTTTTTCTCTTTTAATCCAGTATCCTTTTGAATGAAGGTATACTTCTCCTGCTTTCCATCTCAAGACGAAATTACATTAATAAAATTTCAACCCACAAAAATGTACACAAATGGTGAGATTTTAAAATTCAAAATTTCATAATCCTTTCATTTATAAATTCGATGAATTTACTTCTTTTCCAAACGCACTCTTAAGATGTTTATAATAACATTGATCATAAGATTGTCGATAATTCTTTTCGGTTCATGTTTGGATGGCTAGGGATGGTGAGAGAATCAATATTTCTAGCTACGCTCATTGCATTGACACTGATTGTAAGCGTAAGGTTTCAGCTAATAACGTTAGCCCAGGAGTACTGACAGCCGAATCTTCAGTTGTTAAACTACGGCTTCATGCAGGTTATTATCACGAATGTTACCGACATGTAACAAAGGTTGTCCCACATTCATTTGTCATGCAATGCAGCTTAGGCTACATGTTTATAGTTGATGTTTACTACAAATAATGTCTCATCGAAAGGTTCCATCCATTGACAGGAATTATCTCCTCATCTGATTATTGCTCCAAATGCTGGCATTGCTGCTTACACGAGCTGGTTGCCAACCATTGTCTGTCTCTCTCTCTCTCTCTCTCTCTTGGGTTGGTTACCTGATGGGACATTAGGGGCCTGTTCGGTTTAGAATTTTGAAAACAATTTTCTGAAAAGTTTCAAACACAGTTTTTGAAAACTCTGAAAATCTGTTTCGTTTGGGTTTTGATTTTTATTTTTTTTTGAAAATGTGTGTATGAGAGAGAGAAATGGTGGTAGAGAAAAAAAAATATTTAAAAATTCTGATTGAAATAAAAAAAAAAAAAAAAAAAAAAGTGATGTCATTGATCGATAATTGTGAAAATTACTTTGTAAATAGTTTTTGAGTTATATTGTAAGAATAAAAATAATTTGATTTTTTGTTTTCAAAAATAAAAAATATTTAATGGAGTTATCAACCAAACGACCCCTAAGTATAAATTTTTGTGGCATTTCAGGAACTTATAAAGGATATTAAAGTACCAGCTATTTTTTCTGATTATTGTGAAGAAGCTTGTAATCTAGCTGCTCATTGCATAAGCAGCATAACTGGCTGTTCTCCTGTGCTTCCGGTACAATCAATCTCCTCTTAGTATTCGTGAATCAGTTAACTATAAACCCTAAACCCTGACCCGGGAGATGGTCCTTGATCGATCACTATGGCGTAAACGGATTATAATGTAGCCAACCCTACTTAAATGGGACAAAGACTTAGTAGTTGTTGTGTTATTTTGCAGATTCAGCTGAACCCATTCAGGCAGCCTCTGGCAGTGGAAGATAGCGCTCTTTTCCTTCCTTGCTACTCGAATTGCTTTATCTTTGGAATCTGAAAGTGGAAAACAAGGAAACGGATTAAGGCTTCATTTATTTGGATTGAGAGAGAGAGAGGACGAGAAGAGAAAAGAAGAGATTATGTTCCACCCATTTCTATTATTTGGTCAATTTTAGTGATGATGGAAGAAAAATAAGGAGAGATGGGGAGAGAGTTTTTTCTTTTTAACAAATTGAAAGCATTCCTCCCTCAAATTTGGCAGATTTAAGAGAAAATAGTGTGTATGTGTGAGAAATTTATGATTACAGGTTCTTCAAGGTATGGATTAAAAGACAGTTGTAATGGATTGACGTTCGTCACGTCTTTTTAAAACAGTTCACGCGAGGAAAAAACCCTAGCCCCATTTATTAGTAATTATCCGAATTTAAAGGTACCTTTTAATATTAGTATTATTTCGATAAAAGTAATTTTACATAATTTATAACTCTAATTTTAAAATTTAATTAACAAGTGATTTTAAAAAATCTAATCTATATTATGTATGGTGTGAGTTCTTCATTAAAATCATTAATGCTAAGGTTAGGATCATTCCAAATATATAATTTATCGGATCCGTATATCTCTTTATTTAATTACTTGAGATTTATTCTGCATCTCCTTTAATAGAATCAATTTTTCTATTGATAAAAAATAATGAATTTTTCTATTGATAAAAAATAATGTATGTGACTCGCATCATCTTCATTTATAATATAGGCTAATTTTAAAAATTATGTTTGAAACTTGAAAGCATAATTTTCAAAAATAATTGTGATATGAACCATCATAGGTCTTTTTTTTTTGATAAATTGTCTTTTACCTCCTTCCACTTTGTCTAATTAATCACTTTATATCCTTCTATTTTAAAAAATTATACTTTACCTACTTTTATTTTAAATAAAGTTAAAAATTAATTTTTTTATATTTAAATTAACAAAAAATGCGTAAAATGGATCGAATTAAATTTTTCATCCAATTTTTTGATGAAATAAACGTAATTGTCCATTTATTTTATTTTGATTTAATTTTTAAAAAATATTTATGACAAAAAAAAATTATAAAAAAATTAAGATAAAAGGACAATTTCGTCTATTTTATTCAAAAATTAGATGAAAATTTTAGCTTCATCAAAAAGTTAAGTATATCCTGTTAATTTAAAGGAAAAAAATGTTTAGTTTCTCACTTTGTTCAAAATAGAAATAGGTAAAGTGTAGCCTTTTGAAGTGTAGGGATAAAATGATAATTAGATAAAATAGATGGGGATAAAAGAGTTTTTTTTTTTTCTTTTTTTTTTTTTTTTTTTTTTTAAATGTGGTTTCAAGGATGGGTTATGTGCTAGTTTAAAAATATAAAGAAAGAAAAGAAAAACTTAACTCATGCACGTATACTCGAGAACTAAAAAACATTTCAGAAAAAGTTATCTAATTGAAGAAAAAAATTAAAAAAATACAAGAAGAAAATACATGAAAATTTTTAGTCGTATTTTTTTATTGTCAATGCCAATACAAACTCCAAAAAGGGAGTTACGATCCTTAATGATCACTTATAAAAAATACAAAACAATAGAAAATTTTAGAAAGAAAAAATTATGACTAAAATCAAGCAAAGCATAAAATTGAAGAAATTCAGAATTCAAACAACCTTTAATATCATAAAACAGATGTAGCAAAAAGACTTAATATTAAACAAAGTAAAGAAAAATAAATTTGAATCAAGCAAACTATACATAGAAGAGTGCAACCACGAACCAATTACTTAATATTTATTTTAAAACAAAATAAAATAAAATGCACCCAATGTAAAATTACAAAATATAGAACCTTCCACTTAGATGATCGTTATCATAAAATATTAGTCGAAGTTAATTGATAGTTGTTTAAATACAAAGAATTCAATTCCAAAATATAACAAAAGCTATAGTATTCTCGATTACATTGGCATTCAATTTGACATTGGGACTATTTGTGTGTTTATCATGCTCAAGAACTTTTTTTTTATTTCAATTGACTTTGGTAATATTAACTTTAGTTAGACTAGATTATTATAAGAGAAGTTCCACAAAAATTAAATCGAATATAAGCTGGTAAATAATGACATACAATGTTCATAACCATAAAGATTATATGGACTAGAATTAAAATTAAAATCAAGAAACTAAGAAATCTAGACCTCAAAATACTAGAAGTGATAAATTCTTTTAACTTAGTTAAAGCAACAAATAGACCTTGCACCACATAATTTTAAAATAACATAGTTATACAATCAAATCTTGATAAATGTGCCTAGTCTTTACCTCCTAATTTACCTCCTAATAGAGAAGAATAAAAGTTATGGTATCCTATTGAAATAATATTTTCATGGCAATCCCACTTCTGAGATTAACTTTTTTAGCAATAAAATATTTTCACTAGTACAAAAAAAAATAAAAAATTATCATATAATAAATTAAACTCCTAAAATTAAGAATTAAAGAATGGAAGTTCTCATGTAATTACAAATTGAAAAGCATAAACTAGAAGAACCAAAATCAACTTAAAAGTAATCATACTTTTCGAGGTAGAGATTACCTAAGATCAATACAATTTCTCACTATATTGCTAATAAATTACTCAATTATTTCATTCTTGGGTAAACCTCTCACTCATTCTGTCACACCTCACCCCGGACACCCATCACCGTGGAACCTGTGTGATGTCAACACAACCTCACCAAAATCACAAACACCAAGAATAACCATATACATGCATACAGACGTATCATAAACATATATATATATATATATATATATATATATATATATATATATATATATATATATATATATATATATATATATACCCTCAAATTTGGGAAACATCAGTCTTTACAAAAAAATATCGTAACGATAAAGATACATAACATCTAAACCTCTCAATGTTCACCTCTAGTAGCACTCCCAAGATACTCTTTCCCTATCGCCCCTTCAGATTCAACCTATTGCCAGTAGGGGACGGACGCCTAGTTAATGCACCTGCAAGTATACTGCCTTCTTAGTAAAAATATTTTTATAATAATAATTCATTCTACAACATTTAAATGGATCAAGCGTAAGTATAGAAATAGCACGTAACTAGTAAAATTCTTCATAATATAAGTAGTGAAAATAAATCAATAAATATAAGTTCCATTCAAACCCATCTAGTAAAATAATACCAATCACCATAATAAATAATAAATCACCCAATATAAGTAAAACATCACATCTCAAACACTACTCTACCACAACACACACTGGCTAGCCATAGTGATCGTTTTAACCTCACGATCGGGAGTTTGCAACGGTACCGTACCATCCATAGGATATGCCTTCTTACGAACACCCATCACTCCGCCGAAGTGGATAATCACTGCGCAGTATAAACGTCTAACATCACTCTGCCAAAGCAGATAAATATTACTCTGCCGAAGCGAATAACATCACTCTGCCGAAGCGGATAACCTCATTTTGCTGAAACAGATAAATACTATGGCATCGTTTAATCAATAATATCGTCAAATCAATACCATCAATCTGCCGAAGCAGATAATCATTACTCTGCTGAAGCAGATAAATACTATAACATCGTCAAATCAATAACGTCATCATCAAATCACAAATCAATAACATCGTCTAATCAACATCGTCAAATCTCAAACATCACCCTATATTTTTAAAACTGATTTTTAATCCAAAATCATATTTCTCATTTTTCTTTAAAAAAACGTATGATTTCACCAAAACCATTTTTTCACCATTTATTTTTAGAAAATCAGGTATTTTTCACTCTCTTTTAAAACTCCCAAATTTCAGCGAAAAATCATTTTCAACTTTCTTTTGAAACCAATACAATTCATCGAAAATCCATTTTCTCAACTCACCTAGAAACCTGTTTGATCCATATCATTTTGAAATAATTTAATTTAACTACAACTATTTTCCATCATATATATATATATATATATAAATAGTTTGGCAAGAAGACAGTACACTCACCTGATAATTCGCTCTCAAAAGCTCCACCGACTATCCGCTACTGATCCTCTGATAAATGTGAACCTATTTGTGACAAGACTTAAATTAATATTATAGAAAAAAAAAAAAAAAAAAAAAAAAACCTACTCGTCCAAATACAAGCCCTACATTTCGAAATTTCTCATTCCCCTCATTTTATTATGTAAAATTATTATTCGGTTTAATTTTTATTTTGTTAAAATTATCTACATAAAAATTTAGAAATACAACGGTCCCCAATTTAGTATTTTGGTTACAAAAATTTTTATGCTAGAATTAATTTAATGGAAAATAACATTTAATGGAAATATTATCCGTTCGAATTGTTCATCAGTCGCGGGATGAGTTAAAATTTTTGTTGGGGGTTAAAAGTAAAATTTTCCTTTTTCTTCTTGTTCCGCCCGATCGGCCGACGCCCCTCTCATGCCTTGCTTAGCCGACCCGCACGCTCTCTCTCTCCTCGCCGACGACGTTACCTCTGAACACACACATACCCGCAACACTATCACCGTCGGAATACATACACACACAGTAGTAACAATACACGACGAACACGGCAACCCATAAACCCACCGCTCGACGACACCCCACCACCGGCGACGCTATCTTTCTCTAACTCTCACTCACCGCCGATCACCCTACACCCGTCACAACCACTCACCACTGACCGATGACGACCACACACGATCGTTGACGGTCGACGACTGACAATCCGAATAGAAAACCCACACCCACACACCGTTGTACCAAATAGAAACAGGGAACACACACAACAACGACACTCTCATACACCCTCCGCTCACATGCACACAACAAAACACCCTCACATCGCTATCAATCGTCGGTTTGATCGACGATGACGACACACACGCCACCCACGGTTGGCACAAAAACAGAGCACACATACCCACATGACACTGGTCACATACACATCGTCAATGGAACACACCCCCACATGCGATCAACACGCCTACTCACAGCAGCGCACACAAAACACACGGCCAGACGACAGACAACTGAAACCCACGCCGATCACCGACTACTCTCTCTCTCTAGACTTTTCTGGATTTATCTTCTGATCTTTTTTCCCTGAAACGCACTGTATGCATGTATATATATATATATATGCATGCAAATTGTGGTCTAAAAATTGAATCTGAAAATGTCACATCTCCCAGTTCCTCTCTGTTTCTGAATTGTTCTCACGGTCACGCACATATATGTGTTTATATGTATATTTTTTTTATATAATAACTATTGTCTAATTACTCTTTCCCCCCCTAATTTCTCTAACTCTTCATTTTACATCCAATTCAACTTTTATGATTTTCTCAAATTGTAACTATTGTCTAACTTGAATGACAATTTGAATCCCAAGTTTAGAATAAGTGTTTCTAATTTTGAAATTTGACCCATAAACTTTTTAATTTGAATTTTAATTAACACAATTTACTCCGAATTTTTCCAATTACTCTAAAATGCAATTAAAATAACGTGCGTACTATGATTGAGGTCTTACATATTCTCTCAAAAACAAAATTAAATTAATTTATCATTGACTCTACTAAAACCAATGAATAATCTATTATAATCTCTATTCCAATTTGTCTTCAATTTGGTACAATTGAATATTTTGTTAAAAAATTGGACGAAATAAATTACTTTGGGGGATATTTTTATTATTTCTTGTGTTCATCTCTTTTTTACAGTTATAAAAAATGTTATTTTTGTCCCCAAACCTGCTTTTGTACTCAAACATATCATAATTATTGATAATGAATTTTTTATTCTATATTTCAATGAAATCAATTAAAAATCATATATATGTATATAAACCTCTTTTGCTTTTTATAAATCTTGGAGAATACATTTTTTTATCCCTATATTAATTAAATTTAATTAAAATTCTTAAATTTTATATAAATCCCTTTTATTTTCATAAATCTTGTTTTAAGTTATGAAAAATAAATTTTTAAAAGTTCAATTAAGTTATTAAATTTTTATATGAAGCCCTCTTGATTTTTATAAATCTTGTGTTATATTTTGAAGAATTTTTATTGATTTTTTTTTTTTATTTAAATATAGGGGTAATTTTTTTTGTTCTCCATAATTATAAGATACATTAGGAAAAAACAGATGTGGAACAAAAATAATTTCTTATAGCAACAAAAAGAGATATGGGCACGAAGAAGTTTGACACTACCCCCAAATGAATAGAATCCATCAAATTTTCGTGACAAAAAAACAAATAGACTGGACCAAATTGAAGATGAATTACTACAATATAAAGGACCAAATATGTCACTTCTAAAAATCTCAATGTCCATTTAAAAGTCTAGGGGTGTGCAAATTACCGAAATACCTGACCCACCCACCATATCTGACCTACCTGGCCCATATATTGCTGGTCTGTGAATAACAGGGTTGAAGTGCGGTTTATTGCTTCTCTATTTCGTGGGTTTAGGGTCGGGCAACGGGTTTTTCAATAACAAACCCGTTTCACTCGACCTGTCCGACTATCTACACATAAATAGGCTATCTAGGGTTTTCCGCATTCATTTTCTCTCAAATCAGATGCATTGCTCCTCGCCTCCTCCGCCACTTTTCCTTCCTCAACTTCGATTTTTCGGTTTTTCATCGTCAACGTATGAGTCTTCAATTTAGCCGTCGCCTTCGTTCGTTCGTTGCTCTCTTTTTTCTCCAAATCTTCGTTCATTCCACTTCGTTCCATCAAAGCTCTTCGGTTCAAAGTTCGAATCCTTTGATTATTCTTCTTCTTCTCTTTTCACTCTTCAATACTCTTCCTCCTTGATTGTTCTTTTCTACAGTTCTTCTTCTCTGATGATTTTTCTTCAGTTCAGTGTCTTGAAAACCCTAATTGTCTAAAGCATTTAGATCCGGTGCCTGTGGACAGTGAGTGACGATGTTATAAGCCTACAACGATGACAATTAACAACTTGAGGTGTGTTTTTGTTTATATTCCATTCAAAATATGAATATTTTCGTTTTTGTTCCATTGTGTGCTTTTGTTTTCGTTTCGTTTGTGGACCTGCTTATATTTTGTTAGTTATGTTTCTCTCGCTATTTTGTTTTTGTTTCGTTTCTGCGATTATGTTTGTTCTATTCATGTTTTCATACCTCAATCCTCATCTCATTCTCAACCTCTATTTTCCGACGAAGTCCGACCGCACCCGACCGGTATCTATCACCATCCAACAATGTCGGATATTCGATAATATTGGTCGATAACAGGTTTCAAAAATTAAACCCGATGGTTCTCAGGTCGAGTCTCGGATACACTCAAAACTAGTGCCATCCGACCCATGCACACCACTATAAAAATCCACCCAGACTTAAAGGAGAAAATTTGACAAAAAAAAATCCCTATGCTGATGACATTTCATTTGATTTTGTTAGTGAAATTTGCAACTGCACCAGGTTGAAACAAAAATAAATCTTGAGGGACTAAATGTGCACTTTAGGGACCAAAAATGTTTTTTTTTTCCCTTAAATATATATTAACTGTTACATTTAATTTCTATATTTTTCATAATTAATACCCAATAATTAAATGAAAACTAAATACTTTCTATTAACAAATCTAACTCAAATTAAAGAGTAAAAGTGATTTCCGTCAATATTAAATATAATGAGTGTTTCTGTAAATAGTCCTTAAAATGTGGAAACAAAATGTATAAGATAAAATGTATACCGTCCTATTTTATATAATAGACTAACATATAACCCGTGCTTGAAGTCACAGATTAAAAAAGATAACCATAATTTGATAAAAAAAAAAAAAAAATAGTGACAGTTGGTAGGAGATCCTAATAATGACACCAAATTAATAAAAAGTCTCAAAGCAAATAATTACTTTAGTTTTAGTCTCATCTATTAGAGTTTATGAAAACAGCAATATTTGAATTAGGGTTACATCACCAACCGCCACCACACTGGCGCGTACTATGGCCGTCGAATTCAGGCCACAGTTGGTCGCTGAAACTATGGTCACCGAATACCGGAGTCCTGAGGTCCAACGGCAGGCAGTGGTGCATGGCGATGAAGGGTGGCCTTGGCGGTAGACGATGCAAACTTTAATTGAAAATATTTGATTGGAGATATAAGAAGTATTGACCATGAGACTAAAACACAAGTCAAAACATAATTAAGCGATTTTTACTCAAGTTAAATTGAGGAATTTTTTTATTTTTGACCCTCTAAATATTAACATATTTCTATATAGTTCAATAAGTTTATTGCGTTTCAGTTTAAACCCTCTAAGTATGTACTTAGTTTTAAATGGTCATTCAAAACTAATTGAATACTTAAAGAGTTTAAACTTAAATGCGCTAAACTTATTGGACCATATAAAAATGTATCAATACTTAGAGAGTCAAAAATAATTTTTTCCTAAAATTAAAATAGGATAAATTATGAATTAGGCTCTCTATTTGGGACTATTGACCAATTATCCCAAAAAAATAACTTTAACATTTTGATAATGAAATAAAAATATCAACTGTAATAGATTATTGCATACAAAATATCTTTTGAGAATATAATTTGAATCAATATCCTTTCATATTTTACTATATAAATATGTAATAAATTGCTTTAGTACTTGTTAAAAAGAAAACTTAATTATTTTGCATAAACCATTTTTGTAGTTTGTTGTAAGAAAAATAATAATTATACACCAAACCATGTCAATAATTTTTGTAAAAATAAATATGATGCAAATATAGTATTTTGTCTGCCGAACGAAAATTGAAATTAAATTTCTAGTGATGCTATTATGAAACTTCTATCTAATATTTTATCGTTTTCCTATTTAGATCAATTTATTTTTTAGTCATTTTCAACTTACTTTTTAGGACCAAATTGATATACCGTAAAAATTTAATGGTGAATTTTAATCGAACCACTTCCTTTAAAAAAAAATAGTAACAAAAAAAAAGAAAATAATTTAAAAATAAATAAGAGAAAAATAGAGGGAGATAATGGAAAGCTGTAAAATAGAAAAGAGGAAGAGAGAACACACTATTTTTTAAAATATTTTCTCAAAATATGGAGGCAATTTACTTAGGCAAAAATATAACTTTCATATATATATATATATATAAACTTAATAAATTATTAAGAATAAAAAATATTTATATTGTTAATTTATTTGAAATTTATTTAAATAGTCTCAAAATATAGAGACAAAATATGTAGGTAAAAATATAGTTTCCATATTTACATATAATTAATTTAATTGATAAACTATTAAAGAATAAAAATTATTTCTATTATTATTAATTTACTAAGAATTTCTTTAAATAGTTTTTCAAACTATGGAGGCAAAATATGTATAAGAAAATATAATGCAAGTTGTTTTATATAATAGATAGTAAATATAAATAACTTAAAAGGTTTAAAAGTATAAATACTTAAAAGTCTAAACAACCTCTATTTAAAAAAAATGTAAATAATTTACAGGGCTAAAACTGTAGATACACTTAAAGGGTTACAAGTGTAAATATCTATTATTTATCTAAAAGCGTAAATCCACTATCTCTACTTTGCGCAGCGTGTGATCTAACCGCTTTGCGCCTGTGGATCCAAACCTATTCCACTTCATCTTCTCCACAAGACCGGAGATCTAACTGTGCGATCTTTGGACCAGAGCTCCAACCACACTAATTGTGAAACCAATTCTTTTTTTTAGCTACTATAAATTGTGAAACCATGAATATAATGCTAGATATATCAGCTAACTTCATGGTAGAGGAACATAATTTGGTTTTGTATTCGCTTTGTTAATTAATTTTACCAAAAATACTAAATTTAAAAAAAAGAAAAAATTATGAATATGCACTCACTTCCAATTGCAGCTAGTCCTTTTCTCCTAAGAACCACGTACTTGTAGAAAATTATGTTTCAACCAATGCTTTAGGTCAACTTGATTCCAAGATAGAATAATATGTGGTGGTCATTAAAATGCAAGAGGCGAGAGAGAGTTGATAGCTAAAAGATATAAATATTAAAATAGCTAGGTTCGAGCAGTGGATAATAAAAGTTTTAAACCAATTCTAATAATCCATGCATCCTAGTTCCCGAATATTCCATATTAACATAACAAAACAAATATTAAATGAATGTAATCCGTCGAACATATCATTTAACTTAACTGCGTGCTTCAACCTTATAGTTTCTTGATCCCGAGACATAATTTTATTTTGCTCTTCAAAGAGCGACACAATTGTCCCTCCTCAAACAATATCCATATAAAGAACTTCGAAGAGTCTCTATTGATTGTCTAAGAATATAATTCTAAATCAGTAAAACTAGAGTAGGTTAGGGAAGGGTTTCTATGATAGCAAAAATCAAAACCGAAGTGCTTTAGGAAACAAGGAGGCGATTGAATCTCAGGGATGGGTGGAACCACGTCAAGTTCAATGATGAACTCTTTACTTAAGACACTCTCATTAGTTGCATCAGAGGCAACAATGTACTCGATCTAATTAGTGAAATTTACAATTGCAATTTGCTTACAACTCCTTGACCTAAAGGCTCCACCATTTAGGATAAATCATATCCTGAAGTTTACTTTTGGTCATTTACATCGGATTAGAAATCTGAGTCAGTGTAACTGTCAACCCTTAGTTCTCCTTCTTTAGAAATATGAAATCTGTCATTAGTCATTCACAAATATTTTAAAATAGACTCCGTGATATTCTAATGTTCTAAACCTAGATTCGCCTGATATCTATTGGTCAATCCTGCAACATAACTGCTATCAGGCATCATACATAGAATGACGTATGAGACTTATAATTACTAAGGCATGTGAAATCCAAGAATATTTTTAGACCTATCTCTATAGACCGTTATATCGAGTATACATGATGCTTCTTCCAGATCCTCCATGGAGAAAGTCTGAGAAAACCATACTTTAGTTGATGACATCATTTCTACATCAATTTCAATCAATAAGATATCATCGACATACAACACCAAGAAACTCAATGCTTTCTCATCTAGTTTCTTGTACACACATGGATCATCCATATTTTGGAGGGTAACAAAAAAATTTATGTGCCTCGTTAAAACTGATGTTTCAATTGCTAAATGTCTGTTTAAATCTATAAATGGACTTTTGCAATTTGCATACCTTTTGACTTTCACCCTTGGACACGAAACCTTCTAGTTGGCTCATGTAAATATCTTTATCCATGGTTCTAGTGATAAAAGTTGTATTTATATCCATTTGTCAGATTTCATAGTCGTGGCACAATATAGCCAATAAAATTCTAATGGATTTTAAAAGGACGACCTACAAAAAGGTCTACTCATACTAAACCCCTTGACGTTGAGTAAATATTCTTTTCCCACCAATTTTTTCTTGAACACGTTCACTTTACCATCTAAGCCTAATTTCTTATTGAAAATCTATTTACACCCAATGGGAGCAATTCTCTTAGGTGGATTTACAAGTGTCCAAACTCGATTAGTGTCCTTTCAGATTTTTTTGCTACTTGTCACTTCTTATTGTTGACGTTTGACATCGCTACTTTGTAATTAGCAGGGTGATTACCTACAACTAGAATCATGTAAGGAAACTTATTTTTACCTAATCAGCCCATGAAAGTGATGACCTGTGCTGAGTCTGTAGATATAAAACAAATAGATCAATAAGCCCAGGATAATCCATAGCTGAAACAATCATTAGAGTCATTACATTAAGAAAACTACTCATGACTAGTCATATAATACTTCAACTGCAACGTAATCACTTTTTGCAACGAAGCATTTAAATATAATGAATTAATTTGTACATCATGATTTCAACATAAATTCAACTGTAATTTCATAAATGTAACAAAACCTTACATTAATTCAACATAAACTACTAAATATATTCAAAAACATATTTCACGTACTTTAATGAAAAAAAAAATGACATAGTAATAAGTTACATTACAACACAAAATGTTGCTATGATTCAACTTCAACTTCAACAATATAATATGATATTTATTACAATTAACTATTACTAAAAAATCAACCAGATTTATGTCAGGGACTTTCGCTTACCATGGCCAGTTTGACAACACAAACCACACTTATTTGTTATGATTTTCTGAGACACGTCCTTTTCTTTTTGAATGCGCATAGATTTTGGTCAACTAGTTTTCACTACTCGAGGTCTACTCGAATTAGGAATCAGGATTAAAAAATTAGACTTCGACCAATAATCCTCGTCAACCATTGGTTGAAACGATGTCTCCCAAATTTTGAGTTGATTTTCTATCCTGAATTGAGAGGCAATGTATTAGAGGACATCAACGCTCCAAAACTCTAGCATAGCAAGCATATGCAAACATGGCAATCTATAAATCTTTTACTTTCCACACGTACCATCGACATTATCTCCTGAACAAATGGCATGTTTATTGTAATCTCCTTTTAAATGCCTTCAAGTTTTCACCTAAAACAATTCGTTCTCTCTCTCTAAAAAAAAAAAAAAAAAAAAAAAAAGGGACTACATTAAATAAGATGTTACAATTATATGGTACCAGCAAAAAAACTGCTATATAATTTACTTTACCTACTGAATGATCGAATCTCAAATGTTTTGGACTTAGATTAATAATTCTGATTTCTTTCAACCACAAGTCCAATGTACTAGTAACAATTGGTAAAGTCTTTTAGGGTTTCTTGTAGATCAAGACAAAAAAAAATTAACTAATAGATAGAAAGTAATCTCAATACAAGTTGTACTACTGCACTCAGAATAGTGTCTATCAGATATCAATATTACCTCAGGTTGATCTTGGACAATATGTCCTTTAACGAATAAAATGAACTACCCCCAAAAAACTAAGTTATCCTAAGTTATGATAGCAAAAAACAACAAATATACCCTAATTGATGATGTCATTTGAATAGTGATAAAAAAAAAAAAAAAAAAAATCCATTGTATTTTTTGTACAGATAGGTGCCATTAATTGTTACGATAAGCCAACAATATCTCCAACCATTAATGGAAGATTTGAAAGCCCATAATACCTTTTTCAAGATTGAATATCCAAACCCCATCATCAGAAAGTGACTCCATTCCACAATCTTCCTGGGATTAAGGTTTGCAGTGCCAATATGTATTTCAACAACTTCTAATAAAATTCATCCAAATCTCCAAATAAGGTCTCAATGGATTTTGTTCTATCCAACCATCCATTTTGATGTGAGATTGTGGCATGTTTGAAATCACTTAATAATTCTTCAAACTTCGGGGTGGAGGTGATTTGGGGAAGGTGCCCAATAATGACAAAACAAGAAGAAGAAGAGAGGAATGGAGTCTGAGGAGCACAATTAACAAAGAACAAGGAAGACGAAAAAAAGAGAGGATAAAACCCTAGTGCACCCTAGTTTTTAAAGAAACGGGAGTGACACGTCGTCAAGAAAATGGGATTGCCACCCTTGTTTTCTGTATACGTATTCAAAGGGTATGAATGGGGTTCGTAACCCCATTTTTCCATAACTTTTTTTTTTCTTACCTGAAAAACGGGTTTGGTAACTCTATTTTAAAAAAAATGGGGGTGACAAACCTGTTCTCAGGAGAAACTATGTTACCATCTCTATTTTACATGGGTTTTGTAAATTTCCAAAACCTTTAGATATTGTAGGAAATATATATTTTTTAATGTTTATTTGGTTAAGAACTCTACTAAAAAAGAGTGCAAATCTATATTCTAGATATATATGGGCTCCATTAATTTCAAAATGACCCAATTCTTTTATTACACTTATACCATTAAAAAGATTTTGTTTTAACAATGAAGCTCAATTTGTTTCAAACAAATACTCCTTAATTGTACCAAATCTATTAATAAAATAGGACGAATATTAAATGCCTAGTCATTTTAACGGTCCAGATTTAATTTTAAAATATGGGGCTTGAGATTGAACTTAATTTTGGGTTGGAGAAATTATCTCTCACACGTTACAACACATAAAATTTCAATTACTTCTCACCATGTAATACCCCGAAAATTTATATTTTGAAAAATATTATTTTATATAAACTTAATATTTTTGGAAACGATTTTGTAAATTTGTATATACTTGATAATGTTTGGAGTTAAATGTTAAATTCATATTTTTGAAAATATTATTTTAATATTTTTGGGAATGGTTTTGTATATTATGAAAATTATAATAAATATTTGATAATTTTGGGGAGATGAATGTAATTATTAGAATTAATATGAATTACTTTGTAATTATGGGGGCTAAATGTAATTTCTCAATGTTAATTGTTAAGGTAACGAGTTGTGGCAAAAAAAAAAAAAAAAAAGAAAAAAAAAAATTCGTGGCCACATATTAATTCACATATTACCATATATGTAGTGGGAGTGCAAAACACGTGTATGTGAAGAGAAAAACCAAAAAAAGAAAAAGAAAAAGAAAAAGGGGGGGGGGGGGGGGAGGGGGAACCAATAGTAAATTAAGTAAGATTTGGTGAGTGTCGTGTTAGTAGGCAGACCATAGGATATGTTGTTAAATTGAAAAGATCCACTTAAAGGTGTTTATTGTCCTCTATATAAATCGTCAAATTATATTTTCGTATTAAATTGTGAGAATTTTTTTTGATGAAAATGGATCGTTTTACGATAAGGGATAAAGTAAATTTTTAAGTATGGAGATTGGTTTTTATTATCCTACTATGCCACAGTTACCTGTCAAGCAAGTCCTGCATGGTGGATATATATTGTTACCTGTCAAACAAGTCCTACAGAGTGGATATATGTTGCTACCTATCAGGAAAGTCCTGTAGGGTAGATATATATTGTTACCTGTTAGGCAAGTCCTGCAGGGTGGATATATGTTGTTACTTGTCAAGAGGGCCAGTTCTACAGGACGGATATATGTTGTTACCTGTCAGGCAATTCCTGGAGGATGGATAAATATTGTTACTTGTCAAGTAAGTCCTGCAGGGTGGATATATGTTGTTACTTGTCAAGCAAGTCCTGCAGGGTGGATATATGTTGTTACTTGTTAGGAGGGCAAATCTTGTAAGGTGATATATGTTGTATCGAAACTTGACAAAAGGGTAAGTCTTGTAGGTAGTTGATATGATAACTCCCGATCGTGAGGTAAAACGATCATATGGATAGCAAGAAAGTATAGTATTTTATTATATAAACGTAAATTGGTCCGTTGATTTAAATTCGGTTATTCTATTATGATGATATTTTATTGGAATTTTGATATTGACAAGTGAGTGGTTATATTTTGTTGAAAAATTGGTTTTGATAAAAACACTTGATTCATAAATGATTTTCGTATTATGAAGACAATGCACTAATAAAATATTTAGATAGGTATTGGTCTACCACTAGCTATAGGTAGGATCAGAGTATAGAATGATTGTTGAGATTTTTTTTCAGAAAATTTTATATAGATATTATTGCTACTTATATCAGAATAGCAGTAGAAGCATAGTGGTGACTTTTCGTTATGGCTAACATGACTATATGATACGATGCTAAATTATTATTACTTCAAACTAAATTTTAAGGACAAAATTTATTCAGGGGGGTAGATTGTGATACCCTGAAAATTTATATTTTGAAAAATATTATTTTATATATGTTTAATATTTTTGGAAACGGTTTTGTAAATTTGTATATACTTGATAATTTTTGGAGTCAAATGTTAAATTCATATTTTTGAAAATATTATTTTAATATTTTTAGGGGCAGTTTTGTATATTATAAAAATTAATAATAAATATTTGATAATAGTGAGGAGATAAATGTAATTATTAGAATTAATATGAATTACTTTATAATTATAGGGGTTAAGTGTAATTTTTAATCCTTAACTATTAGGAATTGAATTGTGGCTGTGAATTAATAAAAAAAGAAAAAGAAAAAAAGAAAGAAAGAATTAGAACCACATGATGTCTTATCCATATCCCCCCCCTCCCCCCTTCCCACATACACACATATATATAAGGGTAATACCATTGGCCTCCCCTATCATTTTGTATTATACCAGATATTTTTCCTATCATTTTGTAAATACCAGATACCTCCCCTGTATTTTTTTCAAACACCACTTACTTCCCTTATTAATTAAAAAATAATAATTTTTTTTATTATAATACCAATTTTACCCTTCACTATTTAAAAATAATTAAATAATAAAAAATTAAAATACATAAATAACCTTTTACTTTATATATATTCATCATTACCTCCTACCACTGCACCCACAGCCACCACCACCTCCTACCGTCGCCACTACCCACTGACACCCTCCGTCGCCACCAATATTTTGATGTAAAAAGACATAAATGTCCTTACAAAAATAAATTTTTATTCTTTTATTTAAAGAAAAAAAAATCATTAACATCTTCTCTATTTTTTAGTTACTCTTTGTACCCATTAAAGTGCAATTTAAGACCAATCCAAAATTTAGGGGTAAAAGTATCGGTCTTCTTCTCTTCTTGTTTTTTTTTTTTTTTTTTTAATTTTATTTTTTCATTTTGTTAAAAAAAAAAGAGTTAAAAAAAATTTATTTTTTAATGGAAATGTTAGTGTAAAAAGTAAAGGATGGTGGCATTGGATGGCGGTGGGAGGTGGTGGTGGGTGGTGGGAGTTGTGCGGTGGCGGTGGGAGTTGGGTGATGGTGAGAGGTAAATATAATTATTTAAAAAGTTAAGGGTAAAAATATAATTTTAAAAATGTAGGGATGCTAATGATTTTTTTTAAAAATAACCTAAAGGTAATTTTGTCCAAATGGAGGTAATTGGTGTTTGAGAAAACGACAGGGGAGATCTCTGGTATTTGCAAAATGACAGAGGAGGTATCTGGTATAATGCAAAATGACAGAGGAGGTATCTGGTATAGTGCAAAATGACAGAGGAGGTCAATGGCATATACCCTATATATATATATATATATATATATATATATATATGTTAGAATGTTTTGAGTATGCTGATATGGATTTGGGATTCGGATTTTAAATATAATTTTTAACTCTTTTAATATATGTATTTAATTTCTTTATTGAGAGATTTATATTATTATTGTTGTTAAATTATAGTTGTTTAATTCTCATGAAATAATTACGATTATGTGAAAATCATGCTTATATATTTTATTTGTTGTATTAATTAGATGCAGTATTAGAGATGTTATAGTTCTACTGAACGTTGGCTCGCAACCCCATAATTTTGATTGCAGAGCCGGTGAGAGTAAAACGGCGCCAGAAATATTATTAGAATTTTTATTTGAATTGTAATAATTGTAATTATATATATAGATATACATATATGTAGGTGGTTTTGGGATAGCTTCTGATTTCATTTAAAATTTGGAAAACCTATTTTGGATAGGTGGTGTTTGTATTACGGATTTGGAGCCACAGATTTGGAATTTGAAATGAAAATATTTATTTTAAATTTTAGAGATGAATTTCTCGGATATATATATATATATATATTGGAATTCTTCAATAAATTATACCTGAATTTATAATTGTATCCCTATTATATTTGTATTTGAATTTCTAATAATTAAATTTATTTAGGATTGTAAAATTGATTCGATAGACCGACAAATTATAATTGTCGCTATCGCATTATAAAAAAAAATCGATGAAATATTGGATATTCGATTTTAATGTTAATTTTCCAAGGGAAAAAACCGCGTGGCGGCCATGGAAAACCGGGTCATTACACACCACTCACCTCAAACTTTTCTTTTACACTATCTTTCTTTAACTACCTATTTTTCTTTTATCTAAAACTGCTACCCCACCCACCTCAAACTTCTAATAGCGCTCCTCTCCTTTTTATCTAAATTTATAAGTGGCTTTATCTACGGGGCATGAGTAGTTTACTTAAATTTTAGGGGCGGTTACAAGCATGTCCTATTAAGAAATCAAAACTAGGAGTGAAAGAAAAACCCGTGGACCTGCCCCGCCTGACCTGCCTCAGTTTCGGTCGGAATTCAGAGAGGTTTTTTTATTTTCCACACGACTCGCCCTCCCCGACCTATCACCTATTTCCGGTTAGATATCCAATGCTCATACCCGAGAGACCCAAACCTGCCCGACCTTTTTTCCTTCTTTAAGGAATTTACACTTTACCCACATTAATCTAGCATATTACTAAAATACCCTACCTGTATATATTGAGTTAGGGTTTTCCTCTGTCATTTCCATCCGCCGCCTAGATCATTTCATACCCTCTCTCTCTAATCTCTCGATTTCTCGATCTCTTAATCTCTTTAATGGAAGATCTCGTTATCGTTCGTTGTTGATGTTCGTGTTCATCTCTCAGTCTGAGAGCCATCAACGTTGTTCATGTTCATCTCCTGCTAGATACCGTTCGCGTCATCGTAGCCGTTCATTGTCGTCGTCTATCAGGTATGTGTTAGAATCTTTCGATCTGTTTCAAAATTTTAATAATTTGTTTAGATCTTGTTCATACAATTGTTTCATTTATGTTTAGACTTGTTTGTTAAATCTTTACACCTGTCTCCTTCTCTGGCCAAAGCCCTTGTTTTCTCCCGCCCGCACCCGCACCCGAACCCGCTCAAATAGTCGAATGTTTCGGATCGTGGCTGATCGGATTTTGACCCCTCAAAAACGTTTGGGTCATTCCCCAAAACCCCTCCATCCTCGACCGATCCGACTGATTTTCTCCCCTAGTCAAAACTACCAAATAAACATTTTTTAAAACAGGTGCCACTTACTCGATATATAACTTCCTAAAAAATAGAAATTCAAAATCATATTATTAAAATCAAAATAACTATTGTTGTACGCTTTTTTTATCATCTAATTATATATTCAGATTCGTCTGAATAAGATCTTCCAAAATGATATTACATTTATAATTCTTGTATTAGTTTTTAGATTTGTGTTGAATTTAATATGATACTTCTAAAATTTTCAATTTTTCAAATTCATGTTGAAGCCAACATAGTACTTCAAATATATAATTCTTTGAAGCCAATAATATCACGTTCACCATTTTATTTTATTATCAAATTTCCATATTCGTGTTAAATTTCAACATGCTACTTTTGAGCCTTCATAGTTTTTCATATCATGTTGAATTCAACATGTTATTTTCTTTCATGATCTAATTATATATTCAGATTCGTGAGAATAAGATCTTCAAAATGATATCATATTTACCATTTTTTCATTAGTTTTCAGATTTGTGCTGAATTCAACATGGTACTTCCAAAAAATTTCATATTTTTTCAATTTCGTGTTAAATTAAACATAGTATTTCAAATATATATTGCTTTGAAGTTAATGATATCACGTTCACCATTTGTTTAATCAAATTTTCACATTCGTATTAAATTCACTACAAAATTTATCATCGTATTGAATTCAATAAAATGTTAAATCACATAGCAAAATATATGCAAATAAATATTGTTTTGAAGACAATGACCCCTCGATTATAAATCTGTAATCAAATTAAGAAAACGATATATAAAAAAGTTATCGCTATTTTACAAATATAAAAATAGTTTCGTTTTAATTTAGTAATAATTATTTTTATGGCATGGAAATATATCTTTGTCAAATATATGATTTTGGATTTGAAATTGGGACTAAACGATAACGATTAACACGAATTTGAGAATTGAATTGTTCAAATAAAAAGTTGAGAGATATTTTAGTAGATTTGGCTCTTCTAATGAGATCATCATGTCGTTATCCCAACATTTTAACTATTGTTATCCTACCTCCTTTATTTTGAATTTGAATTGTTATTGATTTAAATTAAGGGACACTTACCACTTGCTCCCAAATTAGTGTGAAAATTACCAAATGAATCCAATTTTTTTTTTTGGCACCGATTACTCTTATGGACTAATTTGCTCCTATTAATGAATCATTGTCTTTTCATATACATTGTCACTCCTAAAAACGCGGAACAAAATATGGTAATGAACTACCAACGAAACTGAAAATGAAACATACATTTTTCTCCCAATTGTGATTGATATGGGAGAAATTTCCGTCCATGATTAATAGAAGCTTGAAAGCCTTGATAGGTTGAATCAGGTTAATAATCCAACCCGAATAAAGTAACCCGGTGGTCATTCCGGATTGAACACACCAGCCTACCGAGAATGAGGTCAATTCATAATAAGCGGCCCGATACATGAATAGAAGAAGACCCTATAAAGATGCCCAATCGAAGGTTAATAAAGCCCACAGTGGAAGGCCAATTAGAGGTAAGCCCAAGAACTCCTATAACCTCCACATCATGGGGAGAACCACAACAAACCAACCATTTGTGAGCGAGATTACCGTCAGATCCCATACAAATAGGAAAGGATCGTGGAGAGGGCGACCTCACCAACAAAATGGTATAAATTGAGAAGTCTATATTAAGGGAAGATATCGACATGTTATTTTAACTCTTAAGTACTTGATCTCTTACTCAAAAGAAGACTAACTCATTCTCACGCCGAAGGTTTTTTGGCCGACATCACATCGGTATCCCTTTGAGTTAATCGATTTTACAGGTTATAATTGTAGGTTGTAGAGGTTTTTGGCACATGATAGTTCTTTTGCACGTGCTAAGGTTTTTTTGACAACATTATTTGGTGTCGTCTGTGGGAAATCTGAATGAAAAACTTATCGTCATAACGATGAGGCAGTTACAAGCAAGAAGTGCACGTCCGAGCTAAAGTAGTCAGTGTTGAAGTTCTTATAGAAGCGTCAAAAAATGTTCATACTGATCCTCCGCCAGAAATACAAACCATTGATTCACGGATCGATGCTCCAATAGGAAAAATATCACAAATGGTGTACGCAATCATGTGGATGGCGCAACAGATCGCCAATAATGTACAACAACCTCCTTCTATTAACAACGATTTAGGAGCAGAAACTAAATCCCTAGAATCTCTGAAACTACCAACACAAGGAGAAGGGGTTGTCGTGGGAGATGCCAATGACCACCCAGCAGAAAGAAAAGTGCCCAGTCGGACTGAGACCGTTAATTCCTATCAGCAGCCTAAAAATAGGGAAGAGAGAGATCTACCCCTAGATGAACTAGAAAAGCTGCTGAAAGGAACCGAGATGTCATCCATCTCTAACATATTAGAGGTGCCACTCTGGGATAAGTTTAACCCGATGAAGTTCAAAAAATACGATGGAAAGACAAATCTAGTTGACTATATTCGCCAGTTCAGAGATGTCATGGCACTATATGGAGCGGGCAACTCTACATTGTGCAGAGCTTTTGCCACTACTTTAAAATGATCTGCTTTGGAATGGTTACACAAGCTGCCACCCAATTCCATCTCATTATTCACGGAATTCAGGAAGCAATTCTTCAATCGCTTCATAAACTACCAAAGATTGATGAGGGAGCCGATTACCTGCTAGCTCTATGCCAAGAAAAAGTGGAGTACTTGTGCCAGTATAGGAACTGCTTCAACAAAAGATTGACGTGTATTGGGGGTTATGACACAAATCTCATAATCAACATGTTTACTTCAGGGTTGCGCTATGGCCGATTCCAAGACTCTTTCACCAAGCACAATCCGAAAAGTGTGACTGAACTGATGGAAAAGGCCAAACTCTACATTAAGTTGGGGGATGTCAGATTTGCGAGAAAGGGAAGGGTATCATCCAAATATACCCCTAGGCAAAGTGAGAAAGACAATAACAGAACAAATGATAGTAGTTCGTATAGGTAGAAAGATCATCCAAGGAGCTGAGGATCGAGATTGGATGCATGTTAGGAATCAAACATCCTAGGACTACAAATGTCAATTTCTAGAATTCTGCATGAAATCCATTCGTTCAAGGTAGTTCAGCGGACACCCAAGATGCATGAAGTGTCTAATAGGAAGAACAAGGTGAAGTATTGTGAATTTCATGAGGATCATGACCATGACACAGATGACTGTAGGATCTCAAAAAGGAGATTAAGTGACTAATTGACATGGGTCAGTTGCGTAGCTATTTGCAGGAGAGAGCAAGGGACAGAAAGAGGTCTAAGAATGAAAGCCGACACGAAAAATGTGATAAAGAGCGAAAAGATAATGGTCCCAACAGTAATTGTAAAGTCATTTTATGATAAACACTGTTGGACCCGCCACTAGAGAAACTAACCGCGAACGGAAGAGAAATATCTGAGAAGCAGCGTTGGAATGTAGTTATAGAAAAGCAATGTTAGTAACTATGAAGCAAGGGTCAGTTATTATGTTCACTAACGAAGATTGCAAGGGAATAGTGCATCCGTACGAAGACCCCCTAGTCATAACACTTTGGATCTCCAGTTTCGAAGTAAGGAGAATCTTGATTGATATAGACAGCTCTATAAACATTATTTTCGTGAACAGGCTAAAACAAATAGGGGTGCCCAGCTCGTATGTTGGTTCAACTCAGACTGTTATGGTAGGATTCAATAGTGACCTTAGCTCTATCAAAGAGAAGATCACCTTATCAGTCACGACAAATAAGGAAGATAATGGGTACACCAAGGCCACATAGTTCATAGTAATGGACTTGACATCCCCATATGACGCGATATTGGGACGACCGTGGCTACATGCAATGGGATTTATGGCATCTATGTTCCTCCAATGCATCAAGTATGCAAAAGATGACGCAGTAGTAGTTATATGTGGAGACCAGGTGACATCCAATCAGCGCTTTGCAATAGCTATAAAGGGGAGAAAAAATATCCAATTGTAATTAAAGTTAGAATAGGAAGAAGCTCCATCAAACAGCTCAACTCATGAGATAGACGACTTTAGAGAGCACCCCAGTGTTCTCCAACTTGCTGAGCAAGTACGAGGGATAACCTTCAAGGAATGAGCGAAGAAATTGATGATAGACACATCTCTAAGCCAGACCGAGGAAGAGGAAATCAAGGGGTTACTGGAAAAAAGCCTAGACGTGTTTACCTGGGCTCTAGGAGGGTAAAGGCCGATATTTTACATCAGTAAATCACTAGTTCTAGCTAAGACTTGCTATACTGAACTAGAAAAACTTGCCCTGGCATTGGTAACTTTAGCTCGAAAGCTAATGCCATACTTCCAAGCACACGTAATCAATGTGCTGACTTCGTACCCCCTCATAACAGTAATACACAAAGTAGAGGCCTCAGGACGTCTCATGAAGTTGGCACTAGAAGTTGGTGAGTTATTCATCAAGTATAAGCCCAGAACAATAATCAAAAGATAAGCTCTTGCAGACTTCGTTGCTGAGCTGACTCCCCCTGATGAAGCAGTGACAAAAAACGGAGTATGCTTTGATCAATCGACTGCGCAGTAAAAGTTAAGGGTTGACAGTACTTCGAACATGAAAGGGTGTCGTGTAGGCATAGTCCTAGAAACACCCGAGAGAGATCAACTCGAAAGAGTTGTGCGACTTAAATTTCTAACTTCCAACAACGAGGCAAAATATGAAGCAACAATCCTTGGACTAACCATTGCTAAAGGATTAGGAGCCCAGGATTTGGAAGTAAGATTGGACTCACAATTGGTAGTGAACCAAATAAATAGAGTATACTCAGTGAATGAAGAAAGGTTACGCCTTTACTTAGAGAAGCTAAAAGAGCTAACTACAATACTCGAAAATTGTAGATTTGAAACAATTCCAAGAGTTGAGAACGAGAAGGCTGATGCGCTCTCAGTGCTGGCATCATCTTTTGGACCAGGCCAGCGGTCCTAAATGGTGGAATTCCTTGAACAACCCTCTATAACAGCACTAACCAACCTTTGCTTATGCATAGGCAAATTGGACCACAAAAAATACTGGGGAACTCATTTAGTTTGATATCTAAAGGAAATAAAATTACTAGATGACAAGAAGTCAGCTCGAAAGATCCTATACAAGGTGTCAAGGTATGTTATGACCGATGACAAACTGCATAGGAGGTTCTTTACACAACCACTATTGCTTTGTTTAGAACTAAAGGAAGCCACCTACGTCATACAAGAAATCCATGAATGAGTCTGTGGAAATCATCAGGGAGAGAGAATCTTGGTACACAAGGCACTTACGATAGGTTATTATTGGCCAACAATGCGTAGTGATACGTAGAAATACGCCAAAAATACAACAAATGCTAGCAGTTCTCAAACGACATCAAAGTTTTAGCCCAAGAGCAAACATCGATCCTCGGCCGATGGTATTTTTCTCAGTGGGGGATGGACGTCCTAGGGCCGTTCACCCTAGTACAAAAGAACAAGAAATACTTGCTGGTGGTAATCGATTATTTCACCAAATGGGTTGAAGTTGAAGAATTTGTGACAGTAGGTGAAAATAAAGTAAAAAACTTTATTTGAAAAAATGTGATCTATCGTTTTGGCATTCCAGCGATATTGATATCGAACAATGGAACCTCATTCATTGGAGGCAAAGTTGCATGGATATACAATGAACTGAAGATTCTGCATCGGAAGTTAAGCCTAGCATACCCCTAAGCAAATAGACAAGCTGAGGCAACAAATCGTTCCATCAAAGAAGCACTCAGGAAAAACCTGGATGATGCAAAAGACAAATGGGAGGAAGAACTGTCAGGAATCTTGTGGTCCTACCAAACAACACTAAAAACAATCATAGGGGAAACACCATACTCTATGACATATAGAACTAAAGTTGTAGTTCTAGTAGAGATTGGGTTACCCTCAAGACGTAATAGCATGGTCAATCTTATGAAAAAATGAGGATGCTATATGCCAAGAGTTAGATCAACTGGAGGAGAAAAAGATAAGGCAACATTAAGAATGGCGGCCTATAAATCAAGAGTGGTAATAATGTTCAACCATGAAGTACATCCAAGACATTTTACAGTAGGAGAGTTTGTACTCCGAAGAGTAATGCCACACCGCCCAAAGGCACGTTTGGGAAAACTAGTCCCTAACTGGGAGGGACCCTACCGAGTAACCAAGATAAATAGGCCAGGGATTTACTGGCTAGAAGATTTGGATGAAGTAGCAATCCCAAGACCCTAGAACATCTCACACTTACAAAAGCATTTCGTTTAAGGTGTCTTGTCCTTTTGAATTTCATGATTTTATTAAAGCTTTGGAGTTTTTTCCTTATTCACTCTATGTGAGTCATTCATTGAATGAAGTGCATAAATAAAGCCTTAGTTTTAAAAGCCAATGGAAGTACTCTAAATGCTTATGTGGTCAAACTCTGATTAAAGCAGTTCTCTAAATTAATTCGCCAAATAAACACTCAGTAAAATTTCCAAGTGTAAAAGGTGAGTTGAACAAATCAGCTTACCAACAAAACATTTAGTGTTAAAAACTAAGTGTAAAAATAATAGGTGAGCTGAGCAGATCAGCTCACCAACTAAACTTTTAGTGTAAAACACTATAGGTAAGAAATTACATGAGTTGAGGAGTTCAGCTCACCGACGAAACATTTAGTGCTAAAAACTAACTGTAAAGACGATAGGTGAGCTGAGCAAATCAGCTCACTAAAGAAACATTTAATGCTAAAAATTAAGTGTAAAAATTATAAGTGAGCTGAACAGACCAGCTCACCAAGAAGACTTTTAGTGTAAAATACTAAAGGTACGAAATTACATGAATTGAGGAGTTTAGCTCATCAACGAACATTTAGTAATAAAAACTAAATATAAAAGGTGATCTGAGAAGATAAGCTCACCAAGGAAACTTTTAGTGCAAACAACACTAAAGGTGAAGAATTACGTAAGTTGAGGAGTTCAGCTCACCAAAGAACATTTAGTGATAAAAATGAAGTGTAAAAATGACCTAAGGAGTTCAGGTCATCAACAAACATTTAGAGATAAAAACTAAATGTAAAAAGTGATCTGAGCAGATCAGCACATGAAGGAAACTCTTAGTGCAATAACACTAAAGGTAAAGAATTACGTGAGTTGAGGAGTTCAGCTCACTAAATAAAACTTAGTGATAAAAACCAAGTGCAAAATTAAGTTGAGCATATTAGCTCACCAACGAAACATTTAATGATAAACATTAAGTGTAAAACAACTAGTAAGTTGAGCAGATCAACTCAGCAAGAAACGCTTCGTGGTAAAAATCATTAAGTGAAAGAATGCATTACAAACTGAGTTGATCAGTTAAATAAAAGAAGCACTTAAATGATAAGATCATCAAGTGTAAAATTGAGAAAAGAATCTACCGATCAAAAGTAACCCTTGAGAACTCACCAAACACTTCCATAAGTAAAATCCTTGAGTGCTAACTGAGGCATCAATTAGTTCAAATCAACTGCTTATATTAAATCCAAGCAGTTCAAAAAGATCTGTTCAAGATTTAGCTTACTGTGTATAAAGTTCAATCTACCTATGAGGATTCTTGTTTGTTCAACCAAAAGCCTATATTGATTCATAACAAGTTTGGTAAACGAACATATTATGAAGGAGGGCAAGTAAAGAAAGAACAAGAAAAATCATACACAACAACAATAAGAACGCAACAAAACATATGCACGACAACAATGAAAACACAAACATATACATGGCAACAATGAAAACACAAACATCTTGTAAGGACACCAAAAAGAAACACCAAAACCCATTTTGGCATTAACAAAATGAAAAGGGAAGGTGTATATCGTCATAAAAAAAAATAGCAAAAAAAAAAAAAAAAAAAAAAAAGAACAGATGAATTGTTCACATGACCCCCCAAAAAACAAACAAACTAAGAAGTTCAAAAAACTTCTTCTGGTATTATCCGAGGCTGAGTTGGGTGGGAACTAGTCCGACCTGGGAGAAGGGAAAGGACCGAGCTCCTCGGAGTTCGAGTTGGAGTAGTAGAAGCCGTGCTCCACATACTGGTTGATGGCATGAACCAACTCTCAGATCTTTTCTTTATTTTCTTCATTCTTCTCTCAAAGCTTGTCCCTCATCTCCTTTATCAGATCGGTGTATTGCTTATGAAGATGAACGTGGCCCATCAACTCATGATTCTCCATGTCCACTTACCTCAAGTGTTCCCTAAGCTCTTGGAACTGAGAAACTGCACGAAAAATGTGTAGCCTCCTGAGAGTAGAAGTCGGCTCAAGCATCTTTTAGGGCATGTAGAAGAGGGTGCTTTTCTGATGAGATCTTTGCCATCATCATGTACTCACAGAAACGTTGGACCATCTTAACTTATTTTTGCCTTTCATTTTGGAGAGCTTCAAAAGAAAAAGATAAAGAGGTCGTCAACATAACTTTGGCAGAAAAAAGACTAAGAAATAACAGAAAAAGAAAGAAAGAGTTTTTTTTTTTTTTTTTTAATCTCAAAAGGCAAGTACTGGTTGTGCAAAACCTTAACACACGGTTTGGCTTTGAATAGCCAAACCAGTGAGTAAAAATGACAAAAAAAAAAATAAAACGTATCCTTAAATATATGCATTTATAACAAATAAGTGACGTGAAGTGACAAAAGATGTACGGTAATTATGAAAGCGTATTTCCAACACTAATGGGGGTTGCTACTGTTTAAACAGGTCATAATTACAAAAGTATCATCATTACAAAAATAGCAGGCATTAAAAACTGAAAAGACAATTATCAAATTAGGGCATCAAACTCTAGTCCGCAACATCTGGTTGGCTAGCAATTTGAAGTCCAGCAAGAACAAAGATAGGATCATTGGGCAAAGCTTGAACATGGTCTACCATAAGCTGAGCTGAAGATTGCAATGCTGAAGGCAGAGCTGAAGCTTGATCCACATGAGAAAAAGCTGGACCGATGATAAACTAATCAGAGAGGCTTGGGACTGAGGTAGCAATAGACACCTCAGCGGCAGACATAGATATCTTTGGAGAAGGGATCACCAACTCAGCAGACGACACCTCACTTTCAACAGTGGCACCATCCTCCTCTTTTGTCTCACCCTAAAGCTTTTTCTCCAAAAGAGAAAGGTTAAACTCTAGGTGTTCTCTCGCCACTAAGTTTCGGTAATACCAGTAGCCGACCAACTAGATGCTTTCTTTCAAGGTGTCGACATACTCCAAGAGCTTAGCGATCATCTCATTACTCTCATTCTCCCTCTGTTCCATCTCTATAGACAGTCTTTCCACCACTTTCGACTAGCTGGAAGACCTTCTCTCTAATCCAGCAGTCCTAAGTTTCCCATTGGCCAGCTTAGCAGAAACCTGGCTCTTCTATTTCTCTAAATGCTTAAGGGCATCATCATTGGCCTGGAGATTAGTCTTTAGTGAATTCACCTCCAACTGTGCTGAGTTAAGCTCTCCCCTTAGTGAAGAGTTCTCAACAAGGAACTTGTTATTCTCCATGATCAACAACTAGTTGCTCTTTTATAGAACTTTGCATTGAGCGTTAGCAACATGTAGGTCAGCTTCAAACTTTTTCTTGGATGACCTCGCTATTGCCAGGTCAGTCTCAAGAAAAACCTTCTGCTCTTGAAGAACACGAAGGTCCTTCTCCAAACAGCTAGAGTCAGTTAACTGATGCATAAGCTGAATATCCAACTTAGCCACGTCATCAGAACTCTCACCAGCGTGGAAGAAAGGTGGATGATCTGCAAGACAGTATCATTTGATAAAAACCCATAAACCAGCTTCAAAGAATCCAAACATACTAAAGAAAAATAAAATTACTTGGAGAAGTGCACAAATAAGCGTCCAGAAGAGCTCTACACGATTGCGATTCCCAATCTTGACCCAACTCGTCCCAGGACTGCTAAAATAAAGTTCGGATAGCGTTATCAAAGATCTCCTGGCGATTTAGGATTAAAGGGACAACCTTCTTCAACAGATGACACATCTGCCCATGAGACATGCCTCGATTGCTTTGAGAAGCAGGCGTGCCTTGGCTGTGGAAGTAGGATGAGGTGGAAGAACGCTGGTCGTGGCAGGCTCTAGGGCACAAATGATAGGGGTCCCAACCGCACGGGTGACAAGCTCCAGCCCCCAAACTTAGGTGGGAACTGGATTTTGCGAGCAAGGGACCGGTGCAGAAACTACTCTACGACGACACCTGCTCAGCGATTCAGAGTCGTCAGAATCAAACGATTAAGGAATGATGAGCCAAGCAGCCATGTCACACCCCTCCCCAGGCCCCCATTGCCCAGGTCGGATGTGACACTGACTTGATGTCACTTGACCAGTCAATATATATATATATATACACACACACACATACATACATGCACCATTATACATTTTTTTAATATATTTACTCACTTCAAAATTTGGAAAAACACCTGTCCCAAATATTTACAACAAAAAAAAAAAAAAAAAAAAAAAAAAACTGAACCTACCACGGTTCACACCTATTCAGTCAACCCTTCAAAATGACACCACCTCCTAACTCTACCTAGTGCTAGTAGTGGACCAACTCCTAGCTGCAGCACCTGAAACTAAATATTTTATCGGTGTACTATTTTCATAATATAAAAATATTTCGTGGATCAAGCATAATTATCAAATACCACTTTTCAAAATATAATATATTATAACCGCATACCATGCCGAAATAAATTTTCACTGTCATCATTGCAATAAGATAATATATTTAAATCAATCAATCCAATATTTTGACATATAATAAAATACCGCACTCATATTTTCTACTAGCCAGAGGATCGTTTCACCTTATGATCGGGACTTACGACAGGACCATTACCTATACAATTGTGTCATCTAAAGTGACTATCAGTGCCAGGGTTATTTAATATCCCCAATGGTAGGGGCAGCCACCCGCAGAATTTGCACTCCTGACAGGTCCACATATATCCATCCTGCAGGATTTGCCTGACAGGTAACAACAAATATCCACCCTGCAGGACTTGCCTGATAGGTAACAATAAATATCCACCTTACAGGTCTTGTCTGATAGGTAATCCACATCTCCCAAGATATGCCCTCTTGACAAGAAGACAACTATGGCACAGTCGGATAACAAAAATCACTTTCTACATTTAAAAATCTACTTGATCCACATAACGTTATAACATCGTCCATTTTAATAAATACTTTTTTTTTTCACAATTTATACAAAAATATACTTTATCAATTTACATAGAAGACAATACACTCACCTCGATTTTTGTGCTACCAAAGACACTGTTGTCGAAAGATTACATAGGTGGCGTCACTTGTGAAGCTAACAGCGATAGAGCCTAAATTAATAATTTATTTTAAATAAACCCAATATGCAATTCGTGGCCCTAAAATGCATAATTTTCTATTCCCCGAATTTTGGTTATATAAAATTGTTATACGCTCAATTTTCTATGTCAATATTAACTATACGAAAATTATTATAGTAACTATTACAAAAAATTTGCATTAATAATTTAAATATTAATCGACTGTTAAAATTTTTATTAGTCGACGAAATACTAAAAATTGTCATTTTAATAAAATTTATAATTTTTATTTTAAACTGTATTCTTCGTAAATTAAATATTTCTATACGTCATTTTAGTAAAATTTACAATTTTTATTTTAAACTGTATTCTTCGTAAATTAAATATTTCTATACCGGCTGTATTTCTCGAACCCACTATATATATTTTTTACATGTAAATATACATGTATATATGTTCGCATAGTTAGTCCCATAAATTGAACGTGATATATATATATATATATATATATATATATATATATAGTTATACAGAGAACTTTAGTGGGAACAAACAAAGAAAAAAGAAAAAGAGAAAAAAAAAGAGGAAGAAGAACAGAACAGGTAATTCCATATTTTTTTCATTAATATATATATAAAAGATCATATCACCAAAAAAAAAAATATGTGGATAAGATTCTGCCGCAAAAAAAAAAAAAAAAAAAAATTGACGAAGAAGTGGTGGTTTAGTTTGGTGTGTTCACACACACACACACACACACACACACAGATATATATATATATATATTTTCAATTACATTAATCTTCCTCAATTATCTTCAAGATATCATTTAATCCCAAAATCTAAAATTAATATTTTAAAAATGATAATTGACCCATAATTTTTTTTTTGAAGTAATCATTAAATGTCGCAATGCACCTTAGTATTTTCTAAATGTTCTAGAATGAAGTTCAAAATTAGACATATGCAATACATCGGGTCTTACATACTAGGGATCGAGGAGCTGCCGGACGAACTGCAACAGGCTGAGTATCTGGCTGAGAGGCTGGTTGCCCAGATGATCGAGAAGTCTTCTTAGCTGCTCTTTTCCTTTTATCCAAAGCTAAATCGTGTAGACGGCGGACTCCTGAAGCATCAATTTCTGGCGGTACAAATGGGTTATAGGTAAGGCCTCTGCAAGATCTCTTCTCTGAGACTAGGAGCTTCTTTAGTTCATCCTAAACCTTAGGTGTAAGGCGAAGACTCTTGCAGGTACCTTCACCTGCACAAGAAAACCCAATAAAATATAAGGACATCACCAACGCAAAACTCACAAATTTGGATTGCAAAATACAAAAGGAAAAGAAAATTACTCGGGAAGTTAAAATGCTTCAGTACTACTGGAGACTTCCCTATCTCATCAAAGGAAAACTCCCAATTACCCTTAAGAAGAGGTATCACCTTTGCCAATCTCCTTTTACCGCAACGGGAAGGTTAGTAAGGAAATAATATTTCTTGATGGCTGAATAATAGAATCTCCCAGTATCGTGAAGAAATTTGAGGGAACAGACACTCCTAACCATTCCTATAGTAAGGGGAACATTGTTCACCCGAGAAAGGGCTAAATCCCCCATGATTTGACGGAATCTGTTGGGGTACTAATTTGGTTGGAGTGATCTCTAATTGATGAAAAACGTTGTGAAGAAAAGGGGTAAGAAGAAGCCTAAGGCCATATTCAAACATCTACACAAAGGCATATCACATCCTCTTTGGCTCTATAGGGATGTTTGTCCTCGGATGGAACCCTAATTGAAATCGATGAATGGATATTGTATTTTTCTCGAAATGACTCAAGCAATTTATCCCTAAAGGAACTAGAACCATGATCTCCCTAGTTAACTGGGGAATTGGTGAATGGACGGGCCCTGGGAGACGTTGTTTGCTCTACAAGAGGAATCGATAACGAACCAGTCTCTGTCGGACTGTTTGATGAACTCAACGTCATCTTAGATAGAATAATGAAAATAAAAAATCGAATGCAAACAACTACACAATCAGAAGATTGAATGAAGTCAGGAACTTACGCGAATAGAGATGTGAACTTTTGTCTCACTTTTTTGAATCGTCACGAAAGTCAGGAGGACAAATGATATGAGAGAAATTCCTGCCCACAATTAATAGAAGCTTGAAAGTCTTGATGGGTCAGATCGGGTTAATAATCCTACCCAGAAGAAGTAACTCGGTAGTCAATACAGGTTGAACACACCAGTTCACAGAGAATGAGGTCAACTCATAATAAGCAGCCCGATATATGAATAGAAGAAAACCCTATAAAGAAGCCAAATTGGGAATTAATAAAGCCCACAGTGGAAAGCTAATTACAGGTAAGCCTAAGAACTCCCACGACCCCTACTTTATGAGGAAAATCGCAACAAACCAAACAGTTGTAAGCGAGATCACTGTCAGATCCTATGCAAATAGGTGGGGATTGTGAAGAGGGCGACCTCACCAACGAAAACAACACAAATTGAAAAGTCTATATAAAGGGAATGTATTGACATGTTATTTTAACTCTCAAATACTTGATCTCTCACTCAGAAGCAGATTAACTCATTCTCACGCCGGAAGTTCTTTGGTCAACATCACACCGATGTCCTTTTGAGCTAATCGGTTTTACAGGTTGTAATTGTAGGTTGTAGAGATTTTTGGCACATGGTAGTTCTTTCGCACGTGCTAGGGATTTTTTGGCAACATCAGTGATTGTTGTTCAATGGTTTTTTTTTACACCATAACGATATGTAAATCATGATTTTCAAATAAGGTATTAATCTTTTTTTTTTGGAGTTCTGGATTAGGATGCATGTGAATGTTATAAATAACATTAACTGAGATGTTAGTATTATTTATAACATTACTAAAATCTATGTGTCTTCATGAATGTTGAA